>OU611766.1:2458774-2548774 GCA_914767535.2 Dunaliella primolecta
TCACATTGCCATCATCAATCCTGCCTCAAGTACTTCCCCATTCAATTTGGCTTGTAACAGGTTTGTAACAGGTTTGTAACAGGTTTGTACGCGCTTTGAAGGCCATCAAAGTGCACTTTCCCTACTGCACAACCCCCCCCCGTACGGGGGGTCCAGGGGTGCTCCACGGGGGGTGTCCACGGGGGCCTGTGGGCTTACGGGGGCCTGTGGAATTGAACACGGACTAATTCCTCCCTTTGGCGCCGTGCCAGGGGCTTTATTTTTCTCTGATATGCCTCCATTAAATTTACCCTTGAGCTTCTTGGCTTTTGGTTTGCAGACCAATTGGTTGCCCGATGTGGCAGTTAAGCTTGGTTGCAACCAATTGGCCCATAAAAACAAATGCCTCCCAACAGCGTCTGTGGTGCTTGTGTACAAATTCTCATCGAACCTATTATGATGCTGAGTGCAAAGATGCAACGCAATCACAGTTATCGCTGTACAGTACTGCGTTGACCAAATTGGCCTGGCCATCACGCAGTCCGGCCGCGACAAAACGGCTGCCGAGTTCAAGGCAAACGAAGATGAGCATAAGAAGGCACTGATAGAGGCCGGCCTGAAGCTGATTCAAGCGAGGCAGGTAATGGCCGCCGTTGTCAAGGCTGCAGAAAGTGCCACAGCGCCAGCGCCTACTCCTGTCTCAGCCAAGCGAGGCAGCAGCAAGGGGGGCAGCAGCCAGGGTGTAACCATACAGGTGGCAGCGGGGGGCAGCAGCAGGGGGAGGGAGGCAGGATGGCAGCAGCAGGGGGAGGGAAGACAAGCTTGTCTTAACAGGGTCGGTGGAATTGCATAGGATGGGGCGTGGCCCTGTGGCCCAAGTAATAAATCATGAGTGCAAGGTTGTGGTAGAAGCTGGTCTGGAATGGGCACAGAAGGATGGGATTCCAGGGCTGTCAGCAGGGAGGGAGTGGACAGCAGCTGGGGAGCAGCATATGAAGGAGGTCGTGAGAAAGCTAGTAACAGCCACTGAGTGGGAGGACCTGCAGGAGACCTACTACAACCTGCAAGGCTTGTCTGCCCAGGTATTTTCTCTCTGACACACATTTACACACACACACACATACACACACAGCACGTACACATGCGCGCGCGCATGCATGCACACACACACACACGCATACACTCACACGCACATACACACGCACACACACGCAAGTGCGCGCGCGCACACACACACACTTACACACACACATGCGCACACACACACACATACACACACACACAAACACACACGCACGCATGCACGCACACACGAAGGCGCTGGAGGACCCAAAGAAGTGGCCTCATGCGGCAAGGATGCAGCTCGAGGGCTGGTTCGCAAAGCAGATAGAGGAGACACGCCGGCGTGTGAGGAAGGCTGAAGGTGATCACCACAGCATTGCACCTATGAACAAAATTGCATGTTTCCAGGATGATATGCATGGCTGTATGTCGCTTGAGGTGATACTTGTTGCATTAAGATTGTTAGATAGTTTGCAAAATGATGAATGAGTCAATAAATTGTACATGTGCATGGCTTAGGAGGAGCAGCTTGCCTGCGTGGCTTTTTGTCCAATAGCAACATGATCCTTTTGCATGATTATCATCACCAACGCACAGCGACGCTTGTACCCTCAATGTGCAGGCGTGCATCCTTTCCTATCTTCTTTTGTATCCACAAAATGTATTCATTGTTGTTGCACTTGTACTTGCAGCAGCTGTGAAGACAAAGCCAGGTGTTAGAGAGGAGGCTGAAAAGCTAGAGACAAGTGTCAAGCCGCAGGGCAGGAACCGCGGAGCTTGCAAGGCCAAAGGGCAGAGGGCTGCGTCATCTGCAGAGTCTGCAGGAAGGTTGATGCAGGTGAGATTTGCATGGAAATCTGGGTTGTATGGTCAGCCAGCTCTCAGGTGTCTATTGAGTACTTTGCTCTGGTTTCAAGCAACAAGTTGTAAGTAGCAGAAAACAACAACCCCTCTCATCTCTGCCTTGCACGCGCAGCTGGGGGTGCCAAAGACAAGGAGATTGCCTCATCTGCAGAGGCTGCAGGAGAGTTTCATGCAGGTGAGATGTGCATGGGATTTCTGGGTTGTATCATCAGCCAGCTCAGGGGTTGTGTGCGCATGCTCTCACTTGTAATGAGCAGAAAACAAACAATCCCCCTCTTCTCTGCCTCTTTGTTGTGCACGTAGAGGAGAATGAATACGAGCGAGAGCGCCAGGCACGCATCGCAAACAACAAGCAAATGATGCTGGAGCTGAGCGTGATGGGTGCTGCAGCAGACCTCAAGGCATCCATCAAGCCAGCCGCAGCTGCAACCACCTCAGGCAAGTGTGACTGAGCTTGCATGCGCAGTTAGAAGTGCCAGAGACAAGAAGACTGCCTCACCTGCAAAGTTATAGTTTGCAGTACAGTTCATTGAAATTGCCTTCTTTTCTTCTCTTAAGGGATTTAATTCCTCAGCCTTGCCTATGTTGTATGTGCTTGCTCAGGCTTGTGCATAGCAAAAAACAAGCACCTTTCCTCTTGTTTGACATGCAGGCTCAGCTAGCTCTGCCAAAGGCAAGCAGACTGCCTCCTCCACAGAGGCTGCTAGGAGGCTACAGGTAAATTGTGGAAGGGATTTGTGGGTTGCATGCTCTGGTTTTCCGCGTTTGTGCATGCAGAGCTGTGTGTGCTTGCTCAGGCTTGTGCATAGCAAAAAACAAGAACTTTTCCTCTTGTTTGACCTGCAGGCGCAGCTAGCCCTGCCAAAGGCAAGCAGACTGCCTCCTCCACAGAGGCTGCTAGGAAGGAGGATGCAGGTAAATTGTGGAAGGGATTCGTGGGTTGCATGCTCTGCTGGTTTTCCGCGTTTGTGCATGCAAAGCTGTTTGTGCTTGCTCAGGCTTGTGCATAGCAAAAAACAAGCACCTTTCCTCTTGTTTGACCTGCAAGCGCAGCTAGCTCTGCCAAAGGCAAGCAGACTGCCTGCTCCATAGAGGCTGCAGGGAAGGAGGCTGCAGGTAAATTGTGGAAGGGATTCGTGGGTTGAATGCTCTGCTGGTGTTCCGTGTTTGTGCATGCAGAGCTGTGTGTGCTTGCTCAGGCTTGTGCATAGCAAAAAACGAGCACCTTTCCTCTTGTTTGACCTGCAAGCGCAGCTAGCTCTGCCAAAGGCAAGCACACTGCCTCCTCCAAAGAGGCTGCTAGGAAGGAGGCTGCAGGTAAATTGTGGAAGGGATTCGTGGGTTGAATGCTCTGCTGGTTTTCCGCGTTTGTGCATGCAGAGTTGTGTGTGCTTGCTCAGGCTTGTGCATAGCAAAAGGCAAGCACCTTTCCTCTTGTTTGACCTGCAGGCTCAGCTAGCTCTGCCAAAGGCAAGCACACTGCCTCCTCCAAAGAGGCTGCTAGGAAGGAGGCTGCAGGTAAATTGTGTTGGGGACTCAAGGGTTTTATGCTCTGCCGGGTCTCGTTCGTGCGTGTTTTAATTGCATGCATGCATATGTTGTGTAGCATAGTTGTTGCATAACTATGTGAGCATGCTTAGCTTTTCAAACATTAGCTTTATCAAGAATCCAGATTTTTTTCATGCGCCTCTTGCGCAGTCCAGGGAGCAACCATACATGATGCCTCCATGCTTGCTCTTTTGCCTTATTTTTGGTATAACAACAATGATGGATGTGCATTAAGTACATATGCATGCCTCCATTTGCAGGCTATGCAACCTCTGGCACGCATGACGGAAAGGATGCCGAACTCATTGGAAAACGTGAGTGTTCCAAGACAAGAAGATGTGTGTGTGTGTGTGTGTGTGTGTGTGTGTGTGTGTGTGTGTGTGTGTGTGTGTGTGTGCGCGTGCCTGCCTGCCTGCTTGCCTGCCTGTGTGCACACGTGTGTGTGTGTGTGTGTGTGTGTGTGTGTGTGTGTGTGTGCGCGCGTGCCTGCCTGCCTGCTTGCCTGCCTGTGTGCACACGTGTGTGTGTGTGTGTGTGTGTGTGTGTGTGTGTGTGTGTGTGTGTGTGTGTGTGTGTGTGTGCGCGTGCCTGCCTGCCTGCTTGCCTGCCTGTGTGCACACGTGTGTGTATGTGTGCGTGTGTTTGTGTGTGTGTGTGTGTGTGTGTGTGTGTGTGTGTGTGTGTGTGTGTGTGTGTGTGTGTGTGTGTGTGTGCACGCGCGCGCGCGCGCTGCAGCTGGACCTGAGTTGCATCATCGTGCACATGGTGTGTGTCATATAAATGCTGATTGCTCACAGATATGGTTGGAACATGTACATTCCTCTGCTTGCAGGCCAACGTCTCCCCTCAGCCAAACAGAAAGAGGCAGCTGCAGCTGAGGAGCAAAAGAAGGCAGCAAGGGAGGCTGCAGCAACTGCAGCAGCAAAAAAGAGAACAGCTGATGAACTGGATGGTGCTATTCCTAGGAAAAAAGCAGCAGTTGGCGTTGATGGCAACACAGCTGTTGAGAACCAGTGAACGTTTGCTAGCCGAGAGAACCAGCAATTCTTTTTTTCTAACAAATATTGTAAAACCCGGCATTTTCATCCCTAGCCCCCGTAACAAGGTTTACAAGGTTTATAAGTGGTATACGGGCCCCCGTAAAGGAGTTTTGAATAGGCAAGAAAGTCATTTCCCACGGGCCCCCGTAGAATTTGAACAAGCCTACGGGCCCCCGTCTGATTCTCTACGGGTGTCCAAATCCACGGGTGCCCGTACGGGCCCCCGTAAGGTGACACACACGGGCCCCCGTGGAGAGCCTTCTCCACGGGGGGTTTTGGTGGTCCCACGGGGGCCCGTACGGGGGGGGTTTGTGCAGTAGGGTTTGATGAGACCAAAGTGCACTTTGAGATACAACACCCCCAACACCCCCCCAGCGCTGCTTTGTGCTTGTCGGTCATTCATCCATAACCCTTCCAACTTGGTGAAAGGAAATGGTGCGCCAACAACAAAGAAATGCTCACATCTGAAGTACAGATGTGAACATGCCAAAGTGCACTTTTGCAACACTTCTAGACATCAAAGTGCACTTTGATTGTTAACAAAGTGCACGTGTGGTCAACTGTCTGAAAAGGCTGCTAATTTGACTTCCAACAAATACCCTGCACCTTGAAGGAGCTTCCATCCTACGACCATGCAAAAAATAACATGTAAAGTTGAAATAATTCACTTTCTTAACCCTGGAAATGCACTTTGATGGTATGCACTTTTGTCTTCAAAGTGCACTTTTGCTTCATCAAAGTGCAATTTTGACCGATTCAGAGACAGTTTTCTCTAAACACGCCTCTTCCACCATGCCAGCAACAGCTGTGGGTAGAGCAGGTGCTGTGGAACTAACATCAAGCAACAGGGAATGCATTCTACCTTTTTTGGCTGGGACCCCTGATGCGCGAGATGCACTTTGATCCATCAAAGTGCATAACAAAGTGCGTCTCATCGGGACAGTGCATTACTATGAAGCAGGGCACCCATGCTGCATTTATAGAGCATTACCAGGCTTATCAATGGCTTTCCTTGGCTTATTGACAATTTGAATAGCATTTATGTGAAAAGCATTACCAGGCTTGCCATAGGCTTACTACGCTTACCAAATTGGTAAGTACAGGCTTACTGACTCACTTACCTAGCTTTAAAAAACGAGCATTACCAAACTCAGATTACCAGCCGATTAACGCTGGCTTAATCAAACAGTAAGCCAGGGCTTACCATCTCGCTTACCAGTCTGGTAAGCGGACAGTAAGCCTGGAAAGAGGGGTCGGTAATGCTTTCCTACATTCCGAATTAGTAATCAGCAGGAGACTTGAGTCTCTAGAAGTCCTTGCCCAATTGTTGAGTTGAACTCAGCAATCAGCAAGTTACAAAAAACTGCTTACCACTGCTTACTGTGTAAGTAATCACATATGAGATTTCCAGTCCATTACCTAGTAATCAGCAGGTGCTACAGGAGTCACAAGAGCATTTCCGTCCGCTTTCTGACCAGTTCCTGCAATAGTAATCGCAACGCGATTTCTGCTCCTATTACCAAATTGGTAATCGAGAGAGCAATTTCTGAAGGATTTCTGGGCCGATTACCGGAAAAGCATCATCACTCGATTTCTGCTCGATTTCCAAACTGGTAATCCAAATAGAAATCGTGGAAATCACATCTGGTAATGAAAAACAACATTCCGACGTAATAGGGATAGGAGTGCCCTGCCGCAGAGCTTGCACAAAGGAATCACAGCGCCGTAAGCCTTGAAAAGCATCTAAAACTTGAGCAGTCCAGCAGGCTGCCTCACGCGAATGAATATTCAAATCCGCTTTCAACACTCTTCTCAGCGTCTCACTGTTAGACTTCAGCATGCATGCATATGCTATTATACATTTTGACAACAGACCTAAACTGTTGCGTGGGCAATAGGCGAACGGTTCCTTTAGCTCCCTTCGTATGGTATATATTGGTACCATGTAACATAAACCAGTAAAACTGAAGCGGCTCATGACCACACTCCCTCAGGACGGCCCAGTTTGTAGTGGTACGCTTAACACCCAACGTGCTCTTAAGATAACTAAAGATAGAATGTCATGACGAGAGTCTGCTGCAACGAGAATGTGCTGCAAGTTAGTTGAGTTAGTTGGACAGTTGATATTTATACCTGTGATTGAGCAGCTGCGTTTAGAGAACGTTAATTTGCGCTCGTAATAGCGCTATCCTTGCTCTTGTTGTTTCCCGTCAGCCACCTTGTAAAAAGCTAGAGTAGAATCAATAATCCACTGAGCCCGTGGACCATGTCAGGATATATTTAGAGATTTATAGCCATGTCAGGCTAGATTTAGATTTAGATTTATACAGGGGGACCTTCAGCCAGACTGTTCGGCTGATCGGCCTGTGACTGGTCCTCGCCAGCCAACATAAAGATTTAGGTTTACACAGGGGGACCTTTAGCCAGACTGTTCGGCTGATCGGCCTGTGACTGGTCCTCGCCAGCCAACATAATGTCCATAAGCTCAGAAACAAACGAAAAAAGCTTGTCAGGCTAGAGAGCCCCAAGCCCTAGGAGGAGGAGAACAGTAACAACCCCCAGTTAAGTGTGTGTGTCCAGCATTAGTGCGCGCAGCGGGGTCTAGCTAGAGTAAGAAACCACAAGGGCCTAAGTTAGTGAGGGTCGCGCCGATTCTCCAGAACTTGCACAAGATTTAGATTTATACGGGGGGACCTTCAGCCAGATTGTTCGGCTGATCGGCCTGTGACTGGTCCTCGCCAGCCAACCATAGTTGCACAGTACGTGAGTACGGGTACGAGTACGGGTACGGGTACAAGTACGGCAGCTTGTGAGAGAGCGGTACGGTGTGTGCAAATACACTGTGGTGCTCCATCCATGCATGGCTTTGCCGGCACAGGTGCTCTAGCGTATATTCAAGCCACAATCAAACCATTTCAGATATAGAGAAGTAGCCTAGCACACTGCATGATGCATCATGCGCTCATGAGCCATGAAGCAGCTCCTTATGCGTTGCTTGCGCATGCCCATACGCCCATTTCAAGTGCATGCATGCACTGCTCATGCCCCGCTCCTGAACATGCTTGGGTCCTGTGCCTTACCCAGCTCCATCATCTCCTTCTTCCTCAAGAAAAAGGCACCCTCTTGGTCTTCTTCCCCTAGTCAAACCATGCAACGCGGTGCAATAGCACGCACACATTTGAACACAAAGCAGGGCGTGTTTTATAATTATAACAATAATAAAATAATACATTTAGCGCCGCGTTGCAGACGTTTGGCTGTTGGCTCCAGACGGGGTCGTTGGCTCACCCCTGCCTCCCGCCCCACCGTGCCTTCCGTGCCACGTACTGGTACGAGTACGGGTACGAATGGTACGGGTACGCGTACCAGAGCCTCTGGTACGCGTACCGTGCAACTATGCAGCCAACATAATCCCTACTGGAGTCCCCCCCTCCTCAGGGATATCTCTGGCGTCTTTTGAGGATACCCTGAGGAGGGGGGGAGTGGGAAGCTCCTCAGAAATGCCTATGATCTTGCACAGATCGTGATGACACCTTCTTTCATGGTCTCTGCTGTCCTCCTAGAGCACACCCTGGGCAGTGGGAAAGGGAGAGGTGGACATTCTGGAACCCCTCCTCACACGGGCCCTCCCTCTGGGTGCTGAGGACTCCTCAAGGATATCCACCTACGTTGCACAATACGGGAATACGGGTACGGGTTGTAACGATACAGACCTTGAAGAAATTTCCAGATCATAACTAACTGTCAACTGCCACCAGACTATAATCCAGACTAGACTCAGGGCAAGACCAGATATTGTGCTGGCCTTGGGGCTCACGGACCCCACTTGCCCATACGATTATTTACAATTTCCCTTGATCCGCTGTCTGTTAGAAAGGTAGCGAAGCCGTATATGTCGGACGCGGACCGGGGGAACCCGGGCTCTGCCCCTCCTAGACTCTCAGACGGAGCTGGCCGCTCCACAGACCCTGCAGACTCAAGCACGGGGCACGTCGTCGGCTTTTTTAAGTCGCGCGTGAACTCCTTGCGCCCAGGTAGGGGAACCGTCCCCGTAGACGAAGTTCTCCCGCAAGACATGCCACTCTCAGAGCAGCTACCCTTGCTCGAACAACTGTTTATGTGGATGAGCGCTAGAAGCGCGCACCCAGACCCTGCTGTACACCAGCGTATGCTTGAGACGTTCGATCGCGTTCTAAGAGACCAGCGCCCCCCTGGCGAGGTTGAGGTTGCGCTGCGAGCTCGTCAATACGCTCAGACACGCAACGAGCCGTTTGCATTCTCGTCCACAGACAGAGAAATTCTCGCAGAGTGGGAGCGTCAGACCAGACCAGACCTGGCGCGAGCCAGCGCAGACGCTGCACAGCAACATCAGACAGACTCTGCTACACGACGGCAGCCCCACGGCATTACTGCTTTAGAAAGTGATGGTCCTCTCAGGGAGTGCCGCAGACCAGACCAGACTGCTCCTCCTGAGCAACCTGCAGGTGAAGAGCCTCTAGACCCATCCACCCAACAGGCTCTAGACGAGCTCATGTATGAGGATAACCCAGAGCTGCTCTCAGCAGAAGACCAGCAGGAGGCAGACAGACAATGGAAGGAGCAGCAAGACGCAGCCCTGCGCCATCACGAAGCGCAGAAGAGCAGTTCCACTTCTTCCCACCCAGGCTCTTCACACCCTTCTTCACACCCACAGACCTCGCAGCACTCTCCTGCTGCACAGACTTCACAGCATCCCGCACAGCCCCTAGACTTCAACCAAGCTGTGCAACAAGCTGTGCAAAACCTGCTACCGCAGCTGCCGCAGCTTGTTGCTGCGCAGAACCTGCACGGTACGCAACACACTAGACCTAGCCTTGCACAGACTCGGATGCAGCCTGGCTTGCCTGCTCACACGTTGCCGCCTACTAGACCAGTCACTGCTCGTGTGCATCCTGCCTTGACACCGCGTGTAAGGTTTGCAACAACTCCTCCCCAATACTTCACACCTGCACCTCCACCTACACATACATCTGCGAGTGCACCTTTTCATGCTTCTGCACCAGCTCCTGCTCCTGCACCTGCACCTGCATCGGTTCCACAACCTTCAGGAACGTACACTCCCGTTCGTCAAGCATATGAGTCTCACCACACCGATGCACATTCCACACCTTTCACAGCTATTGCGCAGCTAGCTGCGACGCAGACCCCCTTCCCCACAGACATGCCGGGCGTTACCGCCGAGCGCTGGCTGCGCATGGTTCGGCCAACGCTACAGCAGGCGGAACAGACTGGCCATCTCCACCTCTTCTTGGGCACGGTCTTAAAAAAGGAGGCTTGGGCCTGGTTGTCGGACCAGCCATACCAGGAGTGGCCTCTCTCGACCTTTGAGGAGCGCTTTCTGGAGCGTTTTGGAGACACTTCGGTGCGCTTCAAACCACAAGAAGCAAGACAAGCACTACTAGACAGACGAGTTGTGCAGAAGCGAGATAATGTTGCCAAGTACTATGCACGTTTTATGGATACTGTGAGGCAAGCACAAGACATGAGCATGACTGACCAGATTTCCTGGTTCATAGACGGATTGCACTCAGACCTGATTTCACACTGTGCTGTGCAACCAAGTGGCCATCCTTGGCACTCTCTTTCAGACCTTGTGCGTTTTGCAATAGGAGAGGAAGCACGCATGCATGCAACACGCACAGCTGCTAATCGTGCTTCTGCTTCACGTGTTGTACGCACACAGACTGGTGGCAACTCTCAGACTAGGCAGGGGGGAGGCACCAAGAGAGACGCATCTTCAGACGCTGGCCCCTCTGCTCCTGCACCCAAGACTTTCAGAGGAGCCCTCCAAACACCCAAGACCGCCCCTCTGCAAACAGACAACCGCTCACGCACACCCCCCAGGCCCAGAGGCAAGCTGCCACGCAACAAGTATGGGCCTGTAGACCAGGCTAACAGACTCTATCCAGACAAAACTAACGGGCATGTGATTGACCTCATGAATGAAGGGAAGTGTGCTGAGTGTACCAAACCGGCAGGCAGTCATGTGCCAGGTTGCTCTAAGGCAAAGGGGCCCGGGCAGCGCAAGCACCCCTGAAGTTTGGCCTGCTGCATGAATGATGGTGGCTTCAGCAGTAGGACCACAGACCAAGCAGACCAATACCAGCTAGACCAGACTTGTGCACATGTGTAGACTGCTTCAGACCAAACTATTCCATCTTATTTTGCTTTGAAGCGTCTTGCTCCAGACATGCACAGTAAATTGCACAACGATGAATTTCGTGCTTTGCAACGAGACTTGAATATCAATTTTACGTTGGATGGTTTCTGTAAAGACGCTGGTACAAACAGACTTTGCCACCATTACTGCTCGCCGAGCAGACCCTTTCAAAGACACGATGCAGCTGGGGAAGTAATCTGGCTCCATCCGCCATTCAAAAGAGTTTCGCAGGCGATCAGACATTTCAGACGATGCAAGGCTAGAAACCCACAGACCTGTGCTTGCATTCTGCTGCCCAAAGTCACAAAGGCCCCATGGCATGCGGACTTAGACGGGATGCAGCTTGTGAAAGAGTATGATCAAGACAGCAGTCCTTTGGAACTGCCAAAGACCTCTCAAATTTCTCAGACAAACCATCAGCAAAAGACTAAACTGCACATTCCTATGCAAGCTTGGTTTGAAGCTCCTAGCCTTCCAGACCCACCAGCAGTATGTGCTTGTGCAAATCCAACAGATATGTGCTTTAATGTGTGCATAAATGGCTCGCATGCAGTTGCTATGATGGATACCGGTGCATCGCACGTATTCATTAGCAAGCACCTTGCACACAAGCTTAGGCTGCACACAAAACCAAGCAATGTACCTGTGCAAATTGCTGATGGCAAGAGTGTATCTGCTCTTTCAGCTGCAGGCCCCATAACAATTATACTGGAGGGCATCAAGACACACGCGCATGCCATTGTTTTTGACGCTCTGGTAGTAGGGGGTGTGGACATCATACTAGGTGAGTCATGGATAAAGCGAAATTCAGTCATTCTGGATTATCGCACCATGCACTGCATCATTCCAGACCAGACAGGGGCAGACAAACATATCCCAGCAGCACCACAGCTGCGTGATGATTTTTCGTTGCCCTCATGCATGGCAACACAGACCAGACCCCTGGAGGTAATTTCTAAAAAGCACGCAAACAAGCTCTGTGCACAAGGCTGCAAATCATTCCTCATTTTTGTACGCAAAGGCCAGCAGACTGAACCATGCACTGTGGCTGCAGCCCAAGCGCATGCAGCATGCACAAGTGAACAAGACACAAAACATAGGCATGAGAAAGACCCTGGCCTGATTCCTGAAGACAGGTTGCGTGCACTGATTGATGAGTTTAAAGACGTACTTGTGGAAGAGCTTCCTCCAGGCCTGCCCCCAGACAGAGACGTCCCACACACAATCCCCACAGAACCAGACAAAGCCCCTCCATGCAGACCCATGTACAGGCTGAGCCCAGCTGAATTCAGAGAAGTGCACAGACAGGTTGCTGAGCTGCTGGCCAGAGGCTACATCACTCCCAGCACCTCTCCTTATGGCGCTCCAGTGCTGTTTGTGCAAAAGAAAGACGGCTCACTGCGCATGGTTATAGACTATCGGGCCCTCAACAAGCAGACCATCAAAAATCGATATCCCATTCCACGCATTGACGACCTGCTAGACAAAATGCATGGTTGCAATGTATTTTCTACATTAGATTTGTATTCGGGATATCATCAAATTAAAATTTCTGCTGAGGATTGGCCGAAGACCGCCTTCAGAACTCCCCTGGGTCATTTTGAGTTCAAGGTGTTGCCTTTTGGTTTGGCCAATGCTCCTGCCACTTTCCAAAGCTAAATGAATAAAATTATCGCACCCATCAAAGACTTTGCTGAAGCATACATGGATGACATTATTGTCAGATCCAAAAATGCTCACCAGCATGAAGACCATTTGCGCCAACTTTTCCAGTTGCTGCGTCATCACAAACTGTATGCCAAACTACCCAAATGCACCTTCAACAAGCCGGAAGTGCACTACCTAGGGCATGTCGTTGGCAGAGACGGGCTCAAGGTGGACCCCCAGAAAATCCAGACCGTGGCAGGATGGCCTACACCAAAGGACGTCCATGAGGTGAGACAGTTCCTTGGCCTTACCAATTACTTCAGAAAATTCATCTATCACTATGCAGACATTGCTGCACCTCTGCAGTTGCTCACAAATAAAGGCCAACCCTTCAATTGGGGCGAAGACCAAGACAGAGCATTTGAAAAATTAAAATGTGCACTCTGCGCTGCACCTGTGCTCGCCATCCCAGACCTCAATAGACCCTTTGAAATCATCAGTGATGCTTCAATGGTAGGCACCGGAGCAATTCTCATGCAGGGAGACAGACCATGTGCATACACATCCAAAAAGTTCAGTCCGGCTGAACGCAATTATCACACAACAGACCAAGAGCTTCTGGGTGTGTACAGAGCACTTTCAGAATGGCGTTGTTACCTGGAGGGTAATGACTGCACCATTATAACAGACCATAACTCCCTTGTGCACTTACAGACGCAGCCCCAATTGAACAGACGCCAAGTCAGGTGGCTTAAATTTTTGTCACGCTTTGAACCTGGCTTAAAATGGCAGTACAGACCTGGTAAGCAGCTTATTGCAGATCCTTTGAGCAGAAATCCTGCTTTGTGTTTCTGCTGCATACCTTCCCACTGCCTTCTGTGCCCATCAACTGTAATTAGCATGGTGCCTAAGCACGACATTTTACAGCGCATTAGACATGCGTATGCATCAGACCCATGGATGCAGAAAAACAAAAGACAATTCCGCAGACAAAATAACCTATATACCATGGCTAATAAAATTGTCGTGCCTGATAACAAAGACCTCAAGACCCATATCATTACCATGCATCATGCACCTCAGTATGCAGGGCACAGAGGTAGGAAAAAGACCCATGTTGCCATTGAACAGACCTTCTGGTGGCCAAAGCTACATCTTGACGTAAATCGTTACATCAATGCTTGTGACGCATGCCAGCGCAACAAGCACCTCAACATGAAACCAGCAGGCCTCATGCAACCCTTGCAACTGCCTTCCAGACGCTGGGAACATCTTACCATGGACTTCATCACTCACTTACCCAAGACACACAGACAGCATGATGCAATCATGGTGTTTGTAGACAAGCTTTCCAAGTATGTACGCTTTGCGCCCACCACCACAGACGTCACTTCATGGGACGCAGCTCACATTTTTGCAGACAGGGTGGTGTCTCTTTTTGGTCTCCCTAAAAAGCTCATCACAGACCGAGACCCTCGATTTACAAGTAATATGTTCCAGGAATTTTGTAAATTATTTGGGATACAAAATGCCTTCTCAACGGCATTCCATCCACAGACTGATGGACAAACAGAAAAATATAATTCTGTCCTGGAAGACATGCTTAGGCATTATGTTTCTGCAGACCAAAGCAATTGGGATGAACTCCTTCCTGCTGCAGAATTTGCTGTGAACAATTCTAAGAATGACAGTACAGGTGAGACTCCTGCATTCCTCATGCAAGGCCAACACCCACTCACACCTGTCACCATTCAAACAGACTCCCCAGTACCTGCAGCAAGACTCTATGCATCTCAATTGCATGAGACCATCAGACATGTGCAAGACAATCTGCGCAAGGCACAAGACAGACAAAAGACTAATGCAGATGCGCACCGCAGGGACATACAATTATCTGTAGGAGACCAAGTGTTGCTCAGCACCAAAAATTTGGTATTCCAGACAGTGGGCACCAGGAAGTTCCTTCCCAAGTATATCGGGCCGTTTCCTATTATGGAGCTTGTGGGTAAGGCAGCCGTGCGTTTACAACTGCCTGCCACATACCGCATTCATCCTGTTTTCCATGTGTCCCTCATTAAACCGTACACACGTTCTGAGCACACTGTCACACCACCACCACTACTTCATGTTGATGATCAGGGTGTTCCCATTTATGAAGTTGAAAGCGTGCTTGCACATAAGCCTCTCAAAAAGGGTAGACTACAGACATGGCAATTCCTTATTAAATGGAAAGGCTATGGCCATGAGCATAACTCATGGGAACCCTATCACAACATTGTGAACAAGACTGCCACACTCGGTACTTATTGGGAATCCGTGCGGCAAAGACAGGCACAGACCCAGCACACAGAATCCACACCTCAGACCAGAGATGAATATTTTCATCCTTATCAGACCAGACGCAAAAGACAAAGACAAGACCAGACGCCTACAAACAGACCAAAAATCAGACGTAGGCTCTGATTAAGACTCCGTGAAACTTCAGACAGGCCAGTACACAGACATACAAGACTTTCCAAACCCAGCCCAGACCAGTTGCTTAGCGGGCCTCCAGACCAGACTAGACCAGGCCGTCCTTGCTAACAACTAACCAGGGTTGGATCAGACTTAACAGACCAGACTAGACATGGTGATTGACAGGTTTATACTCTCTGCTGGCTAAGCGATCTGTCAGGTGCAGAGGGGGCGGATGATCTCGACAGCTTACCCTCTGTGGCCGGGACGTCCACAGCTAGGCAGGGGGGAATGTAACGATACAGACCTTGAAGAAATTTCCAGATCATAACTAACTGTCAACTGCCACCAGACTATAATCCAGACTAGACTCAGGGCAAGACCAGATATTGTGCTGGCCTTGGGGCTCACGGACCCCACTTGCCCATACGATTATTTACAATTTCCCTTGATCCGCTGTCTGTTAGACGGGTACGGGAACGGGTACGGGTGGCTTGGTACGGGGAATACGGGTGTCACAAAATAGCATTTATGAAAGCTTGTCCAAGGCTTAAAACTGTTCAGATACTCCCAAGGCACACAAGAAAAGTTGAAAGGACGAACAAATAAACATATTTGGCCCAGCTCAGGCAGTGTGTGTGTGTGTGTGTGTGTGTGTGTGTGTGCGCGCGCGCGCGCGCGCGGGCAAGCCCAGCAATTGATTAAAAGTACAAAAGTGTTTCTCTTGCATGCTGATATGGCATCAGAAGTTCAGCTATCATAGCAAGGCACATTCACTTTTAATGCATTCTCAAAAGTGCTCTGTTGCCGTGCTGTTGGTGACTCTGTCATTCCAGGTTGTACAGTGCATGGCTAACAACTTCAGAAGCCTGAACACATAAACCTGATTGTCATTGCAGGAGCATTACGCAGTATGTGCAGCGCTTGTTCGGCAACACAGCCTGCGTTGAACTGTTTGACAAGGAGGGTGCGGTATTGCAAGGCCTGCTTTGGGGAAACCTTCCATCTTTCGGTTTGAATTACCTCTTCTATTCTGCTTCACACAAGTTTTGAATGAAGCTGTTCTATCCTTTGGTATCCTTTGAAGTACTTGCTGTCCTTAATCTTGTCTAGGCCAGTCTTCCCAGGGTAAGCAGTGAGTTTCTGCCTACAGTAGCTTGACATGTTCTCCCTGAGCTGTGCATCCCCGAGATAGTAAATTCTGTACTGGAAAACTTGAAAGGAGCTCATTTTGAATGAATGGGGATTTCCTCCCTGGGGACAAGATAACCGAAAACTTTTCGGTTGCTCCCGGTCAAACCTTTCCAGCCCTTGTGAGCAGAAACAATTACACAGCCCGCCCGCCCTCGTGAGTGACGAGCCCGGAGACTCACGCCCCAGAAGCAATGCGCGGCGGTGATGGGATGGGGCGAAGGCGAGGGCCGGACCAAGGATCTTTGCCGCTGCCTTGATGATGCGGGCCTCAGCGTCACTCCTGGTGGCCTGCAGCATCTCACCAGTGAAGGTGAGCCCTTGAAGGAGCTGCTTGTGCGGCACGGTGCAAGGAGGGTATAGCGAGCAGGCTGGTGCACAATGCCCGTCAGCGCACTCAGGGGAGCTCCTCAGCAGGTGCAGCACCAGTGCAAGGTGTGAGCACAGGCTCGGGGAAGAGCAGTAAGGGGGGTGGGAGCAGCGGTGCTAGCTCAGGCAAGCACGGGTTGAAGGTGTTCAGGCCAAGGATGCACCCAGGAAGGCAGCGCTCAACGCAGCAGCAGGCTTAGTGGTTGAGGGGTGGGCATGGGATGATGGGGATGCAAAGAAGAAGGGCAGAAAGGGTGGTGTGGGTCATCCATGCTTCCAACTGGGGAGCCGTGCCAGTTGACTCAGAAGGGCGACAGTGCTAAGAGGGACCTCACTCAGCGCCTCATTCAGCATCCTTCCTGGGATGCCATGAAGGCAACTTTCCCTGCCCTTGACAGTCTGACGCGTCCACAGGCACCTGAAGCAGGCATCCGAGCTGCACATGCCATCCTGCAGGCACACTTGAAAGACGGCCTGCGCAATTTTTGGGAGGGACCCAAGCATCGTGAGTTGACCTTTGTTTTCTTTTGTGTGATTTGTGTGTGGCATAAGTGCAGGAATTCAAGTTTATGCAGTACAGTGATGTCAAGTCCTACCAGGAGGAAGTGCTTGTTGTTGCTGTCATCCCTGGATGTAACGAGAACTCACTGTTTCTCATTTGGGTTGACTCCTGCTCAATGTTGCCCAGTGCTTTTGGATCAGGGTGCTTGACTAGTCAAGCGCTCATAATCCAGCTTTCTCAACGCTCATAAACCAGTAGACTCTCTCATCCTGCACTCAATTTTCTATCAACTCCTATGTACACAGGCAAGCTCTTGGCCTCTCGTGGGATCAATACTGGCCAACCCCAGCAGCAGCATGGGCAGGGACACAGGCAGCAGCAGCAGCAGCCGCAACAGCAATCGCAGGAGCAGGCGCACAAGCGGCAGGTCTACACGAGCAGCAGCTGCAATAGCAACGGCAGCAAGAGCAGCGAGTTGAAGACATAGAGGATCCAAAGCTGCAGGATGGGACACCTACCCGGCTAGCAGGCAGCACTGGCCGACGCAGAGTGATTGACGATCCCGACAGGTGTGGGGCAGGACTGCAAATGTTACTAGATGTTTGTTGAATGAGGAGGAGAGGTGGATGAGGAATCCAAATCCTTTAGACAGGGTGAGGGGTGTGGGATTGCAGAGAGGACTATAGAGTTATTGCCCAAGTGCTTCATATTTTACGATTAGAGTGCAGTACCTCACAGCCACTTCACTATTCATTGGGGCAACTGCTGCTTCAAAATTGAGCTTCAGTACAAGCTCCCCAGGGATGTGCTCCAATTTCTGCAAGATGCTGTGTGTGTGTGTGTGTGTGTGTGTGTGTGTGCTTAGATTGACTGGATTTGGGTCTTAATATATAATATTCTGGGATTGCATGAGGCCAAGACTGCGAGGTTTTTTTAATAACTCAAGGCACAAAATCATCAATAAGCACCTGTACTTCGTTTATCTTGGGTTTGCTTTCCACTAAATATTTTACATTCCACTTATTCTTGTCCTTGCTGCAGCCCAGAGCAGCATGTTGGATGCGTCAGCAAAAAGGAACAGCTGAGGGAGGAAGGTGTGTCCTGCAAACTGCATGCTAGCTCTTCGTTGCTGCTGAAGCCTTGCATTTTGGCCTTGTGAGCATGGTTTGGTTCCTTGGGTAAATTAAAGTATTGTTGAAGAAAACTTGAGCGCTATCAAGGGACTGTGTGTGAGAGTGGTGTTACAGGCTTCCACATTTGCTCAATGAATTATTTTCTTGGTGGTCACAGGTAGCGAAGCGCTCTTGCTGGGCTTCCTGGAAGGGCGAGCAACGCCCACGCGTGAGGAAGAAGAGGCAATGACAGCTGCACTACTAGCCTTCCAAGCGAAAAGTAAAAAAAGAAAACTAGGTGCGCGCTGTGTGCAGTGCATTGTCTCAGATGGCCTTTTTGCATGAAGAGCATGTGTAGGCGTACCTGCGCTGTGCTGTGGGTTGCTCTCAATGGATAACCTTGCTTTTTCGGTGCCCTCAAGTGAAGTTCAAGGTAAATGTTCAAACTGCATCTTTTTTTCCACCTGTTCCATAGGAGACAACGAGGCAGTGGAGGCCTTACGCGATGACTTGAAGAAGGGCATCACAGCCAATCGTTTCTCGGCTGCTGCCAACAAAGCATTGGAAGCCTTCGAGGCGCAAGAAGGATTACCAGGTAGGTAGCAATTTGGTGTCATAAAGTGTGTGTGCATGCTCAAGCCTAAGCTTTCATGACACGGAGTGAATGTGTTGTTGACGGAGGTATTCCATGTGGCTGACATTCTGCTTTTAGGCCATGCTTGCAGGTGAAGAAGGTGACCTGCATGACGGCCCCCGCAGATCAGGTGTGCTGCCAGCTGGAAATGGTAGTTTGTGGCAATTTGAGACTCTTACATTTTTCATTCTTAGGTGGTTGCCACATGGCATGCTTGAGAGAACGCTAGCGCTTGCACACCTTTTCTTGCCTCACCTGTTGTCCACTGATTGTGCTCCTTTGTTCTTGCCTGCCTGCAGATCGGTTTGCACAGCTGACGCAAAAGATGCAGGAGCTCAACTTGCAAGCACACAGAAGGCAGAAGGGCAAGCAAGGGGGTGGAATGCCGCCTCCTGCTGAGCAGCAGCATGAGCAGCGGCCGCAAAAACGCACCTTCATGTTGCCATGACATATGTTGAGTACATGTGCATGTTTTTCCTTTCTTTTTCCAAGCACACATTGTCTGCTTCACATGTAGTACAATACAGAGCTCCTACTTAAGTGGAATAGCGTAATCTAATATGCTTTGCATCGCTGCGATCTTTTTGCATGCAATGTCAGTGACTCTCCCCCAAAGAGTGAATATGATCGATAAGTAGGTATGATGTTCAACTAGACAGAGGCGGCGGATGGGTAATGTTTCATTCCTTCATGCTGATGTAACAATTGAGGATCCTCAACTCCCTGGCTATGACACACACAAATACCATTGAGGATGTCCTGAAGGGTATCCTTAGCCGATTCTAGAAGTCAGTGGCAAGCAAGCCAGGATGTCCTGGAGGATGTCCTCACGGATATCCTCAGCCTCAATTCAGGTGCTAAGAACGAGTGGGCATGCATATCCTCAAGGACTTCCTCAAGGGTATCCTCAGTTAAAACAAAGGTGTTAACTCATATGAGAGAGATATCCTCAAGGGTATCCTCAACTTGCAGCTGGACACCCATAGACATTGTGACATGGGAATGGACATCCTTGAGGGTATCCTCAAGGGTATCCTTAGAGGCTTCCCCAGCCCCCTCCTCAAGGTTCAGCTGAGGACATCCTGAGGAATGTCAAGTTCTGAGGGTACCCTTGAGGACCACCCCAAGGATACCCCCTGATCTAAGGCCGCTGCAGCCTGAGGAGGGGGCAGAGGATACCCTTGAGGAGGGGGGGACTCCGGTAGGGTAATGTCCATAAGCTCAGAAACAAATGAAAAAAGCTTGCACAAGAGATTCTGTTTGCTAAGCCTGACGAGAGGAAGTGACGCAGCCATAACAGTGTCTTAACATCCCATGACCAGACCCCCCCTATCACAAGCATGAAAGTCCTGGAGTGCGCAGTGATACCCAAGAATGAGGTGTGATTAGATCAGATTAGATTTACACAGGGGGACCTTCAGCCAGACTGTTCGGCTGATCGGCCTGTGACTGGTCCTCACCAGCCAACATAATGTCCATAAGCTCAGAAACAAACGAAAAAAGCTTGTTGTTGTGTTGCAAGAGGAAATCAGAAGCAGAATGGGGTGTGAAGACAACACCAAAAAGGCAAAACGAAGACCACGGGCATAAGAAAGCAAAGATAATTCCGGCTGGTAAAGGAAAATGATATTCAAGTTCTGCTCCACCCCCCTTTCACAAGATGAAAGACAGAAAGCACTGGTCAACTGAGTTCACTGAGTTGCGCTCAAGTCCGCATCAACCAAAATTTTCCAGCATCGGCTAGTAGGACACAAACATCAGTTACATACACAAACACACACACATCTGCTGAACATTCATCCCACTGCCGTATCCACAGCACACGCAAGGTTCGGGCCAAGGTTGAGCGCACAGACACACGCACATGGACACATAGGCACAAATAAGCAGGGCAAAAAAGAAAAACAGAACTCATCCACCGCGCCCGAAGGCCGGTGGGGCGGATCGCATGCGCATGCTTATGCAACAGCAAGGCAGAATGCAACATCCTACAAGCAATCTAAGTCCCTCTCTCATTCCCAGCTAAAGAGACCAGTGTGCCAGCGGGCATCAGCCGGCGCTTCACTTCAGTGGCACTGAGCTGCTGGAAACTGCCATCCTCAAAGTTTGCCTCATAGCACTTGAGGCCTGCTGATGGGCCCAGGTAACTAACACGCGCCAACTTGGTGGCGCCCTTCTTGGCCCGCATGGCGATCACGCGCCCGTCAGAGGCCGCTTGCTCTTGGCTCCTTCTTCTCGTTGCAGCGTCTTTGAACAGGGCAGGAGTCACAAGTGCTTGCACAGGTACAGCGTTAGCTTGTGAAGTGCGCAAGAGAGCAACATCCTCTAAGGTCACCCCGTCTTTGATGCAGCGAGGGCACAGCCAATCACCTTGGGCACACTAGCAAGCGGCGGATCCAAGCATGTAGTGTGCCATCCTGTTCCACATGCATCGCACAACAACATTTTCTCTTCTTCGCCTACAAATCTACACACTTCACAAGCCAGGGAAGCTTCCGGCCTGCAAAGGGTTACATCAATTGTGGGGTCTATATAGGGCAGGTGGCAAGGTGCACAGTTCACCACGTTGTTTACAATCGTGCCCCCACACTTTCCTTGCAAAATTGCAGTGCCAGTATCGCACATCCTTCACACGGAAAATCTCCCGTCTAGCGCTCACTTGCAGGGCACTGTCCAGGTTCCTGCGCTTCACATAAACAAAGTCACCAGGCTGGAATCTTAACATGGGCAAGTAGCCTCCACCTCTTATGGTGGCGTACCTCAGTTTGTCCCTGTGTTGAGCAATAAGCAGGTTGCCGGCAATTATGCTGGCCTCTTGTGCAATCTTGCCTCTTTCAATATTATTTTTGACAGCCAAGTCAGGATTATCCAAGTCCACGGGTGCATCAAACCGTTCCTTCTGGGCAGCAGGTATGATAGGCATGCGTGCAAACAGCAGGTGGTAAGGAGAGTACTTGGTTGAAGCCTGCACAGAGCAGTCGTAACCGAACACAATCCAAGGCACAGCAGCATCCCAGGTTTCAGGTTGTTAACTACTCCCACAATACTTCTTGAGGGAGCGCTTAATGGTTTGACAATGGTTTGACAGAGCGTTCTGCTAACCCATCAGCTTGCGGGTGATTAGGGGACGTGGTTCTATGATCAATATATTGCTGCCTTAGCAGATCAGCAAACTCACCAGCAAATTCGGTCCCCACATCGGTGATGACCTCTGCACAACTGCTGAATTTGCATAGTATGTGCTCAGTAAACACACGAGCCGTGGTGGCAGCTGTCTTATCAGGGATTGGTACCACTATCACATACTTGCTGAAATGTTCAATGGCAACAAAAATGCATTTATTACCACTGACTGACGTGGGGTTGAATGGGCCTGCAAGGTCTACTCCCCATCTGTAAAACAGGCCTTCTATGGGAAGTGGCTGTAGCTCCTTGGCTGTCACATTATAGGCAGTGTTGGCCCTATCACATTCCATGCAATTCTGCACTACGTGCGCAATGTCTTTGCCCATGCCGACCCACCAATAGTAAGGTGCAATTAAGGATATGGTGCGCCTCATGCCAAAGTGCCCATGCTGCTCATGCACGAACCTGATTGTGGTTACCCTCTCTTCAGGTTTAAGGACAGTGCACACATCGCCATTTGGCATGCGCCTGTACAGAGTGTTGTCCTTAAATTCATACACCCTAGACCTGTGCATGACTCTATCACGATCGTGCCCAGGTGTGCCAGAGTTTATGGTGGCAGTGCGGATATAGTGTATGACCGGTGCATCCAACCAAACATCATGTGGGCCATAGTTGTGATACAAATCAGCGGCTTCTTGCATGCTGGACATGAGGGATAAACTCAGCATGGTAGGCAGCCTGGTTTGCTCACGTGGCAAAGTCAATGCGCTCGATGGAGAGCATGGTACATAGGATACTGGTCATGGGATGTTAAGACACTGTTATGGCTGCGTCACTTTCTCAGCCTGACATGAACTATATTTTTCCCTACAGCTGGCACTGTGCTTATCCTTTTTATTTACGTATTTTTATATGTTAGCAGGAGCAGAACTTGAATCTCATTTTCTTTTGCCAGCCACAATTATCTTTGCATTCTTACAATTGCTTCCCAAGCTGTTCGTGCAGTAGTGCAGTCATTATGCCCACCCTCTAAGTGCTCTACAAAAAGCATTTTAAAACTCAGTAAAGCCCCTATATGAGAGAGCCGGAAAAAAAAGGTAAAGAAAAAGGTCTACGCCCTTGAGCGTGCATGAAGGGAAGAACCCGTCAGGGAACTCACCAACCACCCGGATTCCTCCAAGTTTCTTGGAGAGAGCTGGAAGAGCTCCGCAATCAGCTTGAAGAGCAGTCAGTAAAAGGTCTGATGGAGCCCAATTCCTCTCCTTACGGAACTCCAGTCCTCTTTGTAAAGAAAAAGGAAAATGCACTGAGAATTTTTGTGGGCTACAGGACTGTGAGAATTGCATACCCTTTGCCTGGCATGGATGGCTCGTTGGACCAGCTGCATGCAGTTGAGATGTTTTTCTGGGATGATCACAAAACTTTGTGCAGAACACACTATGGACCCTCCACAACGCACTACAGACATGAGATTACTGGGCGTCGCCTCCTAAGAACACCCAATTCTCGTCTAACTCCAACAATATGTCCTTCTAGTACAAACAAAGCACACCTAACCCATCCTGTGTCACAAAACGCTAACCAACCCATTACTATGCCAGCCACACAGCAAATCTGCCCCCTTATACAGGAGGTGATACCCACTATTGTGACTATCCCCATAGATGAGCCACCCAGTAAGAGAACGCGCTCCCAGGGCAGATCCACCCATCACTCCCCCGCTCACACAGCTCACACCACCATTCCATCCAATGTCCTGCCTCTCACGCAAAATGTCAATTTAGAGACCACAAATGCTGGAACCTCACCTCCTGATAGCGCTCCCACCATTCAGGCTAGTCAGCCTGGTCCACACAATGAAGATGGGCCTCCCAGCAAACGCACACGCTCAGCTAACAAACAAGGATCCAGACATTCACAGCAGCACCTGTGCCAGAACACTCAGGGATCTAGTCACTAGACACGGTGTTAATCAACAAAATGGCGTGCCTTCCATTCCCCATACCCATTCCAACATCCCGAGCAGCTCAAATACACAGAACAGTATCCAGAGTCATAACAGAAAGAGGAAAGCTTTGCTTCATATAGAGGCAGAACTTCAGACCCTTACCATTTACCCTCTAGCTCCAAATTGGCAAGGAAACGATGTCTGGAGGTACAAAGAAAATTTGGTGAAAAAGCTGGCTCAAGAAGCCACAGCCAACCACGCCATTAATGCTGTCCACTATAATGACATTGACGTCACACATATCGACGCATGGAGGATCTATTTAGCCAAGAGAAAGGACATGAGCAATGACTCCTCATCCCAACAGAAGCAGTACTACACACACTACGGGCCCATGATAATAGAGAAGTGGGCTTTGCCCATCTTCAAGAAAGCTGGCTTTCAACCAGCAAGCATCTACACAGCTGCTTGCACAGACATAGAGTGCGCATGTTGCCAGATATGCAACTACCACGGAGGCCTGGAGCCTATCAACTCGGAGCCCCCCTTCCTTGACATGTATGTCTGTGACGTGTGCGAACGCACCTACCACTGGGAATGCATGAGAGAACTCGGATGCTATAATAATGACCAAAGGCAAGAGGTCAACGCAGCTGAAGCCTGGGCCTGTCCCGCCTGTGTTAACCTCAGCAACGAAGACAAAACTAACAGAGCATATAAGTCTAAAGAAGAACTGCTTGAGGTCTTTTGGCTACCATCATGGGAGCCAGAAGGATTAAAAACTAGCAGGCCCATCTTCGACCAGCGCATACAAGAATTTGAATCGCAGCTAAGCAAACCCAACCTTCTCTTACCTACAGCAGACTCTGCCCTCTCCAACCTAGAGAGGCAAGGGTTCAACAAATCTGACACAAATGGCACCTGGAGCCAGAAATTAGACATAGAACTTCACAACAAAATCATCTTTGACATACACCCTACCAATCCGCAAACGGACATCAAGCCCACAGGCACATGTGAGTTCTGGGTCCAAGAAATAGATCTTGTCAAACACAATCCTGAACCTTTTTCAAATCATCCCCCAACAAAAACGCCTGAAAGCCCCACACCAATTATCCCACCTACCCTCACCCTCCCTGATACCTACAAATCAAGAGTGGCCTGCATCTACAATACAGATGGCAAATGCGTTGGGATGATAACCCCTCAACATTTTGACTTCCTTTTTGAAGCTTTCCAAAGGTCCAAAGCAGAAGGTCTGAATAATAATATCTGCCCCCCACCAGCAAGCTTTGCATCTGAGATCCTGGGGCTCCTAGCCCGCAAGACCAAATTGGAGGACAAATACTAAAGCAAAAAGATTAAAAATTCCTTCTCACGGACCCTCCCACCTCACATTCACTCTGCCTTCCAAAAATGGGCACAAGTCACCCAAGAGAAAATGGCCTCTCCCCTGGACTATAACGCTCACTACCATCACTACTGGAGCTCTGATCCCCGCGACGTTTTGTTTGGTGCCCACTACAATTCTCTCTCGTCCAGGTTTTCCGGGATGTCTATCTGCCATCCCATCTATGATGAAAAGTCCATGAAACTAACACTACGACATGCTATCTACTCTGCCATCCTTAATACAGAGGCTACAGCCATCTTCATGCTTCTGCCAGCAAGTGGCAGGCATATGATAACCAACCCCTATTCACAACTCCTCAATGCCTACCCACACCTTTGCTACAAGCTCGGGACCATTCCTAAAAGCAAACTCACCTATGACAAACCCCAATCCTGGGTCAGCCAGGAAACTGCCCTACCCAAGCATACTTGGGATATACATATTATTGCAGTCTGGGATACGGCTGCAAGAGTCCACTTGAATGACCAGAACCATACTTGGCTTCAGGATCTAGCCAAAGCCATCCCTGAGGCCAAATGTATTAACAAGAACGTTAGCAACCACCCCATTCAGAATGCAAGACACAAAGTGATGCTCGGGATAAGAAAATGTGAAAAACTCCCCCTAGACATGAAACAGATTTCCAAGGGCCCCAAAAGATCCGCCTTAGACATTACTGTTAATGCTCCTTGTCAGTCCGGGTCAATCCCATCCCAACCTCCCGGGTCAATCCCATCCCAACCTCCAGCTTAAAGTTGCAAACTGGAGGTCTTGGGCCTACACAGATGGCAATTGCCAGGTCCAGAACGGCAAAACAGTTATAGGGGCAGGTGTGTACCATCCTATGAGTGACTCACAAAAACTAGTTGAGCCTAATGGCGCTGGTATTACCAATATCATAGGAAGAGCTGAGCTCGCTACCATTGCTGCTGCGCTCACTCACGATTACACACACATTGCCACAGACAGCCTTAGCTCACTTCATCAACTCAGAAAGCAAATCCTGTATCCAGAAAAGCATAGACATCACGTGCAAGGAGATGTTTTGAAGAAGATTTCAAACCTTGCCCAAGCCTCTCAAGATCAAATCTTTTTCTACAAGGTCAAGTCTCATGCTGGAATAGCTGGGAATGAATGCGGAGATCAGGTTGCTAAATACCAGGCCTCCCTCAAAGATGGCAACCTAACTGGTACTGGTCTCCCTAGCGCCGGCCCAGGAGGAAACCCCTTCCATAATACAATCTGGCTGGCTCGGGAAGAGACAGATCCTAGACCTCCTCAATCCCACCCTTCTTCTCCTCGTCTGAGCTACCTCCCAGACCTTAAAAATGCTTTAAAATCCCATATGCATGCTAAACACAAGCTGGGCTATGCTGGCAGGAAGACAAGCTACTATATTTACTACCAGAGCTTGCTACCTCACGTTAGCAAGAAAATTAGCAATTCCTTCTGGAATATGCCAGGTCTCTCAACTCGAATGAAACGCACTGTCTTCCAATACCGCACAGGCACCCTCCACAATCAGAAACATGCGGTCCGATATAAAAGATCCACTAGCCTGACGTGCCCCCTACCTGATTGCCATCATATGGATAGCGCTCTCCACATCCTATCTGGCTGCTAATGTCCTGTCATGCGTAACATGGTAACTGAGTGTCACAATATTGCTTGCAGGATGATTTTGAAACTGGTCAGTGAAGGCTCATATGGGGCCAATCTTGTGCAGTTGGATGCGGGCCACAGAAGCTGCTTAGACCAGCACGACCTGCAAGTCTCTGAGCAAGTCTCTAATCGTGCTGTACCTTCCAATCTCTTCAAACCCACGGTTCCAATGCAATCCAGACGCAACACCAGCCGCCCTGATGCAATCTTGGTCACTCCTCACCCAACTAACCCAAACAGACCACCCACTTCACCCTCACACCGAGTACTGCGCAGTATGGGGAGTACCACAACTCCAGCCCGTCATATTCACTTGATTGAAATCAAATACTGTGAAGATACGAGGCCTGGTGCCCAGCTAGAAGCCTCACAGCAACAACACAGCGAACTTTGCAAACAACTCCAAGGTGCAGAGACCACTATCCACCCAATCCTCCTGGGTGTGGGTGGGACTATCTACACTGCCCATACCCTTAATCAAATCAAAGAATTAGGGATTGACTTACAGAGATCTGAAACACTTGCAAGAAAACTCCATGCCCATTCTGTACAATTTGCTCACAAACTTACCTCTACCAGACGTGCCATTGAAAATCAAAACACTCATCATAACACTGGTGCCCTGGAGCAGCGTGCTGCCAGAAACCTACCTGATCCACATTAACTCCCCTCTCATCTTCTGGTGAGGGAGACTCACGGCTCTTTGAGCCAATGTGTCTCTCTTTCCTTAATTGATGTAGGGAGAGTTTTCTCTGCATACGTAGTTTTTTTCTTTTCTTTTTTATGGACAATTTGAGTTCCGAGTCATAGCATTTGGACTGTGCTACATGCCAGCTACCTTTTAGGGACTCATGATTGATACCTTCAGGTCTATGTACTGTTCTACCTTGATGATGTATTCATCTTCTCAAAGCAAGTGCGCCCGAACGTGTAGCTTGTACACCAAGTCCTAGAGCTCCACCCGAGCAACTAGGCATTCTGAAGAAGAGAAGAGTCTCCGCTGGGCACAGCCAGCATGCATCAAGGAACGACTCAACAGTCAAAACTGAAACTGAGAGTGAGTTCCACCAGAACAGGCATCCTCCAGTAAACACTCCATCACGAAATTATCAAATTTGAACGCATGGAGGTAGACCCAAACAATGTGTCCCAAGTGATGTTCTAAGTTGACTAGATTGATTGAACAATTTGACACACTCTGTTAGTTACTGGGAATTTTGTCAATGCCCATTGGGTTATCAGTACTTCACACTATTCTGATTTTTGAGTTCGCAGCAGCAGCAGCAGGAGCAAGAGCAAAGGCCTGGGGTGGTGGGTGCCAGAATACAAGGAGGAGCAAGCAGTGGGGGGGCTACAGGGGCAACACAGGCAGACGCGTCTGGAGGCGCTGGTGCTGGTGCAAGCCCAGCAGTCTGGGCAGCAGGGGATGTGGACGGCAAGCCGGTGAGCATGCGGAATGTGTGTATGTGGGGGACAAGGAGGTGTGGTGTGGTGCGGTGTGGTGGTGTGTGTGACGCGCAAGATGGTGGCGGGTGTTGTTGAGGTGTAGCTGACATTAGATAATATTCATAGTGTGCACAGTTAGTTGGTCTGTCAGTTGGTCTCTTATATTTGCAGAGTATTTCTGTTATCGTCGCTCTCTCTATGTAATACCCATATACCTCAACAGGTTATTGGTCCCAAATCACGCGTCCACTGCGCTAGGGAGTGTAGTGTAAGATGGGGGAGAGAGCCCCGGACCGTGGTGGTGTGGAGAAGTTAGGAGTGGACAATTTCCCCACCTGGTCTGTGTATATGACAGCGCACTTGATGGCGAAAGATTTGTGGCAGTTTGTGGAACAGCAGCCACCCTCCCCGCCAGCAGGGGGAGAGCAAGAAGCAGCAGCAGCAAGGGCCGAGCGAGCCAAGTGGGAGAAGGGCCGTAATAAAGCCTGGGCAGAGGTAACGCTGCATGTCGAGCCCATGCACTTACCGGTCATTACAAGCTGCAACGGTGATGTACAGGCAGTGTGGAGGCACTTCCAGCAGCAGCACACCAACAGCAGCTTGGCAAGGCAAGTGCAGCTCACGAAGGAGCTGGCCAACCTCAAGTTGCGGTCAGGGGAGAGAATGGTGCAGTACATGGCGCGAGCAAGGGCGCTGAAGCACAGCTTGAAGTCAGCAGGTCAGAGCATCAGCACGCAGGCCCTCATCGTCTACATCCTGGCAGGGCTTCCAGATGAGTACAAGAGCATTGTGGATGTGGTGTCAGTGAAGGGTAGCAGCAGCTTGGAGGAGTTGGAACCAATCCTCATGACAGCTGAGCAGCAGAACTAGGCAGAGGAGAGACCAGAGCAAATAGCGCAGGCCCATGTAGCACGAGCTCATGGCACACGCAGGCAAGCAGGACAGCGAGCAGCAGGTCAGCGTACAGTGCCTGTGAGAGCAGCGGCAGACAGTGATGATGACGAGGAGTATGTGGAGGGCATAGATGGAAGGATGTTTACCCATGTCGACTGCTACGTGTGCGGTAAGTTGGGACACAGGGCGGCACTTTGTCCCAACAGGAAGGGAAAGGGTGCGCCAAGAAGGGAGCAGCCTGTAGCACAAGCACACACAGCAATTGTCGGGTACCACGATGGCTTACCCGTTGCACACCCTTATTGAGCAGCGGCAGCATCAGCATTCTCTCGGTTGCACAGCCCTATGTCCCTGACTGCATGTGGAACGCACACCCATGCACACAACATGACGGCATTTGTGCCCTCTGCGGGAAGAGGGGTTAGACACTGGGTGGCCTGCAGGCTAGGCATCCCTTGGGGAGCTAGTCGACTACCGACTACGGCAGGCCGTGCACCGATCGAGGCAGCAGTAGCAGGAGAGCAGAGCTGGGCAGAGCAGCAACAGCGCAGGGGGAGCACCTGCCAGAACAAAACAGCAGCAACAGCGCAGGGGGAGCACCTGCCAGAACAAAACAGCAGCAGCAGCGCAGGGGGAGCACCTGCCAGAACAAAACAGCAGCAGCACAGCAGGAGCTGATTGGTTCAGCACAGCAGAACAAAGAGCAGGGCAGCAGCGGGGCATGTACGATGTTGTGATCATGCAGCATGGGTAGCTGCCCTGAAAGCACTCCCATGGGTAGCTGCCCTGACAGCACATTGCAGGTGCAAAAGAGCGCAACCACACAAGAGAAGCTATGGGCTGAGGAGCAGTCCAAGAAGATGACCTTAGAAATGGGTGATTCCCCCGGGGTTAGAACTGCATTGCAATTAAGGCGGTGGGGCTTCGGTGGTTGGCGTTGCTTTGTGCACATAGGGGTGCGTCTCAGCACCATGTTGCACTAGGCCACACCAGCATGAACTGGTGGAAGCACACGCACTTGAGGCACGGTGCATGAAACCCTTTGAGCACTTTTGAGTACTTACGCAACGCGTGTGTGTGGTGTGTCTGTGAGATCTTGTCAAACAAGTTATATGGAACAATTGCATGCAAGCATTATTTTTGGAGCATGCATGAAATCTTTGTGTGTGTGAGCATGAGCAGTATTTACATGCAGAAAATATTTGGAGTAGTTTGCATGGGGGAGTATTTTGTGCAGAATTGGTGTGAGCAGCAAACTTTGAGTTGAGCAGAACCTTGTGATGAATTATGCTAATATCAGCTAGGGGGAGTGTTGAGGTGTAGCTGACATTAGATAATATTCATAGTGTGCACAGTTAGTTGGTCTGTCAGTTGGTCTCTTATATTTGCAGAGTATTTCTGTTATCGTCGCTCTCTCTATGTAATACCCATATACCTCAACAGGTGTGTTTGTGGGAGAGCACATGTGTGGGTGAGGTAGGGAAGAAATTCAGATGCACAGGTGCTGTGTGACGTGCAAGATCAAGGTACTACATATTGTGTGACATGCAAGATCATGATGTGGCAAGCTGTGTGACATGCAAGACCAAAGCGCATGCGCTCTTTGTGGCATGTAAGATCATGATGTGACAAGTTGTGTGACATGCAAGATCAAAGCACATGCACTCTTTGTGGTATGTAAGATCACAATGCGTGCCCGGCCGACCAGTCTCCTCCTTTGCAATGGCTGCCTGCCACGATTGAGGAACCAGCCTGCTACTGTCGAGAAGTCTTGGCTGTGGAAATGGAAGAACTTGTGTGAGCAATAAGACCGTTCCTTACATCAGTTTTGAAATAAAAGGTGAAGGCAGTGCAAGGCTGGAGAGCGCTGAGTTTTGTGGGTGGGCACAGGATGTCGGGGGAAGGGAAATGAGACAGTGACCAAGGTTATAAAGTGCGAGAAGTGAAGTAACATTTGATTTAATCTAAGTGGACTCGTGTCACACACACATACACACACACGTGCACGCGCTTGCAGCACTATGAGCTGATGCGGCAACGTCAACAAGTTGAGCTGGACGCAACCAAGCGCGCCTTGCGGTTACAAGCCACGGCTGATCTAGATGCTAGGGTGGATGCATACAATGAATCCTTGCATATGCCCTGCTATTTTGCTGTCAACAACTTATAGTGGTTGCATCTGATGTCAATTGGGAAGCAGTTACAAGTCATGCCTGATCTAGATGCAAAGGTAGATGCATACAAGATGTCCTTGTATATGCCCTGCTATTTTGCTGTCAACAACCTAATAGAGGTTGCTTGTGATGGCAGATCTGAAGCGGTTGCAAGCCATGGCTGACCTAGGACCTTGCAAGCAAATGTGCAGGCAACAATGTGTCATGCATGCGCCCTTGGTGCCTATGACTGCCTGTGTACTTTTTCCTTCCATTTGCTGGATGAGTGCGGTCATGTGCGATCAGCAGCCACGGATCACCAACTTGGAAACATGAACAACTTACCAAGTATCAGCAATTAGTTTTGATAATGGTGCTCAGGTTGCCTTACACCGTGCAACAAAGGACTGTATTGCTTCTCAAATATGATGCCGCTGTCTCTCAGGGTCTGGATGCGAATCTTCTTGCTATTGCTCTTCTTAAATAGCTGTTGACTCAGGCTTACTTCCCTTCACGAGGTTACAATGGGATTTGACCTTCAGCCAGCCTGGCTGAGGTAGTTTGGCTGCTCAACCTGCTGGACTGTGCCAGCCACACCAAAAATAGCCACGGCCTTGAAAATAACACAAAAAGCCTCATTACTTAGCTTATGCTAGAAATAAGAACTACCTTGAGTAAAAAGCGCCTAATTCGTCCAGAACAAAATTGTGAGTGGAGGGGGAGTCCAAAAACAGGTGTGCAAAAGCCCTTTTAAGAGGACACATACAAATGCAAGAACAAAGGAACATGGCATGCTTTTTACCTTGGAGTCCTCAGGGGCCCTTTAATCGCAATTATCACATCCAGATGTATGCTCTGGAGGATCCTGCCAAAGTAAGTCGCGACTCTCAAACTTCACTTGAAGTGTGTGCACGCAAATGAAAGCGTGCAATGCTTCTCAGCATGTGCTTGCTTAAGATGCAAATACCTAAGGACAAAAAGGGCATGCCGTGAACAGGCAATATTTTCAACGGAAGTGCCACCCAGTGGTGATATTTAGCTTAAATTTTTGTGTGCTCGCTGTGTTCTGGCAAGGCTTCAGCGTTCCACACACCTCACAGCCTTTTTTTCAAATCAACAACAAACTCTCTCATGACTACATGCTGCCCAGAATGGACACAATGAGTAAATGTTTTGCACCTGTAACTTCCCTTCTGATTGCTTGGGCTACACACAAACGCGTACACAGTGCCATAGTTCCACCCCAGGGTCTACCATTTTAAGGTTGTCACGTCTTCCTCAATAGAGCACTTCACGAATGATGTGCACCCTAGGTGATTTCTTTCCAGTCTTTGATCTTAGGTATGAACATCCTGCTGTAGTTGGCAGGTATGAAAGCTGCCCTAGCCTGAGGGCACTTGTGTGAACAGTTATGTGTGTCAGGGGGGAGCGATTGGAATTTCTTTTTCCAAGTGTTTGATGCGAGGTGTTGGTGGCTACGCAGAGGCGTGGCAGGATTAGGACGAGCCAGGGGTTGCCAGTGAGCTTCTGATACATCTTGGTTAAGGAGTTGGAACCAATCTTTGTTTGCACTGTCAAGTGCTTCTTTAGCATTACAATTCCAAACAACAATGAGTTGCATAGGATAAGAAGGTAGGGTGGGGTTAGGCATGATATTGAACCAGTGTTGGGGTGTCTAGAATTGGATGTTTCCTGCAGGGAAGTTGGCAAGCACTTTTGCAAGATCTGGGTAATGGTTCAGCCAACTCATGTAGGCATTGCAGCTGAAGCCTCTCCAGTGGGGCAGAAGCATGAAGGTGGCAACTGGCTTGGTGGTTTGGAGGGAGGAGTGTACTGCGTGGCGCAGGAGTCTGAACATAATTATCATGAGGGGGATGGCAGAGGGAGAAGCCATTGTAGCGTACAGAGAGGGCGTCTGTGTGTGCCCCAAAAAACTGGTCACGGTTACTTGTGCTGAAATAAGTGTTGAAGGTACCGTCAAACTCAAGAGGGTTGGAGAACCTCTCTGTTGAGACCATGCACCATCTGTGTAGGGCTGATCGAATGTGGGGAGGTGTGATTAGCGTGTTAGAATTGTGGACCTTTTTGCTCTGGGCAAAGAGATGTTTCTGTTGAGCCTTTTGACGTGAGAGCAGTCCCATGATTTCAGTTGCTGTATCTTGACAGGGGGCTGGATGGTGGTGTGGATGCCTGCCTTTTTGGCTGCTTCATAAGCCTCAAGCAGGGTCTGGAGTCTGTCTATAGTCAGCATACCAACACACTTGCCGTGGGCATTGTAGATACAGGCACATTCAGAGGTGATAACTTCCGGCATTTGTGCTGGCATGGTGACCCCATCAGATGTGTCAGCTTGGAGACTTTCCTTCATGAGGTCAACACTTCTAATGATAATATCACATTTCCATGTTGGCATGATATCTGTCTGGGGGTTGGTAGGTTGGAAGTCAAAGGTGACATTTTTGCGAATGGCGCAGCCGGTAGTTGAGAGCCATGGAGAGTCAGAAAGGCTCTGGGGGTTGCCTTCAAAGCCTTGGTTGACAAGATTGTCCAGGTCTACCTCATCGTCCAAGGGGTCTACTGTGTGTTCTAGTCTTTCCTCCTCAAAGGCTTGCACATGGGCATGTAGATCTGGATGCATTTGTAACATATCAGCAGCTTCCTATTTGGGATGCCATTCCACATGGATCATTTCACAATCTTCAGAGAAGTTGATCCTTTCCGCTGTTTGGGAGTCTGACAGAGGGGCACACGCAGGGCAGTCCCAGTGCTCATTTGGTTTGCTCAGTGCCCGGTCATTTTGGGAGCATACTTTGACATCTATGAGGCAGCCCCAGTGGTAAGTGCGGTAGCAGGTGTTAAAAAGCACGCGTGAGGAGTAGATGCCGTGAAGGCCATTCTCAACTCCTATGAACCGACTTCGTAACATTCCCCCCCATCTAATCGGCAGCACTCCCGGGCTGCGAAGGTATCTGGGTGTGACCCCTTAGAGGAAAAAGTCGGCGGTCCCAAAGACTTGAACCCCCGTCCCGCTGAGGTCCGCACGGACGGATGCCCGCAACGCCCATACGCGCAAGGACGGCACCCCGCTAGACCACAAGGCTCGGGGTAAGGTTTCGCTGCCAATGTTAAAAAGCACGCGTGAGGAGTAGATGCCGTTAAGGCCATTCTCAACTGCTATGAACCGACTTCGTAACAGCAGGTATCACAGGTGGGCATGTCGTCGTAGCATTGAGATTCATGGGTGTGTTCTTTGCTCACAGGGCTCCAACAGAGTTAGCAGCACGGGTCTTCTTTAATCCTTCTAGGTACATGCTTTGAATAGGCTACTTTCAGCCCATCATTTTTGAAAAAGGGTAAGGCCCACTTTTTGATTGTTACAGGGTGCCATTGGACTTTGTATTGAGTTTGCTGCTTCTCTTGAGAGATGCTGCCATTTTTGACATTTGAGTGCCAGAAATAATGAGTGCTGCCCAATCAGAGTAGAGGGTGAGTTTGCCGGCTTGTACTTTCAGGTCTTGTATTGTAGGCGACGGCTGGTGCCGTGCACGCTCTAGCGTGCACTTGCGGTTCGTTTCCGCTTTTCGCCACCACGCAGCAGCGGCGTGCAGCAGCGAGCAGCAGCGGCAGCAGCGTGGGGGTTGGTGTGGGCTAGCAGAGGCTTGCGGAATGCTGGTCCTGGGGTGCGGAACATGCACGGAACGCTATTGGAGTGGTGTAGGCAGCGACGAAGAGGGGCCAAGCACCGAGCGGAGGCATGGGAGGCATGGATATAAGGCAAGTGGAGGGTGGTGCCTGTGGTCTGGGGGCCGGGCAAGGCGTGCACTTATTGTGTCGGCACCAGTGCTCTAAGGGCTGTTCCACAGGCTTCTGCGTGGTCAGCAGTTGCTTTGCAGCTAGTTAAGCTAGTCTGCCAGAATGCAGACTTTAGTTGTGCTCAGCAGACAGCTGCTGGGCATGGCTTTCCTTGGTTGGAAGGCTGACAGTGCTGACTCTGCTTGGTGTTGAAGGTCTGGAACTCCAGTCTTTCAGCTATCATCCTGCTTTCTTTTCTCGTTGCTGGACCTGTCTTCTTTCTCTGTCTGCCGTGCTTCTCTCAATCTGATATTCATTCGCGTGAGCCAGCCTGCTGGACTGCTCAAGTTTTAGATGCTTTTCAAGGCTTACGGCGCTGTGATTCCTTTGTGCAAGCTCTGTGGCAGGGCACTCCTATCCCCACTGTCCCCATGAGACGGCGCTTTTACGGCGCTTTCCACGCGCTTTTATAAAAGCGCGTGGAAAGCGCTGTTGAAAACGCACTGAAAGCGCTAGTAAAAGCGCTCTTTCAAAGCGCTGTCCCGACTGTAAATCTGCACTTTTACTAGCGCTTTCAAGAGCGCTTTCTGTGCGCTTTTATAAAAGCGCGTGGAAAGCGCACTAAAAGCGCTGTTGAAAGCGCTGTAAAAGCGCCATTCCTGCTGTAAAACTGCACTTTTACCAGCATTTTCAAGAGCGCTTTTACCAGCGCTTTTAGTGCGCTTTCCACGCGCTTTTATAAACGCGCACAGAAAGCGCGCTAAAAGCGCTGTTGAAAGTGCTCCTTCAAAGCGCTTCATGTGCTGCAACCCTCCACTGAAATCTCGAAGTGCTGAAATCGTTAAGTGCTGCAACTGCTCCCACAAGGTTGACCAGCCTCCCGGCCCTCGTGCAGGCGCGCCCATCGCCCCTCTCCTGTACCTGTACTGCAAAGCGACACAGCATGCTTTGGTCCTCGGTTTGTGAGCTGCAGCCAAATGCAGGGAGGGAAGGAGCGAGTGGTGGTAATTTTCATCAAGGGGATTGCTTCTCCTGCTCACCTCCTGTTTTCCCTGCATGCACATGCACAGCATCTGCAGATGTAATTGGTGCATACTCCATCATGCTCAGTGCCCATCTGTGCAGTGAGCATTTGTGGAGGGCAGCGGGCAGTGTGCATGCAGCAGAGACTGAGCATGCTGCGCAGTTACCAAACCAGCAGCTGATGCTGGAGCAAGCGCCATGTGTAGCTGCTCCAGCTACTCCTTGGGTCCAGGGGCAAGGGGATTGAGGAGAGGGAGGAGCGGAGAGGGAGTTCTGGCACGGTCTATCATTTGTACGGGGTTCAACCACGAAGCAGCATTGACCTGTTCGAGATAAAATAATTGTAAACTGTGTTACTTCTAGAAAGGCACAGGCGTGACATTCATTGAAATTTCGCTAAATGTTGCACAGCAGTTTTGACTTGAACTTGAGCGCTTTCTGTCTGCAAAGCGCGTTTTTTCGCTCCAAACAAGCGCGCTCTGACAAAGTGCGCTTTCGGGACTGAGCGCGCTTTGTACGCACTTTGTATGCACTTTGTATGCGCTTTGTACGCACATTCAAGTGCGCTTTTAAACCGTAAAAGCGCACTTTGAGACATGAAAGCGCATTCGCTGCCACAGCCTCCAGAAACAAGTTCGCACGCACTCGCTCAGAGAGTTAATGTTAGCATCAGCACGAGACGATGGTGCGAGGCAAAACCAAAAGCACTGGAGGGCCACATTTGCATTTCTGCACCGCGGACTCAGGCACATCCTGCGCGCTTTGTATAGCGCTTTCAAAAATAAAAGCTTGCGCTTTCAGCGTTGAAAGCGCGTGTCTGTCCAGTCTGCTGGAAAAGCGCAATTCAGCTTGTGATTGGATCGGCAGGGCCATGAAACTACCTTAAATGTTGCTTGTTAAAATAAGTATAAAGAATCAAAGGAAATTTTGATGGTTTTCCGTTGTGTATTTGCGCTTTGTTACCGCGCTTTTGGCCATGAAAGCGCGCTTTTGGCACACAAAAGCGCACTTTTGCATACCTCGCACTTCTGATGGCATATTTAAGGCCTTTCTGGCAAGTCCGACGAGTGCCGAGGTGACCACAAGCGCCTAAGTGCACTCCTCGATCGAAATTGGTCGAATCCATGGCTGTTTTGACTGCCCCTGCTTGGCAACGTTTGCGCTTTTACGAGTAAAAGCGCTGTAAAAGCGGGTCCTGTGGGGACAGTGCCCTATTAAAGAGTTTACTAATGACCTCAGACACAGGCTGCGGGCAGTGTGGAGAGATGTTGAGGGAGTGAACCCGCGGGACTCATATAGTAAGCTGGCAACTTACCAGTCTCTTTTTGCAGTGCCTTTTGACCATAACGTGCGTGCCCCTGCCCGTTTACCAAGGCACATGCATTTGGATTTGTCTCCACATGTCATGACGAATGTTAGCCGTTTCAGACTTAGTGCACACACACTGAAGGTGGAGAGCAGCTTGGGATACTCGGAACACTAGTGAGTACTCTTTTGTGTGATCGCTGTTCTTGTGATGAGATTCAAGATGAGGCTCATGGCCTTTTGGTGTGCAGAGACGCAGATGTGTGTGCTTTGAGAAGAAAGTACGTATACGCTTACCTGTTCAACTGTTTCTCTGGTGATTTTTCAATGGAGCAACCATTTTTACAACAAGCCAGTGTCCAGGATGCTTCTGATTTCCTCTTGCAACACAACAACAAGCTTTTTTCGTTTGTTTCTGAGCTTATGGACATTATGTTGGCTGGCGAAGACCAGTCACAGGCCGATCAGCCGAACAGTCTGGCTGAAGGTCCCCCTGTGTAAATCTAAATCTAAATCTCAGTCTGAACTTCGTGGTGGGTGGGTCATACGGTCTGTGCACCAATGTGGCCCCCTTTCCTTATGGTGAGTTGCATGTGTAATGTCTGGTGGGCGCTCGCGAAAAGACAAAAAGACAAAAAAGACAAAAAAGACAAAAAGAAAAAAAGATATTTTTAAATACAACTAAGATGTTGCGAGGGGAGATAAGCGGATTGGTTGAAAGATGGAAGCACGGCCCCCACAGCGCCGTCCCTATGACCATATTCACTCTGCTCCAGCCCCCCCTCCTCCATCTCCGCCTCCTCCGAACCCTGGACTGCAGCGATCACGGCATGATTGGGACCCCGATGCCTGAAGTTGTACGCCATTTGGCTCTCAATCTCTTAGTTGCATTTACAAATATCTTTTTTGTCTTTTTGTCTTTTTTGTCTTTTTGTCTTTTGCGAGCGCCCACCGGACATTACACATGCAACTCGCCATAATTGATGTAGGGAGTGTTTCACTGCCTGCGTAGGTTTTCTTTTCTTTTTCTTTTCTTTGTGCTAGTTGGACAGAGGAGATCATCAGCGAAGGCAGCGCTGCTAAGGTTGTTTGCAAGGTGGTTGTTGGTGGTGTTTTGGTCTGCCAGTGGGACACATCCATGTTTGTAGCCGCGCCCCCCTACGTGTAGCCAACGCAAGAGGGGCTCCATGTAGAGGAGACAGAGGAAGGGTGAGAGTTTATCACCTTAAATAGTACCCCTCTCAACTTGGATTTGCTTGATGCTAGTCCCTGGGGGCAGTCACACTTGAGTTGTGGCATTCTCATATAAATTTTTGACAGTGTCAATGGCATCAGTGGGGAAGCCCAGGTCATACATTATCCAGAGCATCCTGTCATGGTCAGTAGTTGGAGGCTGAATGTGAAAAAAAAGAATGGAACAATGCAGTCCTGGATCTTGACTCAGCTCATCCTCGTCCATGGACGACGGTAAGCCTGCAGGTTTGTCCGGTGCCTATGTTGTTCCCTGCGAGTGTTTGTTGCATGTCTGCATGAACTCTCGCAATGACCAGGCCCCGAACGACCAGAGTGACTGTGACCCGGGTGCACCTTTCACGTGAAAGCTTCGACGCACAAAAACAGGGAGCAGTCGGTGACCCCACCCAATTGGGTGGGCCCACCACGGCAGGCTCTGAGTCAAACCCGGGTAACCAGAAAGTGCCAACCCACATGCGAACCCCCAATTTTACCCCCGAGGGTGCTCTGGGTACAAGGGGGTTACAAGGGAAAAAAAGGCCTCAGTCAAGACGTTTGACTGCTAGCCTGTTCATAAATACACATGAGATCATGAAGAAAAAAAAGGAAGTTTGTTGTTATCCTGGTTTAGAAAAGTATTGATATCCTGGGAATTCACATGGTGAATGGTGCCTAGACAGGACATCCTGTGGGAGATGTGGAGGTGTAGGAAAGAGAAGTTGTGCTCAAAAAGTGAGGCATACTTTTGACGGAGAGAGCAGACCTGGGGATTGGAGCATCTGAACAACACATGTTTTTCATCTTGTATGTCATCAGAATCACAGATATCACAGACCGGAGAAGCACTATTGGACCAAGTAGCCCGTTCAACGCGGAGAGCGTGTACCCGCAGCCTGAATCTGGCAGTGTTGCGAATGACATGATGGGGAAGATCCAAGTACATGTATTTAGGCATTGTATAAGGTGGGTGAATGGCATGTGCATTTCTGACAGGGAGAGCGCACCATTGATGGTAAGTCAGCCGCTTACTGTTGCTTACTCTTGGATCAGGGGCTGTGAATTGGTTCCAATAGCCCAGGTGTCTAGATCTCAGGTCCACCACAAATTGACTGAGGTTCACAGGGTCACAAGCCATAATTTGACGTTTCATCAGATCCGAGTGAGCCAAACCATACAGCGCAGATAAGAGGTGGGACGTCCAACAAGAATCAGTCATGGAGCTAAGGCTGATGTCAGCATGGAGAACCTTTTTGAGGAGGAGACTGTTGCACTTAGTAAGCGAGTTGTAGAAGCGCATAGTGGCACGAAACCAATTGAACTGAAAAGGTTCAACGCCACATTCTCGTAAAATGCTCCAAGATGGTGTTGTGGATTTCACTCCAAGAAGATTTCGCAAAACGTTCAGGATCCACTTCTGCAACAGGTTGTCCACTTCTGCGCCCTGCCGTAAGTAAGGAGTGGCCCAAATCTGGCTAGCATACATTCCTGCTGGGATAGCATACGTTTTCAAGAGCCAAATGAGCGCATGCAGCCGATTTGTAAGGTTGTGGTCGTGAGCAAAGGTTTTGACACGATAAGTCCCCGCCATGCATGGTTTCAGAGCAGCCTCAGCAGCAGTGGAAAGGTTGAGACGTTTGTCACAGACCATACCCAGATATTTAAAAGAATCAGTGTAGGGCAGGTTTTCACCATCATACAACAGTTGAGGAAGAGTGTCAGCTCTGGAATTGAAGCAGACGACCTCAGACTTTTTTGTGTTGACTGTCAGGCATTTTCTGGTTGCATAACTGTTACGAAGTCTTAACTAGCGCAGTGTTCCTTAACAAGTTGCCTACTAATGAGACCACAGTAAGACACAAGGGTGGTGAATATGTATATCCTAATTATTAGAAGTGTCTCCGGGAGTCGAACCCGGCATACCCGGTCCTGTGATCTCATCCCTTAGTATACACCACTATAACAGAGAGTGCTACCATGTAACACTCCCCCCCACCTGGCTTCAGCCGTCCTCGGCTGACAACCAGATGAGCACCCCGCCCTTCAAACTCATTGAAGGACTCGCAAACGCATTGCTCTTACATATATGTAACTACATATTGTTTTAGATCTCTGGCGTGCCACGGCAGGCCATTTCTTGCCTTGTAATGCCGCAGCATTTCATCACAAGTAAGTAGGTTCCTCTCAGGCTCCCACTTATTGTTATCCTCCGAGTATCCTTTCCACTTGATGAAGAAGTTATATGACCATCCTCTTCCTCTTCTGACCACCTCATGGTCTTTGATCTCTTCAACTTCAAATAATGGCTCACCATCAAGATACTGTAATGGAGGCGGAGGCTGAGTACAGTCCCTTGTCCTCTCTTGACCCTCAGGCCTTGCCTTGTAAGGCTTGACTAAGCTCACATGAAACACATTATGGATACGTGTCCATTGTGCTGGCAGATGCAGACGCACTGCAACCTTGCCAATCATACGATCCACCTCAAAAGGACCCATGTAAGATGGCTTCAGCTTCTTAATGCCAGGCCCTGGTTGATTAAGGTTCTTAGTGCTCAAGAGTACCAGCTCTCCAGGCTCATAGTGTACTTCTCGCCTTCGTGCATTCTCACGCGATACCATCCTATCCTGTGCAGATTGCAGAGCTCTCTTAGCCCTCTCAACTGCATCCTCTATACCCTGCACAAATTCATGTGCTTTAGGAACCACTCTAGGCAAACTCAAGGAAACTGGAGTTAATGGGTGCATGCCGTAGTTAAGGAAGAATGGTGTGTTCTTCACTGACTCCTGCCAGGAGTTGTTAATGGCAAACTCTGCACACGCTAAGTGTTCATCCCAATCCTCCTGATCAGGTGATACATATGCTCGCAGCATTTCCTCCAGTGTACGGTTAGTCCTTTCAGTTTGCCCATCAGTCTGGGGATGGTACGCGCTAGACATGCGCCGCTTGATACCAGTAAGAGTTGTAACCTGTTCCCAGAACAAGCTATTAAACTGAGGACCTCGGTCCGAGAGCACTGAGTCAGGCATGCCATGCAGCCTTAGGATCCAGTCTCTGAAATGCTTCGCAAAGCCCAAGGCTGTTAAAGACTCTGTGGTAGGCACCAGATGAACCATTTTAGATAGCCTGTCCACAAATACCAATATAGCATCATTGCCATTCTGCGTTTTTGGAAGCTTGACTATTAAGTCCATGGTAATATGCTCCCAACGCCTGCCTGGAATAGATAGTGGCTGGAGCTTTCCAGCGTATGCCCTGTTGCTGGCCTTATTCATCTGACATGCATCACATGTCCTCACATAATCCTCTACGTCTCTTCGCAAAGAGTCCCAATAGAAGAATCTTGACACTAAGTCATGTGTCTTTGTAATGCCAACATGCCCACTCAAGGCTTCATCATGGCAAGCTCGAATAACTGTGTTCCGCAAAACACTGCAATTGGGAATAATAACCCTGTTGCCAAGCATCCATACACCAGACCTCTTTTTGAACTTTGCAGTATACTGCACATCTTGGAACATAGGATCACGGTGATAAGCTTGTTGGATCTCCTGTGTAAAGGGTCCATCCTGGTGAAAAGTTTCAGGTGCCGAGCTACCTACATCAGGCGTCCCCAATGCGGTGCAAGGTCTTCTCCTTTGAGGTGCCGAGTGACCTACACCAGGCGTCCCCGATGTGGCACAAGGACTTCTCCTCCTTTCCCCCCCACCTTGCTCAAGGGTAGGCCGTAAAGAAAGTCGGGGTTCACCATGAGGCGGGTTCTGCTCGCTCTCGTCATTTACAGATTGGGGCTGTGCGCACAGACTTTCAGCGGCAGCCCTGGCCCTCCCCCTAGTTACCGCAGCAACGTATAACTGAGCGCCCAATGCGCCTGTAACCGCAGTTACCGCTGAGTAACATTCCTCTAGCGTGGCTAAGCCTGCAGCCGCAGCTATCACCGATTCTGGAGTGGCTTCATCATATAGCATTGGGTTCCGGCTGAGCGCATCAGCTACATTAGTTTTGCCAGGGATATGTTTAATCACAAATGGAAACCTGGACAAAAATTCCATCCACCTTGCTTGTCTTCTTGACAGCGTAGGTTGTGTTTGTAAATAGATTAATGGATGGTGATCAGTAAGTAATTGGCATTCAGTGCTCATTTCCAGATAACACCGCCATGCCTGTAATGCTCGCCAGTAACTCTTGCTCAGGGGTGCCATAGTTAAACTCTGCAGAGGAAAACTTAGAGCTGGTATATGCTACAACTCTGCCTTCCTGAAAGAGTACTCCTCCTGTACCGACAACAGACGCATCTGTTTGCACTTGAAATGGCTTATCCCTGTCTGGCACTACCAATACTGGTGCTGTCATGAGCGCATGCTTGATCTTCTCAAAGGCTTCAGCCTGTTCTGGCTTCCAGTTAGACCAGTCCAATGCTTTAGCAGCTTCCTTGGCACACATATCTGTTAATGGTGCAGTGATGGTGCTGAAATGGTACACAAACTTGCGGAAATAATTAGCAAGGCCTAAGAATGCCTGTAGTTCCCGCAAATTCTTTGGCCTCGGCCACTTCTTAATGACCGCAATCTTAATGGGGTCAACCTTGACACCATCCTTGCCCACAATGTGTCCTAGGAAATGCAACTCAGGCTTGTTGAGCTCGCACTTGCTTAGCTTGGCCTTTAACTGGTGCTTCCTTAGAATAGCCAAAACTATCCGCAGATGTTTAGCATGCTCCTTTGCAGAGCGGGACATAACCAGAATATCATCCAGATAAACAAGCACAAACTTGCCAATGTGCTCCTGGAATATGTTATTCATGACCCTTTGGAAAGTAGCTGGAGCATTGGTGAGTCCAAAGCACAACACCTTAAATTGAAACTGCCCCATGGGTGTCAGAATAGCTGTTTTAGGCTTATCCTCATCAGAGATTCTAATTTGATGGTAGCCTGATTGTAAATCCAGAGAAGTAAACACTTTACACCCATGCAACTTGTCCAGAAGATCATCTATCCTTGGCAGAGGATACCTATCACGCACAGTGATTTTATTAAGTGCTCTGTAATCGATGCACATACGGAGAGAGCCATCCTTCTTGCTTACGAAAAGGACTGGGGCACCATAAGGAGAAACACTAGTTTCTATTAAACCTTTGCTCAGGCAATCCTGAATTTGCCTGTGTATCTCATCCTCCTCATGCTTGGTTAGCCGGTAAGGCCTACGAAAGGTTGGGGATGAACCAGGCTCTAGCCTTATGGTATGATCCACACCTGGCCTTACAGGGGGACAGCTTGTAATGGGCTCAAATACATCCTTAAACTCATCCTGGATTTGCTGAACTTCCTCGGAAGGTAGTAAATCTTCATGCCCATTGGCATCACCTAATCCAATACTTGCACACATTTTATGTGTGTCCAGGCCTTCATCGTCATGCTGTACCAACATGAGCCAGCTTGGTGCACCACGCTTCAGCAGTTTAGCTGCTTGCTTAGGAGAGAGCACCTCAGTGCGAGCTTCTCTAATTTGCTCAACTGTGCAGCCTAAGAGATGGTTATCTTTCTCAAGGATGGGCTTAATCTTTTTCCAATGCCCATTAATAAAGAGCTTGCATGACCCGTCTTCACAATCAAGCTGGCTTTTATACTGCTGAAGGCAGTCCATGCCTATAATGACATCGATTCCTCGCAAGGTTTTGGTCATTATCTTAGCATTGACATCCAGCTTAGCCTGCTGTATTGTAACCAGACCATGAAGCTGCTTGTCCACAGACAATGTATTGCCATTGGCAGCAGAGAGCCTAACTGGGTCAATGGATTGCACATCAAGCAACTCGTTATGGCTGAGTTTCTTATGGTAATGGTTTATCCAGCCTTCATCTACAAAGCTGAAGCTTGCACCTGTGTCCACCAATATTGAGCATGGACATCCGGCAAATGTGCCCTTGAATAGGAATGTAAGACCTGATACATGCTGTGCAGCTCCTAGAGTAGGCAGCTCGTGCCATCCATATTGCGCAGTTTGGGGTGGAGGAGAGGGTAAGGTCGTTACATCATGATGGTCTAGCAAGGACACAACACGCAAAGAGGGTTCCTCTGGAACTCCAGAGAGCAAAGAATCCTGGTCTGCTGCATGGACCTCCAAGCTAGCACCACACTCTTCACTAAACCTGACCCTCTTCCTGCCTATGTCCCTCCCTTGTGGGCTCTGCGCCGCCCCAAGGGCCGATTCCGAGCGCCTAGCACGGCCTCGGCCACGACCCCGAGCACTATGCTCCGGGTTGAAATGTTCACACAACCTGCTTCCCCTAAGATGGGTTGTGAGTCCACAATCGTGGCACCTCTTAGGCTCCCCAGAGGAGTTGCCTGAAGGGCCAGGAGGAAGCCCCTGTTGAGTGCGCTCATGCATGCGGTTACCAAAGCGACCACCACCACGGTTGCTTCTCATCCCCCTATTATAGCTGGGATAAGGAGAAAACCTGGGTGTAGAGGGTCTCTTAAATGCCTTGCCTTGGGAACTCATAGCACTGGCTGCATGCACTGGTTTAGGGAGCAGTTGCTCCTTGCCTATTGCATACTGGATGCATGCATCAAGGTCATCCCAAATAGCACCATGCTCAGAGCGCTTGCATACATTTTGTAACTCTGACCTAAGTCCGCGGACAAATAAGTCACATAAGACATCTTGAGGCAATTCAGTTGCACGAGATGCTGCAATACGTATGTGCAGTGCATACTCAAGCACAGTCTGCTTGCCTTGCCTAATTTCACCTCTAGTCAAGCGCATGTTAGTATCATGCTGAGTATTGAACAGGTTCCTGCCAGCAAGGTCCAGAAAAATTTCACAGAATTTTTCGAACCTCACCTTCTCATCCATGATAGCGCCAGCAGCGTCAAAAATGTCACTAGCTGCCTGCCTCATAGAGGGCTCCATGTGCGTACGCAACGCTCCTACTGCTTCCTGCCCAGTTTGCACAGCGTATGCACATACGTCCTCAATAAATTGAAGAGGGTCCCTGGTAAGTGCATCATTAATGTGCCACTTAGGAGGGGGCTGCAATACTGGCTTAGCAGACAAAGGCTTGTGCAAAGAGAGCACCTTATCAGGGATAGCCTTAACCTGATCCATAGTGGATTGCTTGCGCGCACCTACCAGGTGCTTCCTGCTAGAGGTGGCGAAGTGAATGCACTCATTGAGCATCGCCCTGTGCGTGTTGCCAGCAGCCTCTGCAGTCTCCCTGGCCAATGCATGGCCCCTAACAGCTTGCATTCTAGCCAGGTCTGCCTGACTCTCCCTGGCCTGCTGCTCCTCCATGTGAATGCCTGCCTGGGCTACATTCTGTACTTGGTGCAACGTCTGCTCTGCTGATGGGTCCCATGCTAATGCGGCGCTGCTTAGTGGCGCATGCGGTATAGGGGGTGGCCTAGGTGGGGGCATGTGTGCATACTGATGCACCGGAGGGGACATACCATGCTGGTGCATAGTTGCCTGCCAATGCTGCTCTCGAGCTGCCTGCTCACTCTCTCTAGCAGCCAACATAGCCTCCCTGTGCTGCAGTTGCTGGCTAAACTCCAACTGACTGTGCCCACTTTCCCCTGGTAATGCACGGGCAGGAGGAAAGGCACATCTGCGCTGAAACTCTAAGGCATCTTCTGTAGCTTGCTCTTTCCTACGCTTCAAACGTGCGCGAGCTGCATGTCCTTGTGGACTATCAAGGATTACCCAAGGTGCAGGAAGGAGCTTATCTTGTGTTACTTCTCCTGTCTTAGGGTGCAACTGCCATATGAGCTGCGAGCCTAATGGATGATAACTACCAGCAGGAGGCGTGTTCACAACACCCTCACCTGTATCCATCGGAATAGGTCCTCCTCTAACTCCGACCGCAGAACCGTGCGGATGACCCGCGGGTCCGGGGTACCCCCCATAACTTGTCATAGGGCTATCGAGCCCGCCTACGTACGGATGCATAGAGGGGTGGCGCGCAGCCGTAGGACTTAGATAAGGGGCCGCAGCCGTAGTAGGGGAATATGGCATACGCAACGCATATTCCGAATTATGCCCTTCAACATTCCTCCACGGAGGGGGCGTACCTAATGGCCTAGATGATGTCCTCCACGGAGGTAATGCCATGGTTTATTGCTGGGAGCGCGTCCCCGTGTGTGTTCACTTACTTGGAGCCTCGCTGGTAGGAGACCCGCGCAACTCCGGATGCTCCCACACGGATAGGCGTTCTCCGTTTACCGTGCGATAGCCCTCGCTATCGATGTGCTGAAAGAGCTCTATGCGCCGCTCGGCGTTGGAACAGCCAGGTGACTGGGGGGTCTCCGGAATGCGGGCGTCCACAAGCTGCCAAGTCAGGAAGTCATCATCGCGGGTGCAGGCTCGAAGGCGGCAATATTGGTCAAAAATTGGCTGAATTTGTGGCGCAAAAGGCTGACCGCGCCGAATCTTGCTAAGGAAGAAGCGGTGGCCGTACCCGGCTACCAATGTTACGAAGTCTTAACTAGCGCAGTGTTCCTTAACAAGTTGCCTACTAATGAGACCACAGTAAGACACAAGGGTGGTGAATATGTATATCCTAATTATTAGAAGTGTCTCCGGGAGTCGAACCCGGCATACCCGGTCCTGTGATCTCATCCCTTAGTATACACCACTATAACAGAGAGTGCTACCACGTAACAATAACCCTGCAACTTGTTTAACATGGCTTGCATGTGGGTGTGGTTGTTTGCAGTCAAAGCGAGGTCATCTGCATAGAGCATGTGAGAAACATGAAAATTTGGTAAGCCTGTCACCGCTCCTGTTTCCCCATTTGTGATGCAGCCAATGTCATTAATGTAGATTGAGAATAGGAGTGGTGACAGTGGGCACCCTTGTTTTACTCCATGCGTTGGCTGGACACTTGCCCGTTTATCTCCGTCAATAAGGATGTATTTGTCATCTCGGGGTACTGCCACCAGAGCACCTTCACCACCTTGCGCCCCCGTAACCGCCCCCCGTAACCGCATGCGCCAATGTCCCCCCACTACCCCCCCAGGTAAATCCGGTGCCAAAATACCATTGCCTGGGACAGCCATTCAAACACAGGCTGCCACTCGGACTGCCATTCGAGCACAGGCCACCAAAGAGGCTACCATTGCAACACATCAACCCTCGGGGCACAAGCCATTTATGGGGAGCTCAACTTGTAGTCAGCCACGTTTGCACGCACCCATAGCTGATACAGCCTACCAGCGGGCTCTTCTGCTGAACATGCTCGATGATGAAGCCCTACTGATACTCACTGATTGGAAAGAGCACATCAATGCACTAGCTACCCACGTAGATGCTAGCTCATGTAGAACCCTTTGAGAAGGAGAGACAAGAACAACCAGCAGATCCCCAAGCCAACAATATTATTGTCTATAACCTCGCCGACCAAGGCTTTGACGGCAATCTCCAGAACTATCTCCAAACCTCATGGCTATCAAGGTTTACAAGGTTTACAAGGATAAGGCCTTCAGTCAAGAAGTGCGACTGCTAGCCTGCTCATAAAAAGCAATCAATTCATGAAGGAAATAAGGAAGTTTATTGTTGTTCTGGTTCAAAAAAGCAGACACATCATGAGATTCTGCCTGTGAGAACAAGGGAGCATATTTCTTGCGGAGAGAGACCACCTGGGGATGTGTGCAATGGAAGAGAACATGTTTTTCATCCTGGACATCATCATCAGCCTCACACAGGTCACAGTTTGGGGAAGAGCTGTGATTCCAAGTTGCTGTCTCATAGCGAAGGGTGTGAATGCGGAGTCTAAACCGAGCCACGCTCATGGCTATCAACTAATGGCCGTGCAATCCGCAAAAATGCTAAATTTGACTTCCTGCCCACCAACCCTCAAACAGACATCCTGCCAACATGGCAATGTGAGATTATTGTCAGGCCCGTTGACCTCATAAAAGAAATCCAAAAGTCTGACCCAAGCAGGGAGACCAACATACCCGTGGAAATGCCTTCTTTCTCCACCTACGAAGCTGCCTGTATATAGAACACTGTCGGCAAATGTGTGGGCATGCTCACTACAGAAAGACTCTCGACCCTAACTGAAGCATACGAAGCAGCCAAACAAGCAGGCCTACATAACACACTCCAACCACCAGTTCTGGACATGGCAACTGAAATCATGGGCCTACTCCAGCGGCAGAAAGCCAAGAACAAGCACCTACTTGCCAAGAGCAAAAAGGTTTACAACTCTAATATGCTGATCACACCTTCCCACATACGTTCAGCCCTACAAAAGTGCTGCATGGTTTCCAGAGAAAGGTTCTCCAACCCTCTTGACTTTGACCCCTCTTACAAGAACTACTTTAGCGCTAACCCTCGCGACCAGGTCTTCGGAGCCTGCACTGACGCCCTCTCAGTGTGCTACTCTGGGTACTCCTTCTATCATCCCCCCCATGACGATGAAATCATGCTTCAACTCCTGTGCCACGCGCTCCATTCCTCCATTCAAACCGATTCACCGGTTGCCACCTTCATACTATTACCCCACTGGAGGGGCTCCAGCGGCAACGCCTACATGAACTGGATTAACAACTACCCAGGATACGTCAGAGCGCTTGCCCAATTCCATACAAGATGCATTAATTTTGAACTCCCCCAATACTGGTTCAACGCCATACCCAACCCCACTCATCCTACCTACCCCACACAACTCATTGTTGTCTGGAACCAACAAGCAAGGGAGGCCCTACAAAATGCCAACAAGCACTGGTTTGAACACCTTCAGCACAGCATCCCTGAAGCCCAATGGCTGCCTCTTTCTTGTCATGCCCCCTCTAGGAACCTGAGCTCCAACCAACGCCTGACATCAAACAAAAAGAAAAAAATCCTGTCCCTTCCCCTTGAGGTACCCCTAGAATGTTCACACAAGCGTGCACAGGCCGTAGCAGATCACCACCTCACACAAAATACCACCTTCACACCCAAAATTCAGTGTTGGAGAGACATCACCTACACTGATGGCAGCGTCATGGAAACCAAGAATGATTCCCCCCCACTAGTTGGCTCAGGCGTCTACAAACCAAACAAAGAGGGCGACCACCCCTCACCACAAATACAACTGTACATCAAACCTAGTGGCCGTGGCCCAACTAACACAATCACGCACTAATACAATCAACAGAGCAGAATTGGCTGGCATCCTTGTTGCACTCCAACAGGGCCACACAAACATAGCCACTGACAGTGCGTCCCGTTTGTCCCAAATCTACAGGCAGGTCCTCAATCCAATGCGCATGCGGACCCACCTACATGCAGAGCTCATTCAAGCTATTTCAACAATCATAGAGCACTCATCACATCAGCTGAATTTCTATAAAGTCAAAGCCCACTCAGGCGTCATTGGCAATGAGGGAGCTGATGCTTGCGCACAAACTGCGGCTATTATAGATGACACAAATATCTCATTGTCTGATGCCAAGGACCCTTTCCACAACTCCTTTTGGCTATCCGTCAAACCTCCCCGAGGGCACTCCCATAATCCCACACCCCTTTACCTCACTAACTTGAAAGACAAGCTCAAAGCCCATATGCAGAACAAACACAAGCTTGGCTCTGCCGATGTATCCAGTTGCTATTACACAGGCTGGCAGCAACTCATGCAACCACCATCTCATAACAGCAATACCAACACAGGCTTACCTAAGCTATCCCCTAAACTTGCTAACCAAAAAATTAGCAATTCCTTTTGGAGCAACCCTAAGGTTACCCTTAAGCAACAAATACATCTCCTCAAGTACCGCACTGGCACAATTTACACCCAGAAACACGCTGTCAGGTTTAATCACACCTCTGGCTCTGCCAACTGCTGATTATGCGGCATTATGGATAGCATCAATCACATTGTCCTCAGATGTTCACACCCAACATGCCAAGGGATGTTCATAAACAAACACAACACTGCCCTCAGTCTCTGTTGCGAAGCCCTGAGCAAAGGTGCACATGGCTCATTCCTTGTTGCCATGGACGCTTGCTGTAGAGAAAAGCTCCAAAAACAGGGCATTGGAGTCCCTGAAAACATCTCTAGGGATATTCCTGACTGGGCTTTTCCCAATGGTTCTGGCCCCTTTGCCCGACACCAAAGCCGTCCTGATGCTGTCTTTGTGCGCCCTATCCCAGGGAGAGCAACCCATCTTGACCCTATGATGATACCTGCCCACGACAGAGATATTCACCTTGTGGAACTTAAATTCTGCCCTGACACTAACCCCTTACCCAGCCTACAAACAGCTGCTGACCAGCATGCTGGTACCATTTCCAGACTTCGCACCTGTTGTCTCAGAAACCCGAACAGAAATAATAAGGTGACCTTGCACACCATTTTACTTGGTGTAGCAGGTGTACTATCTATAATGACTACACCATCACTCCCCTGGTTGAGCTGGGTCTTACCAGACACAACGCAGAAAAAATAGCCTCTCAATTAAGTTGCCATGCACTCCAATCATTAACAAAAATTATAAACACCAGGCACTCATTATACTTGCAGGGTTCTTCTGGCCGGGGCATCACTGGGGGCGAGGCAGTTCAGAGCAGGAGGAGGAGAGCCTACGCCCGCAGGCGCATGGCTGACAGCAACCCGCCTGACCCTCATTAATTATTCCCCATCGGTTCATAGCTTGGTTTAGGCTGGGCCTGTGAACCTCCTCGGTGAGGCCCTAGCTAGTTTGCTAGTTAGGGGACCTTTCCTTAATGCACGCAGCTGGACCTGGCTTGCGTAGGCTTTCCTTTTTCTTTTCTTTGAAGGCTGAGGTGAAATCTACAATGAGGGCATAGATATCCTTCCCGTAAGCTTTGGCATCTTGAAGTCCCATGATGACATTTTGGAGTTGGTGGATGGTATCTTTTTCTTTCCGGAATCCGGCTTGTGTGGAGCTCAGGAGGGAGTGTGCTTCTGCGTATTAATACAGTCACTGAGTGTATTAGTGACCATGCGAGTCCATAGTTTGTAAAGTGTGTTTGAAAGCCCAATGGGTCTGTAGGTTGCGATTTCAGTCTCTTTTTCCTTGTTTTTGTCAATCAGGATAGTCTCACTTGTCTTCCATGACATGAGGGTGAGGCGCGTGGCCCACATGGTAATGAAGAGCTTGTAGATGCTCTCTTGGATTTCAGGGGGAAGCATTTTAAGGATCTCATTCACTGTGTGTAGCGGTGTGGTGGCCCATAAAAGCGAGTATGAATTACGATGCCCAAGACCTCATTTTTCGATCACATACTATGTATACCACTACACTATGCCATCTGGACCTGGTGATTTGTTATAACTCAGGGTTTTTATGCATTCTTTAAAAGCGCTTGCATCCATGATTTTGGAGTGGAGCCACTCTCTCTGCTTGCTCCCTTCAAATTCATCTTTTGTAATTTGTGATTGAAGGGTGAATGGTCTGGGACAAGCTCAATTTTGTTAGTTTGCTCCCAAGGATATTTGCGAGGTGCTTCTCCTGGAAGATATTTGCCATGTTTGATGTTAACAGGCTTCACAGCCTCTGTGTAGTAATTTTCAACGAGCTGTGCTTGTTTGGTAGATTCGGTTTCGATATTACCTGTTTCTGGATCTCGGAGTGCTTGGAGACCTGATCTTGGTTGCGTATTTCTGTTTTTAAAGATCTCCTTGTGTGCTTGTTTGGGGATAGTGTTGATTGTTTTTTGCATTTTTTTACAAGCAATGTTGTGATCGTTTTTGTTGCGAGTTTCATCTATCATACCTCCCGGCGGGGTGAGGCGGGTGGCCCACATAATAATGAAGAGTTTGTGGATGCTCTCTTGGTTACAATGGTTACAATGGGGGGTGACCTTCAGCCAGGTCGTTTGGCTGATCGGCTTATGGCTGGTCTCTGCCAGCCAAAAATAAATCCATAAGCTCAGACACAAAAAAGAAAAGCTTTGCGTTTCGCTGATGAAGGAACTGATGAACAAATTGAGAGCTCACTTGATGCAATAAAAAAGGTTGCATCTCAACAATATCCTGGAAGTAAGGTTCAAAAAGCACTTGATACTTGCGGCGCAGAGAACAAACGTGTTCATCAGTACAGTTAAAAAGGACATGTGCTTCATCTTGAGTTTGGTTGCAAGGACACCTGTGACACACAGAGGTACCATCATCCTGCCAAACAGCCGATTCAACTTTCAAAGTATAAGCACGAAGCCGGAACCTGCTCACATTACGCATAACTTGCTTAGGAAAATCCAAAAAAAGATACCAAGGCAGGGGTGCATAGGTTTGGCGAGCGTTGCAAAAGGAGTAGCAAACCAAGCTTGGTAAGTAGCTAGTTTGTTGTTGTTTTCCCTTGGATCCACTGACTCGGCTTCTCTCCAAACTCCTTGCAATCTGTACCTCAAGTCTGCACTAAAATCATTCATGGAAATGGCACCTCCTGACCTCACAGCCTGCTCAAAAATTTCAGAACCACGTAAACCTTGGAAGGCTTGAATTAACTGCGCTGTCCAGCACTTGTCATCCTTAGGTTGTAACTTCAAATCGGCTTGCATAACACGGCGTAAAGTACTACTATTTGTACCAAGCATGCTGTTGTAGGTCAAATCCCATTGTAACTCATTGTGGCTTCTGTATGTGCAGGGTCAAGGATTTGGAGGATTCCTTCATGAGAACACGAGAAACGAGAATTCTCGTGTTCATGAGAACACGAGAACACGAGAAACATGTTCTTTTTTATTGCAAATGCTGTGAGTTGTGTGAGCTGCGCAGAAAATGCAAGGACATTTTCATTGGTCTTTTTAAACCATTACATACTTTTGCCCAGCTTCCAAACACTGATTTGGTTCCTTTCTTGGTGAGCATTCACATTTTGACTGATTTCGACGTCAATGGTTTCCTAAATTAAGACTCGTACAGGTTTTCAAAATGTTTTGTCAGAATTGATTTCAACAGGCAAAATGAAATGGGTGCTTGTCTACTTGTACACAAGAGGTCAAGGCCAATTATGTTTGCTCGTCTACTTGCAAACAAGAGCTCAAGGTCAATAGTTTCAAGTGGCACAGTTATGCATGCAACACAGGGAAATTTTGCACACAGGAAAGGCAAAGCAGAGTGTGAACTGAATGGTCAATTGACTCTGTTTCATTATTACTGGCAGATACTCTATGCATGGCATAGCAATTTCAGTCTCTCAACATCAACCCAATTTTGCACATTTGTAGCACAGTTCTTTGTAGCTTAAATTGTCAGTTAAATTCCAGAGGGGGTCAGCTAAACATGTGCCCAAATATGCTCCTTTACATTTTAAGTGTGCCCGCTGACAGCCACTTCATCTGATTGGGACAATTCTAGCTCTAAAGTCCAGCTGAGTTACAAGCTACCAGAGCATATTCTCAGATTTGTGTAACTTGCCCTGTATGCTTAGATAGACTGGGATAAAGCTCACATGGTGCACGACAACCCTAATTATGAAAATTTGGCTGAAATCGCCACATAACACCAACCACTGGGTCATTTCTCTCCATTTCTAAAACCAATTTTGTGCATTGGTTGGTCAGATACGGAGCATCATTTTCATTCATTCCCTTTCACAGATGATTGTTGCAGGAAACGCTACGCGTTGTGATTAGGCTGCCTCTGTCTGTCACCACAGGTCATCATTTTGGTGGCTGTTTTGGTTTGGCTGCCTCCGTCTGTTACCCACAGGTCACCAGTGAAGTAGCCAAGTTGCTAGTTAGGGAATCGATCTTTAATGCACGCAGCTGGACTTGGCTTACGTGGTCTTTTCTTCTCTTTCCGCAGGTCATCATTATTGCTGGTGATTATGTTTCACTTTTTGTGCGGATGTCTGGGAGGTACCACGCACAACTTTGTGGATGTCTCACCCATGCGGTTGGGTCGTACATGAACGTAGTTGTGACCTCGTCATTGTAGCATATGGTGTGAAGAACGTGAGAACAGCGAGGAGTACACTGCCTAGCTTAGATGTCCCGGGTTTATGATTGCAGAGCAATGATTTGCGGGCCCTGAAGAACAACTCACCCAGTACACAAAGAAGGCCATGCCCATGATGAGGATCTGCTCATCCAGTGCATAACGCAGGCGTTGATCATGCTGGTGATGGAGTTCCACACCAGGGCATGGTAAGTTTAATGCATGGTTTGCGTGTCCGTATTCATCTGTCTTACCCAGTGTACAGTGTACGTCATGCTCACAGTGGCAACGTGAAAGAGATGCCCACATTGAGCCCAAGAGGGCGTGGAACAGATTTTGTAAGTGTGAACCAGCCAACTCACTCAATACGCAGTGTACGTCATGTCCATGATGGCAATGAAGGAAATCCACATCATGGCAAAGAGGCTGTCCGGGCTGATCATGGGCAACCCGATGATGGAGAGGCTGCAGGAGCCAAATGCACAGACATGTTGATGAAAAGCCAACACCTACGACTTCTAAATCCGGTCAAAGAGGCTGTGAGAGCTGATGATGGACAATCCAATGATGGAGGGACTGCAGGAGGCAGTGATGGAGAATGATGAAGGATGATGGCAGAGACTGCAAAAGGCAGTGATGGAGATTGATGAAGGATGATGGCAAAAAATGCTGGAGGCAATGCTGGAGGATATCGGCAGAGACTACAGAAGGCGAATAACGGCTGAGAGTGCTGGAGGCAGTGTCGAGAATGATGGAGAATGACAGAGAACAATGGCAGAGAATGCAGGAGAAAAATGTGCAAATTAATGCATGGATAATTGGCTGGATGCACCAACAAGCACCATCAGTCCAGCAACAGACTTGCAAATGCATGCATGTGTGCTCCGTGTGTGTGTTGTGTGTTCACATATGCATGTATGTGTGCATGTGTGCGTTTGCGTGCCTGTGCGTACGCATGTTTGCATATGTACATGTATGTCACTCCTGCTCTATTAAAATGGTTTTGAGAAACTGCCTAAGCACTTGTGCACTCTTTGAGTGCACTCCTGAGCTTCTCCAGTTATTGCGCACACTTGTACATTTACTAAAGAGTTTTTCTAAACAAAAGGCATTCCCGCACTGCCATTGACAGCTATCTCCCCACCTCATGACCTGTAATCAAAGACAGGTACACAAAGTACGCCACTGTCTGCGCTGCCAACAAGGGATGCCTGGATACAGTCCACAACTGAGACAGAGTCCACACTCATTTTACATGGGAATACTCATTTAGGGAAGCCTTCAATCAATGACACTAATACAAAACATGCCACTGTTTATGCTGCCTGTGCTGCCTGTATTGTCTCTGCTACCTGTACTACCTATACCGTTTGTGCTGTTTGTACTAGCTGTGCTCTAAAAACAAAACACGCTGTTGCTGCCGACAAGGAAATGCGTGAAAAAAGTCCACAACTGTGGACACAGAGTCCACGCTCCTTTCACATGAATGTGCTCATGAAGGAAATACAAAGCCACTACGACAGTCACTTTGAAAGCTCAAGCAACCTACATGGATCTATTCATGCCATATAACACATGAGGACCCATAAGACACAAGCCACGCAACACACGCAACACAAGTGAGGACGCATGAGGCACGCGTCGTAACACATCCCATGCGACACACGAGGATCCAGAGTCTCATTTACTTTTTTTGGGCCTTGTGTTCCAGGGTTGCCTTCATCTCTTTCTGCGTTGCTGCCTCAAGTATCCTCTTGAAAGCCGACCTCGGCAGCTCAATGTGCCGGCCCAGCATGCCTGTGATGCCACTGTCATTTGCAGCACAGACACAAGCAGCCGTGCAGCTCAATGTGCTGGTCCACCATGCCTGTGATGCCACTGTCATTTGCAGCACAGACACAAGCAGCCGTGCAGCTCAATGTGCTGGTCCACCATGCCTGTGATGCCTCTTGTCATTTGCAGCACAGACACAAGCAGCTGTGCAGCTCAATGTGCTGGTCCACCATGCCTGTGATGCCACTGTCATTTGCAGCACAGGCACAAGCAGCCGTGCAGCTCAATGTGCTGGTCCACCATGCCTGTGATGCCACTGTCATTTGCAGCACAGGCACAAGCAGCCGTGCAGCTCAATGTGCTGGTCCACCATGCCTGTGATGCCACTGTCATTTGCAGCACAGGCACACGCAGCCGTGCAGCTCAATGTGCTGGTCCACCATGCCTGTGATGCCAGAGTCATCTGCTATTCATACAGAAGCAGTAGTGCAGCTCAATGGGCCAGCCCAGCATGCCTGTGATGCTACAGTCATCTGCTTTGCGTACATGAGCAGCCATGCAGCTCAATGGGCAAGCTTAGCATGCCTATGATGCCACAGTCATCTGCTATGCAAGTACAAACAATTGTACCCAACCGAATCCTATTGTGTCTTTGCTCGCAGTGGTGCATGCTTGCATGCGAGCATGTGTGTTGTGTGTGTGTGTGCTTGCATGCACTTGTGTGTGAATGTGTGAGTAAATGTGTGTATGTGTATGCACGCTTGCATGTGCTCGTGTGTGAACGTGTGTGAAAATGTTTATGTGTGTGTATGTGTGCCTACGCGCTTGCAAGCATTTGTGTGTCAACATGTGTGTAATTTTCACGTACGTATACGTACGCACGCTTGCATGCACTCGTGTGTGAACGTGTGTAAATGTTTATGTGTGTGTGCGTGTGTGTATGTATGCATGTATGTGTAAACGCTTGTGTATGCTGGTATGTATGTGTTTGTGTGTGTGCGTGCGTGCGTGTGTGTGTGTGTGTGCGCGCATGTGTGTGTGCGTGCGTGCGTGCGTGTGTGTGTGTGTGTGTGTGTGTGTGTGTGTGTGTGTGTGCGTGTGTGTGTGTGCGCGCGTGTGTCCATTAAGGGTTAAATCCTGCATGTTTACCTTGCCTGGAAAAAACTGCACCCTGCCACTGATTTGGCCCTCCAGCTGGGGGAGAGGAAGCCATCTTGATAAATGCTGATGTCAAAGGTTTACCCGGACCCAGACCCTCTTTCAGATAAAGGAAAACCTTCCAACTCATGTTCAATGTTTGTTTGGATAATATTACTTTTTATTTAACTTGAATCCGTTTTCAAACAAATCTACGAACTTATAATTCGCTTTTATTTGAACACACACACACAACTGCCTGGTCCAGCGGGGTGACCTTGGCCGGGGGGACCCTAAACCCTAACCCCTAAACCCCTAGACCCCTAACCCCTAATCCCTAACCCGTAACCCCTAAACGTCGGGGGGAAGGCCCTAAAAGTGGGGGAAAGGCCCTAAAGTCGACTAGGGTTCCCGGTAGGCAGTTAGGCCGAGAAAAGAATTTCCCGGTCAGTTGTTTCTTCAGTTATTATCTTTTTTCAAAATATCCAGCAACAGCACCTGCTACAATCAGTAAGGAATTCTGCTTACACAAGAAGAGACACCCACGTATATCCTGCTAGAGTTGGAGTAGCCTGCAGAGATGGAGCAAACGTCTCAGCAAACCAGCTCCTCAGCCCTCAACTTCTCCGCTGAAAACCTTCTTCTGCTGAAAGATATCTGCATGTCTGCCGCGGCCGATGTCCAGCGCCTCCAAAGTGTCCCGAGGGATGACGTGAAAGCGCAAGAACATGCTTCCTTGTTTCTTGGCCAAGGTCAGTTGTCAGCCTGCTCGCCAGCATGCATGCCAACATGAGCATGCTTCAGAAAGGTCCAGGCTTGCTCTGACACGCATGTCTTCTGTCGCAGGTGCATGTTCATGTCCTTTCTTGAATGTGCATGTACTTCTGTTCAGGGAGCTGGGGAGCTAGGAATGTTACATGCCACCTTGCTGTCTGCAGTGTGCACCTGATGTGCGTGTTGGCGTCCTCCATGCACATCCCCATATCCATAAGCCTCATAGCACTTGACGTTGTCAATATCGCAGCAACTAGGTTGCCGCAGCAACACAGTGCACACCTAGGCGCAGTAAACAAACTCCAGCTTGGCCTGTATGCGTATTTCCTTGTTATGCGTCTTTGCAGCTATAGAGCGGTATGACAAATTCTACCACCAATGGCTGCAATTGCTGCAGCTGCAGGGTGAGTTCCGTGACAGCTTGTTGTACAAATTGCTATTTTATGTAGTGGCTGTCTGCTTTGCCAGTTTGGGCTGTCGGAGTCTGACCTGTAGGAATGTTGCAGATCAGCTTGTAGTATGAGACTGCTGGAATGCTTGCTAGGCTCCCTTCTTGTGCTCGATTCCACACTCTCTTGAAACCCTCTTCATGCCTTATGTGCAGCCCAGCAAGAGGAGCAACAGCGAGAGGAGCGCGAGTGTGCCTTTCAGCGAGAGGAGCGCGAGCGTGCCTTTCAGCGAGAGGAGCGCGAGCGTACCTTTCAGCGAGAGGAGCACGCCTTTCAGCGAGAGGAGCGCGAGCGTGCCTTTCAGCGAGAGGAGCGCGAGCGTGCCTTTCAGCGAGAGGAGCGCGAGCGTGCCTTTCAGCGAGAGGAGCGCGAGCGTGCCCGAGAGCATGAGCACAGGATGCAGGCAGAGCAAATCAAGGCCAGGCAAGGTAATGTCCGTTCAGGCGACGCTGTGCGGAGGCTCGTAGTTTTCGAGTCAATGATTTCAGGGGGGGTTGGTCGCATTAGGTTGCTAGGAGCTTCGCACTCTATCGCCACATGGGTAATTAATTAGTGGGTCATGCAAGCAAAACCCTGCAAACGTGCGTGCGTGCACACACACACACACACACACACACACACACACACACACACACACACACACACACACACACACACACACACACACACACACACACACACATGCGTACACACACACACACACACACACACACACACACACATGCGCGCAAACACACACGCACATGCGCACACATGCACACACACACCTATGCGCACACACGCTTGCGCACCTTGTCCAACCGTTATCAATCTGTCTCAATTGCCTGCTCCAAGATGTCCAGAAGATGCAAATATGCTAATCTGCCTTACTATGGCAACATTTTTCCACAAGCCTTCATGCTTGCATACACACATGCAGCTGGCTACCTGGATGACCTCAGATATGTGGTGCAAAAGGCAAAACAAGCCTTTTTGTCCGCTGCTCGCCGCTCTGATGGTTACCAGCCAGTTCTGGATCTGAACTCATGATGGTTTCATTTGCATGCCTCTTCCGCAGGAGGTGTGTCGGGGCCCATGAGGCGTTTAGTTGCAGTTGTAATCGGTATTATCTTGGCTGTGATGGCATTGCTAGGCCCCTACGTCCCGAGTTGGATTTGGGCAGGCGACGACATAGAGAAGTATTGGGAGTGGGCTGGGGATTATAAGCATTTTAAGACCTACTACTGGAGCACTTATCTTCCACAAACACTTGTGTCTTTGTTTTCTTTTGGTGCAGTAGTCAACTCTTTGCGTGTCTTGCAACATGTTAATGCCCAAGGATTTGGCGAGCAGGGCCATATCAGGCAGGCCACTGAGAACTCCGAGTCCATAGCCTCGGGCTCCCAACCTGTCTTGCAGAGTATGGGCTTAGAGGAAGGAGTAAGTGCATAGGTGAGGCAAGCCAATATATTTGATTTTGTACAAAAGTGTTGCAAAAAGTAAGAACTTGAATGTGAATTTGTGAATTTAACTCCGACTGTTGTTGCGCCAGGTGCCTTTACTTTTTTTTGCTTAGTTACTACCCGCAGCCTGAATCTGGCAGTGTTGCGAATGACATGATGGGGAAGATCCAAGTACATGTATTTAGGCATTGTATAAGGTGGGTGAATGGCATGTGCATTTCTGACAGGGAGAGCACACCATTGATGGTAAGTCAGCCGCTCACTGTTGCTTACAAGAGTTACAATGGGGTTTGACCTTCAGCCAGGTAGTTTGGCTGCTCGGTCTGCTCAACTGTTCCAACTGCACAAAAAAATATCCATGAGATCGGAAATAAAACGATAAGTGTCGTTTGTTTGCTTCTGCAAGAAATGAAAAAAAAGGTCTACGCTCTTAAGAAATGAATAGCATCCTCAGAGCTAGCTTGAGAATAGTAGAAAGTGCCTGAGTCGTCCAGAAAAATTCTATAAGACGAGGGGAAGTCAGAAAATAGCTGTGCATAATCCCTTCGAGGAGAACACACAGAAGCGCAAGAACAAAGGAACACGGCATGCTTTTCGTCTTGGAGTCCTTGTTCACATTTATCACAAGTTGATGTGTGCTCCTGCCAAAGTGATGTCTCAACTCTTAAATTATGAGCATGTAAGCGAAAACGTGCTATGTTTCTTAGCGTGCGCTTGCCCAAATCAAGATGCAAATACCTGGGGACAGAAAAGGGCGCACCATGAACAGACAAGGGTCTCAAAGGAAGTGCCATCCAGTGATGATATTTGGCTAATTTGTTTGTGTGGTCACCATGTTCTGCCAAGGCATCAGCATTCCACACACCTCGCAGCCTTTTTCTCAGATCAACAACAAACTCCCTCATGGCTATAGGCTGCCCTGACCGAACACAGTGAGTAAACACGTTGCACCTGTCCAAGCCTGTGCAGGCAGCCAAAAATTCTGAAGTCCAACATTTATGGGAGAGACTGCTCATTTCAACATCTGCTTGCAGTACCTTACTGAGTGTAGTGCTGTTGCTGCGCAGTAAAGCATTGTAAAACCTAACTGCTGCACGAAACCAATAGAACTGTAAAGGTTCATGCCCACACTCACGCAGTACAGACCAATTAGGAGTGGTGCGCTTTACCCCAAGGATACGCTTCAGTAAGCACATCTGGCAGATGTACAGTTTGCAAAGGACAATCCATTTCAGCTCCTTCTTTCATGAATCTAGTGCCCCAAATCTGGCATGCATACATGCTAGCAGGGAGAGCATATGCTTTAGTCAGCCAGAGCATGGTATGCGGCCTATCTGTCAGGCGGTGCTCAGATGCGAATTGCCTAATTCGTCTGCAACCAGCTAGGAAAGGTGCACACATATACTCTGCAGTGGCTTGCGGGTTGCGTTGTTTTTTCAACAAGGGTTACAAGGGTTACAAGGGAAAAAAGGCCTCAGTCAAGACGTTTGACTGCTAGCCTGTTCATAAATACACAAGAGATCATGAAGAAAAAAAGGAAGTTTGTTGTTATCCTGGTTTAGAAAAGTAATGATATCCTGGGAATTCACATGGTGAATGGTGCCTAGACAGGACATCCTGTGGGAGATGTGGAGGTGTAGGAAAGAGAAGTTGTGCTCAAAAAGTGAGGCATACTTTTGACGGAGAGAGCAGACGTGGGGATTGGAGCATCTGAACAACACATGTTTTTCATCTTGTATGTCATCAGAATCACAGATATGTTTTTTGAACAGCATGCATAAATACCTAAAAGAATCTGCACACGCCAAACGAGCTCCACCTAACGTGAAAGCTGGCACATTATCACCCTTTGAATTAAAATGCACAATCTCAGACTTGGCAGTATTGATCACCAACCCTTTCCGCTGAGCATACGTATGTAGCCTATCTAACATCAGTTGGAGCTGATCAGGAAGGTTACTAGTGAGGCACAAATCGTCTGCATACAGCATGTGGGTGACTCGAACGTCCCTAGTGCCTGTAATAGCCCCTTGCACATTTTCTGCCAAGCAGTCCACGTCATTGATGTACAAGGAGAACAACAAAGGGGAAAGCGGGCAGCCTTGCCTAACTCCAAAATGGGGGCGCACACGAGCTTGCTTGCAGCCATCCACCAAGATATACTCATCATTAGCATACATGCTTTTAATGACAGCCAACAGGCACGCAGGCATACGAATGCGCTGCAGGTGAGTCCAAAGGGCTTCCCTAGGAATTGTATCATAAGCCTGCTTGAAATCAATAAAAGCTGCATGCAGCCTTGGGGATGCATTTGGGCGCTTGATCTGAGCAGCATGCTGCAAGTGCCGTAAAATGAAAATGGGCTGCAAAGTGTTACGGCCAGGATAGAAACCAAATTGAGTGTCTGGAATCTTGTTTTTATCTTTACACCACCCAGTGACCACCTCCCTAAGAACGTTAGCATACAGCCTGTACAGGGTGCCACTTACTGCGAGCATGCGATAATTCCCTGGGTCCAGCACAGAGCCCTTCTTGTAAAGAGGAGTTATCTTAGCCACTTTCCAACAAGCAGGAATCTCAGCCCTCTCCATCATGGCAGCAAACAGACGTGCAATGTAAGGAGCCAAAACATTCATCCTATCCGTGCTTCTACCATTAACTGCTGGGACCCTCTTTTCAGCGTACTTAATGAAGGGTGCTGCAACAACATCAAAACCAGGGGATGTCCTAGCATTCAACTTACGCATGTGCTCGCAGACAATAGGGTACAGGGCAGCTGCATCAGGCAGTTCCATCACATCAGGTTCAGGTATCCATCGAGACTCAGCACCTTGACGGAAAAGCTGCTCAGGAAGCGGATTGTTGCGCCCCAGGGGCACTGCCATATCCCGAGCTGGAGCTCCAGAGTTGCCAGTCCAACGTGCAGCAACCCGCTGTGCCACCCCACGCACGGCTCCAATAACGGACTCCACCCCTCTGCTAATGCTGTCCCACATTCCAGGCCTTCTACTTAAGGTGCTTTCAGGGCAGCTACCCATGGGGCTTGCTTGTTGATCAGGGATGTGAGGAGCGTTTCTTGCTGGACAAGTGGGGTGCCTGCCCACAAATCCGTTGGTATGCAAGGCGGCGTCCTGATAGTGTGTGCTTTCAGGGCAGCTACCCATGCCATGCATATGTGCTGCTTCTCTAGTTGAAGGAGAAGAGCAATTGTTCATGCGGGCACCGAAATTATGCTGTAAGTAAGAGTTCCAGCCGTCCGCTGTAATGGGGGTCTGATGGGTGCTCCTGGGCTTCCTAAGCAGTTCATGAATGTCAGGCCTGTATCTCTTCAGCCTGTCCAATTATGTCGTCAAATTATGGCTTGTGACCCTGTGAACCTCAGTCAATTTGTGGTGGACCTGAGATCTAGACACCTTGGCTATTGGAACCAATTCACAGCCCCTGATCCAAGAGTAAGCAACAGTAAGCGGCTGACTTACCATCAATGGTGCGCTCTCCCTGTCAGAAATGCACATGCCATTCACCTACCTTATACAATGCCTAAATACATGTACTTGGATCTTCCCCATCATGTCATTCGCAACACTGCCAGATTCAGGCTGCGGGTACACGCTCTCCGAGTTGAACGGGCTACTTGGTCCAATAGTGCTTCTCCAGTCTGTGATATCTGTGATTCTGATGACATACAAGATGAAAAACATGTGTTGTTCAGATGCTCCAATCCCCAGGTCTGCTCTCTCCGTCAAAAGTATGCCTCACTTTTTGAGCACAACTTCTCTTTCCTACACCTCCACATCTCCCACAGGATGTCCTGTCTAGGCACCATTCACCATGTGAATTCCCAGGATATCAATACTTTTCTAAACCAGGATAACAACAAACTTCCTTTTTTTCTTCATGATCTCATGTGTATTTATGAACAGGCTAGCAGTCAAACGTCTTGACTGAGGCCTTTTTTCCCTTGTAACCCTTGTATCTCTTCAGCCTGTCCAAGAAAACTGCTTTCTGGTACTTCTCATAAGCCCGCCGTGCACGCCTTGTTTGTTTTTTGTATTGTTTTTTAAGAAATTGGCAGGCATGCACAGCTTGACCACTTTGCACAGCTTGAATAAACAGACGCCTCTTTAACCGACACTGATCATCAAACCAGACAGGCCTTCTAATCCCATGCTTTTCTGTTCTCTTAAAAACACACGCTTGAACTCTGTACATGCCAACTGTTTGTTCACTAGCAGCTTGCATTATCCAGCTTCTCAGGCAGAAACATGCTGTATCTATGTTGCCAGCATCAAGAGCAGCCTCCAATTGCACCGGCATCTCCAAGTTTCTCTCCAGTTCCTCCACATAGGCCAGTTGCCGCTCGTGCTTCCAAGTTAAACTCAAACGTTGCTTACTCTTGGATCAGGGGCTGTGAATTAGTTCCAATAGCCCAGGTGTCTAGATCTCAGGTCCATCACAAATTGACTGAGGTTCACAGGGCCACAAGCCATAATTTGACGTTTCATCAGATCCGAGTGAGCCAAACCATCCAGCGCAGATAAGAGGTGGGACGTCCAACAAGAATCAGTCATGGAGCTAAGGCTGATGTCAGCATGGAGAACCTTTTTGAGGAGGAGACTGTTGCACTTAATAAGCGAGTTGTAGAAGCGCAAACTCCTGATGTTTATCTGCCGTTGCTTTGTCATACAAACACCAGTGGAAATTTTTTCCCTTGTTTTTGGCAAGGGTTTTTTGGTACACTTACATGCATGGGCTACACAAACACTCCTTAACATTTTATAATACAGTCTTTCACATGAGCAGCCTAGCAGTCGCACTTCTTGACTGATAGCTTAATTTGTAAAACTTTGTAAACCTTGTAGAAGCGCATAGTGGCACGAAACCAATTGAACTGAAAAGGTTCAATGCCACATTCTCGTAAAATGCTCCAAGATGGTGTTGTGGATTTGACTCCAAGAAGATTTCGCAAAACGTTCAGGATCCACTTCTGCAACAGGTTGTCCACTTCTGCGCCCTGCCGTAAGTAAGGAGTGGCCCAAATCTGGCTAGCATACATTCCTGCTGTGATAGCATACGTTTTCAAGAGCCAGATGAGCGCATGCAGCCGATTTGTAAGGTTGTGGTCGTGAGCAAGGGGGTTTACAGTGGTGGCCTACAGCCCGAGACTCTGGCTGATGGCAGCTGGTGAAACAAGCTCAACCAGTATCAAAAATTGAGACTAAATCTGACACAAATCTAAGAAGTCTGTATGAGTCTTGATTTAGGAAAGCATTGATCTCAGAATCAGTGATAGTATGATGGCAAGCCAAGAATGGAATAAAGTCAGCGTTTGAAGGCAGAGCAAACACACGCAAAGTCTTAAGGTTTCAAGGTTACAATGGGGTTTAAGCCTTCAGCCATAAAGTTTGGCTGCTCGGCTCTTATGTGACAGAGAAGCCCTGAGAAAAATCTAGAGAAGATGAAAAAACTCAGGTCATGCACAAATAAACAAGAATGTTCACAGGCACAGGTAGCAACTCTGAATTCAGACTACCACACAATCCAATAGCCGTACAACACTGGAAGTGCTGCACTGTTCCATAACAAAGTATTGTTCCATAGAGTATCCAGTAGCAGTGCAGCACAAAAAAGCACCACACAATCCATTAGCCGTACAACACTGGAAGTGCTGCACTGTTCCATAACAAAGTATTGTTCCATAGAGTATCCAGTAGCAGTGCAGCACAAAAAAGCACCACACAATCCATTAGCCGTACAACACTGGAAGTGCTGCACTGTTCCATAACAAAGTATTGTTCCATAGAGTATCCAGTAGCAGTGCAGCACAAAAAAGCACCACACAATCCATTAGCCGTACAACACTGGAAGTGCTGCACTGTTCCATAACAAAGTATTGTTCCATAGAGTATCCAGTAGCAGTGCAGCACAAAAAGCACCACACAATCCATTAGCCGTACAACACTGGAAGTGCTGCACTGTTCCATAACAAAGTATTGTTCCATAGAGTATCCAGTAGCAGTGCAGCACATAAAAGCACCACACAATCCATTAGCCGTACAACACTGGAAGTGCTGTACTGTTCCATAACAGAGTATTGTTTCATAGCAGAGTAGAATAGCATGCGGCACAGGAGGCACTGCAAAGTTCCATAGCAAACTGTTGTGCATAGCACAAAATCCATTGAAGAGCAGTGCGGCAAAATTAGCATCACACATACTTCAGTATCACCACGCAGGCGCGGACTGTTTGTTCTCAGTTCTGTACACCCTATGCTGCTTTCCCCTCCCCCCAGCTCCAGTCCCAGGCCTCTACTCAGTTATTGCGTGATTCCCCTCACCGCTATCATATCCGATCCAAAATCTGCAATGGCCTCGGGGTCCTGGAAACTGGGAACTGAGGGTGTTGGGTCCAGCCTGCACTTCACAGACGAATTCCACACACGCCACATTCACAGGTGAACTTTCTCTTCACGGTTTCCTGGGAAAGCAGAAGAGTCTGCTGCTGCTCACTGCTGCAAACTGCTGCTCACTACTGCAAACTGTGTAGCGCATGCTTCCCTGAAAGACTGGCAGGCGAGAGGGCTGAGCCCCCCCGCCTTCGACGTTCGCCTGGTGATCCGGGCTCAATCAGAGGTTGCTACCAATTACAATAATAATTCCTTTCCCTAGCAACACAAAGTCTTAAACATCTCCTCAAAATGGTCCTTGTATCTCGTGCGTAGCTCACGCACCTCAGTACATTTGCAAAAGAAAAGCACATGTTTTTCATCCTGGACTTCCCCACACTCACACTTATCACAGATACTTGAACCCCCAAGCCATTTACAAGACTCCACTCTCAAGTGATGAGCACACAATCTAAATCTGCTAAGATTTAGATTTACACAGGGGGACTTTCAGCCAGACTATTCGGCTTATCGGCCTGTGACTGGTCCTTGCCAGCCAACATAATGTCCATAAGCTCAGAAACAAACGAAAAAAGCTTGTTGTTGTGTTGCAAGAGGAAATCAGAAGCATCCTGGACACTGGCTTGTCTAAATTTGCTAATGTTTCTCATAACATGCTTGTCCAAATCCTTGAACAGATCCGAGGGGATACAAAAAGGAGCACCTCTGGGACCGCTCTCAGAATTCCCACACCACTTATGGTACGTCACTGCCTTCTTGTTAACTGCACGAGGACAAAAAACATCGGCCCCTCTCCACACTTTTTGCTGTCTGTATCGCAAATCACCAATGAACTCTTGCATGGGGATTTTCTCAGCTCTCAGCATGTTCTGTTTGAACGAATCACCATTCTGCATCCCACCAAAAGCATTAGAGACTTCAGCAGACCAGCAAGAGGAATCAAAAGAAGCCAGACTTAGATCAGCCCTCAGCACACGACGCAAAACTTCACTATTGGAGTCAAGCATGCTATTAAAAAACTTGATGGAGGCACGGAACCAGAAGAACTGCAGAGGCTCCTGGCCACACTCTCTCAACACCGGCCAATTTGTAGTACTGTTCTTTACTCCAAGAATGCGCCTCAAGGAACACAGATGTCTTTTCTGCAATTGACTATCAAACTCACTGCCTTCTCTCAAGTAGTGAGTTCCCCACAACTGGCACGCATACATCCCAGCAGGAATACCATACACCTTAGACAACCAGAGCATAGCATGAGGCCTGTTTTTCAGGTCATGACCCTTGGCAAACTCCGAAATCCTTCTCTGTGCAGCCATATAAGGCCGCACCGCATGCTCCTCAGCTACCTTTAAATCCATCTTTTTATCCAACAGCACTCCCAAATATATGAACCTGTTCTTCTCTGGAAGGACCACTCCATCATACGTAAAAGGATTCTGCAGAGGAGAGACAGACGTACTGTTGAAGTGCACCACCTCAAACTTAGCTGTGTTTACACTGTTAAACTTTACAGTCAACCCTTTTCTCTGGGCATACACACGGAGTCTCACCAGCATCTTCTGCATTTCACCAGGGTCATTCGTAGTTAATCCAAGGTCATCAGCGTACATCATGTGGGACACACCATTCAATCTATCACCAGTCACAGCACCCTCAATGCCCTCACTTATCTCTCTGCCCATATCATTGATGTACAGAGAGAAAAGAAGGGAAGACAAAGGACAACCTTGCTTAACACCGTTCGATGGCTGCACGCGCGCCCTTTTCTCGCCATCCATTAGAATGTACTCATCATTATCATACATGTCTCTGATCACACTGAGCAGAGGACTCGGCATTGCATTGCGCTGCAAGTGAGACCAAAGCTGCTGTCTGGGCACGGTGTCATAAGCTTGAGAAAAGTCAATGAAATCATCGTGCAATCTGGAAGAATTCCGTGGCTTCAATTTTTTCGCAGCATGCTTGAGGTGCCTCAGAATGAACAGAGGATGCAGAGTGCTCCTTCCTGGAAAGAAGCCAAATTGCGTGTCCGGAATCTTTCCCTTTTTCATACACCAATCTGTCACCAGATTTTTCAGCACATTAGCATAAATCCTTTACATTACACCGCTAACCGCAATCATCCTATAATTCCCAGGTTTCAGCACTTCCCCTTTTTTGTGAATGGGGCTCAACTTGGCAACCTTCCAGCATGCAGGCACTTTACTTTCAGTCAGCAACACTTTAAAAAGACGAGCCAACAGAGGCACCAGCACATTTGCTTGTTTGGTTTTATTCCCACACTGCACTGGCAAGCACGCATGCTTAAGAAAAGGAATCGGGATCGCATCAAAGCCTGAAGAGGCACCAACATTCAACTTCTGAAATTCACTACCCAACATACCTTCTAACACAGATACATCAGGGATCTCAAACTCATCTGGCTCAGGAGCCCACCCAGACTGCGCGCCCCGCCTGAGAAGGACCTCAGGTGGAAGGTTGCGCCGGCCCAGTGGCACAGCCATATCCCTCGCAGATGGGCGATACTCTTCAAATGTCCTCTTTTCTCTGAAGTGTTTGTGTAAGTGATCATGCCAAGCTGGAGCAGGCACAGGGGTTGTGTGAGGCTTGGTGTGCTTTTTTAGTAAAGCGTGCACTGCCGGATCCTTCCGAAATAGCCTGTCCAAAAACAAATTCCGCAACTGTCTCGCGTGCCTTCGCTTCATCCTACGATTGCACCTCATACTCTCCCTCTTGAGAAATCTGCAAGCATGCCTGGCTTCACCACGCTTCACTGCCTCAATGAAAGCCCTACGCTTCTCCCAGCATTCTTCATTGAACCACACAGGGTTTAGAGGACCCTTCCTATTACGCTCACGTTTAAAGACACACTTTGCTCGGGCTGACATGCCCACAGCTCTACTGCTCGCTGCCTGGATGATCAAAGAACGCGCACAAAACGCCAATTTATCTACATCCCCAGACCTCTCTGCCTCATCAAACTGAGCCAGCAGTTCAGCATTGTCCCGAATGTGCTCAGCGTAAACTTGGGCCTTATCCTGCTGCCAACGCAACACGAACTTGTTGATACACTCTCCAGCTTTGCACACATGGTGTGGAGCATTCACACCTTCTCCACCCTCATCAGTCACTCTAAACACAGTGCTCAAGCCTGCGTGATCTGAGGCACGCGTGTCTTTCATCTCAAAACATTGTACGATTTTGAGCAGAGCCGGAGACAACAAAACATGGTCTGGCCTACTTCTCTTATCACCAAAATGCCCAGTGAAAGAGGGCTGCCCATCATCTCCAACAACACGCCCAGTAGAAATGGCCATACTCGTCGCAGCTGCTAGGTCAACCAACAGCTGGCCTGCCTGTTCACACTCTTGCACGCACATCTCCTAGTCTCAAGGAGCTCAGGGCAGTCCAACACAAACCAAGAATGCGCGTCACTCACTTCACTCAGCTCTCCAACATGCGCATTAAAGTCGCCACACAAAATGACTTGCAAAGATACCTGAAAAGCATCAAGCACGTCCTCAAAAAGATTAGTATAGTGAGAGGGAACAGCACGAGAAGTAAACGAACCACTCAGAGGATTTATGTAAGTAGCACCTATCATCACATGTTCACCCAGCCCAAACATCTTTTTGTCACATTAAAGCCAAATACACTGCGTGTGCTCACTGACTTTATGGAAGCGCACATAATCTGAGCTGCCTGGCGCAACAAACACAGCAATCTCAAACCCATTTTTGCCTTCGTTCTCTCTAGCCATTCCCAAGTTGTGCAAAGTAAAGCCAGGCAAGTGCTGCAGCAACCTAGATGCATCACCAGTTCTTGTTTCTGTAAGCACTGCAATGTCATGGTCTTTGACCATGTGGCATACATCTAAAACCTTGAGCTCTGCATTAGCATCAGCAGATCGCCCCCCAATCCCATGCACATTCCATACTAAGAGCTTGAGCTTACGCCCAGGCTCAGGCCAGCCACCTTCCTAGCCCTTGTACTTTTTTCCCTTCTTTCCCTTCCTACCCTTCCATTCATTATATGTTCGGTCAAGGCCCACTTCAGCTTCCTCTGGATCCAAGAACTCCGGGCCCTCATCATTACTCCCCTCATCATCCCCTCCCTCTACATTACCACCGTACTCTCCGTCGTCCTGAGCGTAGGGCGCGTAGTTGGGCTGGATCTCCTCCTTGGCTGTGGCACCCTGACCTTGGTCCAGCCGGGCCCTCCTCCGAGTCATGGGGGCCTTGGGGGTTGGAGTGTCCCCAGAGGGATCCTTACTCCTGGCGTGCTTCTTGCCAGTGCTTGCGACAGCAGCATTGGCCTCAGCAGCAGCCGGTAGAGGGCTGCGTCGTGTGGAGGTGGAGGAGGGGGCAGCAGCAGCAGCAGCAGCAGCAGCGTAGGAGTTAGCCGGCTGCTCAGTGTGGTGGGGTGGCGGGGGATGTAGGATTCCCACACCAGGGGCAGCTGATTGTGTGGTGGTGGAGGGGGCAGTCGATTGTGTGGTGGTGGAGGGGGCAACAGCAGCGGGAGGCGGCTGAGCAGCAGCAGCAGCAGCAGCAGGTTGGGGCGGTGGGGGAGGGGGGGGGCTGAGCCACTGCTGATTGGGGTGGTGGGGGAGGGGGCGGCTGAGCAGCAGCTGCAGCAGCAGCAGCAGGTTGGGGTGGTGGGGGAGGGGGCGGCTGAGCAGCAGCAGCAGGTTGGGGCGGTGGGTGAGGGGAGGGCTGGGCAGCAGCAGCAGCAGCAGCAGCAGCAGCAGCAGCAGTGGTGGCAGCAGCAGACTGGCGAGAGGGGGAAGGAGGAGGGGGAGAGCGGGCAGCAGCAGCAGCAGCAGCGGAGTGCGAAGGGGGGGTGGAGGGCAGCCCCGCAGCTGCCAGAGCCTGCTGGACATACAAGCCAACATGCTCCAGGCAGTGCATGTCCCGCCTGTACTGGAAACCCCCCCGCGCATCTGGTTGGAGGTGCTTCCACGCAGGGTACACTGTGTGAGGGGCCCCATGATACAGGACTTCCTCCACAGGTGCCCAAGACAGGAGCAGGTCGCACCTATTCTTGGACACGAAGGCATTCAGCCCCCGCATCCCCAGCTTCTGCACCTCCTGGCACAGCCTGCGCAGCACCCCCTTTCCCCGCATCTGCTGCAGGAGCGTGCATGACCGCCATGCAGCGTACCCATTCCCTCCCACAGCCCGGAAGCGGTTGAGCCAGGACTGGGCAACCTTGAGCTTTAGCAAAGAGGAAAGCTTTGCTTCATATAGAGGCAGAACTTCAGACCCTTACCATTTACCCTCTAGCTCCAAATTGGCAAGGATGTCATGCAAGATCAGCGTCATTCACATCTTATTGGTTCGCCTAGGCATATCACTACCCCCCTGATTCTTGTCAAAGAGAAGTGCATACGCAACGCAGGCAAGAATCATAAGTGAAAGGAAACCCCAGAACCCCGCTGACAATTCCAAGATCCGCAAGGATCAAGGACAACAAAAGAAAATCCAATCCATGCAGCCAAGGCAGCCTCAACATTAAGGTCTGCATGCAGCCAATTGACAAAACTGCAAAGTGCAGAGAGATGAACAATGGGCGCAAAACCTGACTAAAAGACGCCCACCTAGCCTGAAGCTTCAGGCCCCACCTCTGTGATCTACTCGTGAATGGTGCGCCAACAGACAAGACGCTCTGGCAGTGCCGGGGTGCCCTTCTAACCTAACTTATACCCGGTGCAGGACACACCGCCAGCCATTCACAATGCCATGCGTGCTCAAGTTCATACTGGCATTAGTTTATTACGCACTTCTGCTGAACTGAAACATGCGTGGCTGCCATCCTCAAACTTGGCTTCAAAACATTTAATGCCACTGCTAGCTCCCAGATAACTGACAATTCCCAGCTTGGCCATGGTTCGGCCTCCTCGCCGCTCCTTGTGGGCAATGGTGCGGCCTTCAAAGGCCTTTAGCTCCTGTTGCCTCCTGCGGGATGCAGCATCTTGGAACAGGGGCACATGCTTCCCTCTTAGTATCGGGCCTGGTGAACCTGAAGGTTGTGTGCGTGCTCGAGCCAACCGCAAATCAGGGATTGATACCCCATCATGCACACATCTTGGACATAGCCATTCATCCTTGGGAATCGTTGCAAGTGGTGGCTGTAAGCACATGGTGTGCCATCCAGTTCCACACCCATCACACAGAAGCATCTTCTCCTCCTCATCCATATAAGCACAGATCTCACATGCCAAGTTTTTATCAGGCCTGGCAAGTGAGGGGTCTAAGGTAGGATCGATATCTGGCAGGTGGCATTGTGCCAAGTTACAGACATTATTTGTTAACGTGCTCCCACATTTTCCTTGCAGAAGCACAGCACCATTAGGGTTCACTTTCTTTACCCCATAAATGCCCCTCTTGCCAGGTATCTGCAGCGTGCTATCTAGCACTCTGTGCTTCAGGTAAACAAAGTCTCCAGCATCAAAGTGCCTGATAGACGGTAAATACCCCCCACTCCTAATGGTATCATATCTCAAAGTGTCGCGGTGCTGGGCAATCTTCAAATTCTCTCCTGCTATAATCCCTATCTTCTGCGCTAGTTGCGTTCTAGCCATGACACTGCGAGACGCATTCTGCACATCCTGCAAGTCCGAATCCTCTGAAAAGCTATGCATGTGCGCTGGAGGTATCACAGGGTTTCTAGCATAAAGCATGTAATATGGAGACATCTTGGTGGATGCCTGTGTGCTGCAGTGATAACCAAGCAGGATCCATGGCAAAAATTTGTTCCACAGAGATGGTGTTGCGCTTGCCTCACATACTTTGCGCAAAGCTCTCTTAACAGTTTGCAAAGCTCTTTCTGCCAACCCATCAGCTTGAGGATGGTTTGGTGCAGTAACCCTGTGGTCAATCATGTTCTTCTGTAGCAGCTCATCAAACTCTCCTGCAAATTCTGCGCCTCCATCAGTGACCATGATTCAGCAACAGCCATGATTTGACGTGACAAGGAAACGATGTCTGGAGGTACAAAGAAAATTTGGTGAAAAAGCTGGCTCAAGAAGCCACAGCCAACCACGCCATTAATTCTGTCCACTATAATGACATTGACGTCACACATATCGACGCATGGAGGATCTATTTAGCCAAGAGAAAGGACATGAGCAATGACTCCTCATCCCAACAGAAGCAGTACTACACACACTACGGGCCCATGATAATAGAGAAGTGGGCTTTGCCCATCTTCAAGAAAGCTGGCTTTCAACCAGCAAGCATCTACACAGCTGCTTGCACAGACATAGAGTGCGCATGTTGCCAGATATGCAACTACCACGGAGGCCTGGAGCCTATCAACTCGGAGCCCCCCTTCCTTGACATGTATGTCTGTGACGTGTGCGAACGCACCTACCACTGGGAATGCATGAGAGAACTCGGATGCTATAATAATGACCAAAGGCAAGAGGTCAACGCAGCTGAAGCCTGGGCCTGTCCCGCCTGTGTTAACCTCAGCAACGAAGACAAAACTAACAGAGCATATGAGTCTAAAGAAGAACTGCTTGAGGTCTTCTGGCTACCATCATGGGAGCCAGAAGGGTTAAAAACTAGCTGGCCCATCTTCGACCAGCGCATACAAGAATTTAATCGCAGCTAAGCAAACCCAACCTTCTCTTACCCACAGCAGACTCTGCCCTCTCCAACCTAGAGAGGCAAGGGTTAAACAAATCTGACACAAATGGCACCTGGAGCCAGAAATTAGACACAGAACTTGGCAACAAAATCATCTTTGACATACACCCTACCAATCCGCAAACGGACACCAAGACCACAGGCACATGTGAGTTCTGGGTCCAAGAAATAGATCTTGTCAAACACAATCCTGAACCTTTTTCAAATCATCCCCCAACAGGAACGCCTGAAAGCCCCACACCAATTATCCCACCTACCCTCACCCTCCCTGATACTTACAAATCAAGAGTGGCCTGCATCTACAACTTGTGTATTGAATACAGATGGCAAATGCGTTGGGATGATAACCCCTCAACATTTTGACGTCCTTTTCGAAACTTTCCAAAGGTCCAAAGCAGAAGGCCTGAATAATAACATCTGCCCCCCACCAGCAAGCTTTGCATCTGAGATCCTGGGGCTCCTAGCCTGCAAGACCAAACTGGAGGACAAATGCCAAAGCAAAAAGATTAAAGATTCCTTCTCACGGAACCTCCCACCTCACATTCACTCTGCCTTCCAAAATGGGCACAAGTCACCCAAGAGAAAGTGGCCTCTCCCCTGGACTGTAACGCTCATTACCATCACTACTGGAGCTCTGATCCCTGCGGCATTTTGTTTGGTGCCCACTACAATTCTCTCTCGTCCAGGTTTTCCGGGATGTCTATCTGCCATCCCATCTATGATGAAAAGTCCATGAAACTAACACTACGACATGCTATCTACTCTGCCATCCTTAATACAGAGGCTACAGCCACCTTCATGCTTCTGCCAGCAAGTGGCAGGCATATGATAACCAACCCCTACTCACAACTCCTCAACGCCTACCCAACCCTTTGCTACAAGCTCGGGACCATTCCTAGAAGCAAACTCACCTATGGCAAACCCCAATCCTGGCTCAGCTAGGAAACTGCCCTACCCAAGCATGCCTGGGATATACATATCATTGCAGTCTGGAATACGGCTGCAAGAGTCCACTTGAATAACCAGAACCGTACTTGGCTTCAGGATCTAGCCAAAGCCATCCCTGAGGCCAAATGGATTAACAAGAACGTTAGCAGCCACCCCATTCAGAATGCAAGACACAAAGTGATGCTCGGGATAAGGAAATGTGAAAAACTCCCCCTAGACATGAAACAGATTTCCAAGGGCCCCAAAAGATCTGCCTCAGACATTACTGTTAATGCTCCTTGTCAGTCCCATCCCAACCTCCAGCTTAAAGTTGCAAACTGGAGGTCTTGGGCCTACACAGACGGCAGCTGCCAGGTCCAGAACGGCAAGACAGTTAAAGGGGCAGGTGTGTACCATCCTATGAGTGACTCACAAAAAACTAGTTGAGCCTGATGGTGCTGGTATTACCAATACCATAGGAAGAGATGAGCTTGCTGCCATTGCTGCTGTGCTCACTCACGATTACACACACATTGCCACAGACAGCCTTAGCTCACTTCATCAACTCAGAAAGCAAATCCTGTATCCAGAAAAGCATAGACATCACGTGCAAGGAGATGTTTTGAAGAAGATTTCAAACCTTGCCCAAGCCTCTCAAGATCAAATCTTTTTCTACAAGGTCAAGTCTCATGCTGGAATAGCTGGGAATGAATGCGGAGATCAGGTTGCTAAATACCAGGCCTCCCTCAAAGATGGCAACCTAACTGGTACTGGTCTCCCTAGCGCCGGCCCAGGAGGAAACCCCTTCCATAATACAATCTGGCTGGCTCGGGAAGAGACAGATCCTAGACCTCCTCAATCCCACCCTTCTTCTCCTCGTCTGAGCTACCTCCCAGACCTTAAAAATGCTTTAAAATCCCATATGCATGCTAAACACAAGCTGGGCTATGCTGGCAGGAAGACAAGCTACTATATTTACTACCAGAGCTTGCTACCTCACGTTAGCAAGAAAATTAGCAATTCCTTCTGGAATATGCCAGGTCTCTCAACTCGAATGAAACGCACTGTCTTCCAATACCGCACAGGCACCCTCCACAATCAGAAACATGCGGTCCGATATAAAAGATCCACTAGCCTGACGTGCCCCCTACCTGATTGCCATCATATGGATAGCGCTCTCCACATCCTATCTGGCTGCTAATGTCCTGTCATGCGTAACATGGTAACTGAGTGTCACAATATTGCTTGCAGGATGATTTTGAAACTGGTCAGTGAAGGCTCATATGGGGCCAATCTTGTGCAGTTGGATGCGGGCCACAGAAGCTGCTTAGACCAGCACGACCTGCAAGTCTCTGAGCAAGTCTCTAATCGTGCTGTACCTTCCAACATCTTCAAACCCACGGTTCCAATGCAATCCAGACGCAACACCAGCTGCCCCGATGCAATCTTGGTCACTCCTCACCCAACTAACCCAAACAGACCACCCACTTTACCTCACACCGAGTACTGCACAGTATGGGGAGTACCACAACTCCAGCCCGTCATATTCACTTGATAGAAATCAAATACTGTGAAGATACGAGGCCTGGTGCCCAGCTAGAAGCCTCACAGCAACAACACAGTAAACTTTGCAAACAACTCCGAGGTGCAGAGATCACTATCCACCCAATCCTCCTGGGTGTGGGTGGGACTATCTACACTGCTCATACCCTTGATCAATTCAAAGAATTAGGGATTGACTCACAGAGATCTGAAACACTTGCAAGAAAACTCCATGCCCATTCTGTGCAATTTGCGCACAAACTTACCTCTATCAGACGTGCCATTGAAAATAAAAACACTCATCATAACACTGGTGCCCTGGAGCAGCGTGCTGCCAGAAACCTACCTGATCCACATTAACTCCCCTCTCATCTTCTGGTGAGGGAGACTCACGGCTCTTTGAGCCAATGTGTCTCTCTTTCCTTAATTGATGTAGGGAGAGTTTTCTCTGCATACGTAGTTTTTTTCTTTTCTTTTTTATGGACAATTTGAGTTCCGAGTCATAGCATTTGGACTGTGCTACATGCCAGCTACCTTTTAGGGACTCATGATTGATACCTTCAGGTCTATGTACTGTTCTACCTTGATGATGTATTCATCTTCTCAAAGCAAGTGCGCCCGAACGTGTAGCTTGTACACCAAGTCCTAGAGCTGCACCCGAGCAACTAGGCATTCTGAAGAAGAGAAGAGTCTCCGCTGGGCACAGCCAGCATGCATCAAGGAACGACTCAACAGTCAAAACTGAAACTGAGAGTGAGTTCCACCAGAACAGGCATCCTCCAGTAAACACTCCATCACGAAATTATCAAATTTGAACGCATGGAGTTAGACCCAAACAATGTGTCCCAAGCGATGTTCTAAGTTGACTAGATTGATTGAACAATTTGACACACTCTGTTAGTTACTGGGAATTTTGTCAATGCCCATTGGGTTATCAGTACTTCACACTATTCTGATTTTTGAGTTCGCAGCAGCAGCAGCAGGAGCAAGAGCAAAGGCCTGGGGTGGTGGGTGCCAGAGTACAAGGAGGAGCAAGCAGTGGGGGGGCTACAGGGGCAACACAGGCAGACGCGTCCGGAGGCGCTAGTGCTGGTGCAAGCCCAGCAGTCTGGGTAGCAGGGGATGTGGACGGCGAGCCGGTGAGCATGCGGAATGTGTGTATGTGGGGGATAAAGAGGTGTGGTGTGGTGTGGTGTGGTGGTGTGTGTGACGCGCAAGATGGTGGCGGGTGTGTTTGTGGGAGAGCACATGTGTGGGTGAGGTAGGGAAGAAATTCAGATGCACAGGTGCTGTGTGACGTGCAAGATCAAGGTACATACATGTTGTGTGACATGCAAGATCATGATGTGACAAGTTGTGTGACATGCAAGATCAAAGCACATGCACTCTTTGTGGTATGTAAGATCACAATGCGTGCCCGGCCGACCAGTCTCCTCCTTTGCAATGGCTGCCTGCCACGATTGAGGAACCAGCCTGCTACTGTCAAGAAGTCTTGGCTGTGGAAATGGAAGAACTTGTGCGAGCAATAAGACCGTTCCTTACATCAGTTTTGAAATAAAAGGTGAAGGCAGTGCAAGGCTGGAGAGCGCTGAGTTTTGTGGGTGGGCACAGGATGTCGGGGGAAGGGAAATGAGACAGTGACCAAGGTTATAAAGTGCGAGAAGTGAAGTAACATTTGATTTAATCTAAGTGGACTCGTGTCACACACACATACACACACACGTGCACGCGCTTGCAGCACTATGAGCTGATGCGGCAACGTCAACAAGTTGAGCTGGACGCAACCAAGCGCGCCTTGCGGTTACAAGCCATGGCTGATCTAGATGCTAGGGTGGATGCATACAATGAATCCTTGCATATGCCCTGCTATTTTGCTGTCAACAACTTATAGTGGTTGCATCTGATGTCAATTGGGAAGCAGTTACAAGTCATGCCTGATCTAGATGCAAAGGTAGATGCATACAAGATGTCCTTGTATATGCCCTGCTATTTTGCTGTCAACAACCTAATAGAGGTTGCTTGTGATGGCAGATCTGAAGCGGTTGCAAGCCATGGCTGACCTAGGACCTTGCAAGCAAATGTGCAGGCAACAATGTGTCATGCATGCGCCCTTGGTGCCTATGACTGCCTGTGTACTTTTTCCTTCCATTTGCTGGATGAGTGCGGTCATGTGCAATCAGCAGCCACGGATCACCAACTTGGAAACATGAACAACTTGCCAAGTATCAGCAATTAGTTTTGATAATGGTGCTCAGGTTGCCTTACACCGTGCAACAAAGGACTGTATTGCTTCTCAAATATGATGCCGCTGTCTCTCAGGGTCTGGATGCGAATCTTCTTGCTGCTGCTCTTCTTAAATAGCTGTTGACTCAGGCTTACTTCCCTTCACGAGGTTACAATGGGATCTGACCTTCAGCCAGCCTGGCTGGGGTAGTTTGGCTGCTCAACCTGCTGGACTGTGCCAGCCACACCAAAAATAGCCACGGCCTTGAAAATAACACAAAAAGCCTCATTACTTAGCTTATGCAAGAAATAAGAACTACCTTGAGTAAAAAGCGCCTAATTCGTCCAGAACAAAATTGTGAGTGGAGGGGGAGTCCAAAAACAGGTGTGCAAAAGCCCTTTTAAGAGGACACATACAAATGCAAGAACAAAGGAACATGGCATGCTTTTACCTTGGAGTCCTCAGGGGCCCTTTGGTCGCAATTATCACATCCAGATGTATGCTCTGGAGGATCCTGCCAAAGTAAGTCGCGACTCTCAAACTTCACTTGAAGTGTGTGCATGCAAATGAAAGCGTGCAATGCTTCTCAGCATGTGCTTGCTTAAGATGCAAATACCTAAGGACAAAAAGGGCATGCCGTGAACAGGCAATATTTTCAACGGAAGTGCCACCCAGTGGTGATATTTAGCTTATATTTTTGTGTGCTCGCTGTGTTCTGGCAAGGCTTCAGCGTTCCACACACCTCACAGCCTTTTTCTCAAATCAACAACAAACTCTCTCATGACTACATGCTGCCCAGAATGGACACAATGAGTAAATGCTTTGCACCTGTAACTTCCCTTCTGATTGCTTGGGCTACACACAAACGCGTACACAGTGCCATAGTTCCACCCCAGGGTCTACCATTTTAAGGTTGTCACGTCTTCCTCAATAGAGCACTTCACGAATGATGTGCACCCTATGTAATTTCTTTCCAGTCTTTGATCTTAGGTATGAACATCCTGCTGTTGTTGGCAGGTATGAAAGCTGCCCTAGCCTGAGGGCACTTGTGTGAACAGTTATGTGTGTCAGGGGGGAGCGATTGGAATTTCTTTTTCCAAGTGTTTGATGCGAGGTGTTGGTGGCTACGCAGAGGCGTGGCAGGATTAGGACGAGCCAGGGGTTGCCAGTGAGCTTCTGATACATCTTGGTTAAGGAGTTGGAACCAATCTTTGTTTGCACTGTCAAGTGCTTCTTTAGCATTACGATTCCAGACAACAATGAGTTGCATAGGATAAGAAGGTAGGGTGGGGTTAGGCATGATATTGAACCAGTGTTGGGGTGTCTAGAATTGGATGTTTCCTGTTTTATAAAAGCGCGTGGAAAGCGCTGTGAAAGCGCCTTTAAAGCGCAGTCTCGTGGGGACAGTGATGTCTGCATGAACTCTCGCAATGACCAGGCCCCGAACGACCAGAGTGACTATGACCCGGGTGAAAGCTTCGACACACAAAAACAGGGAGCAGTCGGTGACCCCACCCAATTGGGTGGGCCCACCACGGCAGGCTCTGAGTCAAACCCGGGTAACCAGAAAGTGCCAACCCACATGCGAACCCCCAATTTTACCCCCGAGGGTGCTCTGGGTACTGCCACCAGAGCACCTTCACCACCTTGCGCCCCCGTAACCGCCCCCCGTAACCGCATGCGCCAATGTCCCCCCACTACCCCCCAGGTAAATCCGGTGCCAAAATACCATTGCCTGGGACAGCCATTCAAACACAGGCTGCCACTCGGACTGCCATTCGAGCACAGGCCACCAAAGAGGCTACCATTGCAACACATCAACCCTCGGGGCACAAGCCATTTATGGGGAGCTCAACTTGCAGTCAGCCACGTTTGCACGCACCCATAGCTGATACAGCCTACCAGCGGGCTCTTCTGCTGAACATGCTCGATGATGAAGCCCTACTGATACTCACTGATTGGAAAGAGCACATCAATGCACTAGCTACCCACGTAGATACTAGCTCATGTAGAACCCTTTGAGAAGGAGAGACAAGAACAACCAGCAGATCCCCAAGCCAACAATATTATTGTCTACAACCTCGCCGACCAAGGCTCTGACGGCAATCTCCAGAACTATCTCCAAACCTCATGGCTATCAAGGTTTACAAGGTTTACAAGGATAAGGCCTTCAGTCAAGAAGTGCGACTGCTAGCCTGCTCATAAAAAGCAATCAATTCATGAAGGAAATAAGGAAGTTTATTGTTGTTCTGGTTCAAAAAAGCAGACACATCATGAGATTCTGCCTGTGAGAACAAGGGAGCATATTTCCTGCGGAGAGAGACCACCTGGGGATGTGTGCAATGGAAGAGAACATGTTTTTCATCCTGGACATCATCATCAGCCTCACACAGGTCACAGTTTGGGGAAGAGCTGTGATTCCAAGTTGCTGTCTCATAGCGAAGGGTGTGAATGCGGAGTCTAAACCGAGCCACGCTCATGGCTATCAACTAATGGTCGTGCAATCCGCAAAAATGCTAAATTTGACTTCCTGCCCACCAACCCTCAAACAGACATCCTGCCAACATGGCAATGTGAGATTATTGTCAGGCCCGTTGAGCTCATAAAAGAAATCCAAAAGTCTGACCCAAGCAGGGAGACCAACATACCCGTGGAAATGCCTTCTTTCTCCACCTATGAAGCTGCCTGTATATAGAACACTGTCGGCAAATGTGTGGGCATGCTCACTACAGAAAGACTTTCGACCCTCACTGAAGCATACGAAGCAGCCAAACAAGCAGGCCTACATAACACACTCCAACCACCAGTTCTGGACATGGCAACTGAAATCATGGGCCTACTCCAGCGGCAGAAAGCCAAGAACAAGCACCTACTTGCCAAGAGCAAAAAGGTTTACAACTCTAATATGCTGATCACACCTTCCCACATACGTTCAGCCCTACAAAAGTGCTGCATGGTTTCCAGAGAAAGGTTCTCCAACCCTCTTGACTTTGACCCCTCTTACAAGAACTACTTTAGCGCTAACCCTCGCGACCAGGTCTTCGGAGCCTGCACTGACGCCCTCTCAGTGTGCTACTCTGGGTACTCCTTCTATCATCCCCCCCATGACGATGAAATCATGCTTCAATTCCTGTGCCACGCGCTCCATTCCTCCATTCAAACCGATTCACCGGTTGCCACCTTCATACTATTACCCCACTGGAGGGGCTCCAGCGGCAACGCCTACATGAACTGGATTAACAACTACCCAGGATACGTCAGAGCGCTTGCCCAATTCCATACAAGATGCATTAATTTTGAACTCCCCCAATACTGGTTCAACGCCATACCCAACCCCACTCATCCTACCTACCCCACACAACTCATTGTTGTCTGGAACCAACAAGCAAGGGAGGCCCTACAAAATGCCAACAAGCACTGGTTTGAACACCTTCAGCACAGCATCCCTGAAGCCCAATGGCTGCCTCTTTCTTGTCATGCCCCCTCTAGGAACCTGAGCTCCAACCAACGCCTGACATCAAACAAAAAGAAAAAAATCCTGTCCCTTCCCCTTGAGGTACCCCTAGAATGTTCACACAAGCGTGCACAGGCCGTAGCAGATCACCACCTCACACAAAATACCACCTTCACACCCAAAATTCAGTGTTGGAGAGACATCACCTACACTGATGGCAGCGTCATGGAAACCAAGAATGATTCCCCCCCACTAGTTGGCTCAGGCGTCTACAAACCAAACAAAGAGGGCGACCACCCCTCACCACAAATACAACTGTACATCAAACCTAGTGGCCGTGGCCCAACTAACACAATCACGCACTAATACAATCAACAGAGCAGAATTGGCTGGCATCCTTGTTGCACTCCAACAGGGCCACACAAACATAGCCACTGACAGTGCGTCCCGTTTGTCCCAAATCTACAGGCAGGTCCTCAATCCAATGCGCATGCGGACCCACCTACATGCAGAGCTCATTCAAGCTATTTCAACAATCATAGAGCACTCATCACATCAGCTGAATTTCTATAAAGTCAAAGCCCACTCAGGCGTCATTGGCAATGAGGGAGCTGATGCTTGCGCACAAACTGCGGCTATTATAGATGACACAAATATCTCATTGTCTGATGCCAAGGACCCTTTCCACAACTCCTTTTGGCTATCCGTCAAACCTCCCCGAGGGCACTCCCATAATCCCACACCCCTTTACCTCACTAACTTGAAAGACAAGCTCAAAGCCCATATGCAGAACAAACACAAGCTTGGCTCTGCCGATGTATCCAGTTGCTATTACACAGGCTGGCAGCAACTCATGCAACCACCATCTCAGAACAGCAATACCAACACAGGCTTACCTAAGCTATCCCCTAAACTTGCTAACCAAAAAATTAGCAATTCCTTTTAAAACAACCCTAAGGTTACCCTTAAGCAACAAATACATCTCCTCAAGTACCGCACTGGCACAATTTACACCCAGAAACACGCTGTCAGGTTTAATCACACCTCTGGCTCTGCCAACTGCTGATTATGCGGCATTATGGATAGCATCAATCACATTGTCCTGCGGTTCGTTTCCGCTTGTCGTCACCACGCAGCAGCGGCGTGCAGCAGCGAGCAGCAGCGGCAGCAGCGTGGGGGTTGGTGTGGGCTAGCAGAGGCTTGCGGAATGCAGCTGGTCCTGGGGTGCGGAGCATGCACGGGACGCTATTGGAGTGGTGTAGGCAGCGACGAAGAGGGGCCAAGCACCGAGCGGAGGCATGGGAGGCATGGATATAAGGCAAGTGGAGGGTGGTGCCTGTGGTCTGGGGGCCGGGCAAGGCGTGCACTTAATGTGTCGGCACCAGTGCTCTAAGGGCTGTTCCACAGGCTTCTGCGTGGTCAGCAGTTGCTAGCAGCTAGTTAAGCTAGTCTGCCAGAATGCAGACTTTAGTTGTGCTCAGCAGACAGCTGCTGGGCATGGCTTTCCTTGGTTGGAAGGCTGACAGTGCTGACTCTGCTTGCTGTTGAAGGTCTGGAACTCCAGTCTTTCAGCTATCATCCTGCTTTCTTTTCTCGTTGCTGGACCTGTCTTCTTTCTCTGTCTGCCGTGCTTCTCTCAGTCTGAACTTCGTGGTGGGTGGGTCATACGGTCTGTGCACCAATGTGGCCCCCTTTCCTTAATTGATGTTGGGAGTGTTTCACTGCCTACGTAGGCTTTCTTTCTTTGTCCTCGGATGTTCACACCCAACATGCCAAGGGATGTTCATAAACAGACACAACACTGCCCTCAGTCTCTGTTGCGAAGCCCTGAGCAAAGGTGCACATGGCTCATTCCTTGTTGCCATGGACGCTTGCTGTAGAGAAAAGCTCCAAAAACAGGGCATTGGAGTCCCTGAAAACATCTCTAGGGATATTCCTGACTGGGCTTTTCCCAATGGTTCTGGCCCCTTTGCCCGACACCAAAGCCGTCCTGATGCTGTCTTTGTGCGCCCTATCCCAGGGAGAGCAACCCATCTTGACCCTATGATGATACCTGCCCACGACAGAGATATTCACCTTGTGGAACTTAAATTCTGCCCTGACACTAACCCCTTACCCAGCCTACAAACAGCTGCTGACCAGCATGCTGGTACCATTTCCAGACTTCGCACCTGTTGTCTCAGAAACCCGAACAGAAATAATAAGGTGACCTTGCACACCATTTTACTTGGTGTAGCAGGTGTACTATCTATAATGACTACACCATCACTCCCCTGGTTGAGCTGGGTCTTACCAGACACAACGCAGAAAAAATAGCCTCTCAATTAAGTTGCCATGCACTCCAATCATTAACAAAAATAATAAACACCAGGCACTCATTATACTTGCAGGGTTCTTCTGGCCGGGGCATCACTGGGGGCGAGGCAGTTCAGAGCAGGAGGAGGAGAGCCTACGCCCGCAGGCGCATGGCTGACAGCAACCCGCCTGACCCTCATTAATTATTCCCCATCGGTTCATAGCTTGGTTTAGGCTGGGCCTGTGAACCTCCTCGGTGAGGCCCTAGCTAGTTTGCTAGTTAGGGGACCTTTCCTTAATGCACGCAGCTGGACCTGGCTTGCGTAGGCTTTCCTTTTTCTTTTCTTTGAAGGCTGAGGTGAAATCTACAATGAGGGCATAGATATCCTTCCCGTAAGCTTTGGCATCTTGAAGTCCCATGATGACATTTTGGAGTTGGTGGATGGTATCTTTTTATATCCGGAATCCGGCTTGTGTGGAGCTCAGGAGGGAGTGTGCTTCTGCGTGTATTAATACAGTCACTGAGTGTATTAGTGACCATGCGAGTCCATAGTTTGTTAAGTGTGTTTGAAAGCCCAATGGGTCTGTAGGTTGCGATTTCAGTCTCTTCTTCCTTGTTTTTGTCAATCAGGATAGTCTCACTTGTCTTCCATGGCATGAGGGTGAGGCGCGTGGCCCACATGGTAATGAAGAGCTTGTAGATGCTCTCTTGGATTTCAGGGGGAAGCATTTTAAGGATCTCATTCACTGTGTGTAGCGGTGTGGTGGCCCATAAAAGCGAGTATGAATTACGATGCCCAAGACCTCATTTTTCGATCACATACTATGTATACCACTACACTATGCCATCTGGACCTGGTGATTTGTTATAACTCAGGGTTTTGATGCATTCTTTAAAAGCGCTTGCATCCATGATTTTGGAGTGGAGCCACTCTCTCTGCTTGCTCCCTTCAAATTCATCTTTTGTAATTTGTGATTGAAGGGTGAATGGTCTGGGACAAGCTCAATTTTGTTAGTTTGCTCCCAAGGATATTTGCGAGGTGCTTCTCCTGGAAGATATTTGCCATGTTTGATGTTAACAGGCTTCACAGCCTCTGTGTAGTAATTTTCAACGAGCTGTGCTTGTTTGGTAGATTCGGTTTCGATATTACCTGTTTCTGGATCTCGGAGTGCTTGGAGACCTGATCTTGGTTGCGCATTTCTGTTTTTAAAGGAAAGGAAAGGAAAGGAAAGGAAAGGGTTACATAGCTGTACCTGCCTACGAGGGCAGCTTAGCTGAAGCATAAAGAGATGCCTGCAACCAAACCAGACCTGAGTTTGAAACTAAAAAAAAAGCCTGAAGTCTACAACTGTTTTTGCGTTGCTAAGAAACAGAGATATAGGAAGCGTAGAAGTTGCTCAAACTGTTTCTCAAAACCATGCCACATTCATGTACAGCCCCATGCTCGCCAGGATAGCAATGAGGTACGTGTTCAGCAACCAGAGGATTGACAGACATGTGTGTAGCTACAACAAAGCATACATGTGCGCACACCCAAACTCTGTTTTTAAAGATCTCCTTGTGTGCTTGTTTGGGGATAGTGTTGATTGTTTTTTGCATTTTTTTACAAGCAATGTTGTGATCGTTTTTGTTGCGAGTTTCATCTATCATACCTCCCGGCGGGGTGAGGCGGGTGGCCCACATAATAATGAAGAGTTTGTGGATGCTCTCTTGGTTACAATGGTTACAATGGGGGGTGACCTTCAGCCAGGTCGTTTGGCTGATCGGCTTATGGCTGGTCTCTGCCAGCCAAAAATAAATCCATAAGCTCAGACACAAAAAAGAAAAGCTTTGCGTTTCGCTGATGAAGGAACTGATGAACAAATTGAGAGCTCACTTGATGCAGTAAAAAAGGTTGCATCTCAACAATATCCTGGAAGTAAGGTTCAAAAAGCACTTGATACTTGCGGCGCAGAGAACAAATGTGTTCATCAGTACAGTTAAAAAGGACATGTGCTTCATCTTGAGTTTGGTTGCAAGGACACCTGTGACACACAGAGGTACCATCATCCTGCCAAACAGCCGATTCAACTTTCAAAGTATGAGCACGAAGCCGGAACCTGCTCACATTACGCATAACTTGCTTAGGCAAATCCAAAAAAAGATACCAAGGCAGGGGTGCATAGGTTTGGCGAGCGTTGCAAAAGGAGTAGCAAACCAAGCTTGGTAAGTAGCTAGTTTGTTGTTGTTTTCCCTTGGATCCACTGACTCGGCTTCTCTCCAAACTCCTTGCAATCTGTACCTCAAGTCTGCACTAAAATCATTCATGGAAATGGCACCTCCTGACCTCACAGCCTGCTCAAAATTTTCAGAACCACGTAACCTTGGAAGGCTTGAATTAACTGCGCTGTCCAGCACTTGTCATCCTTAGGTTGTAACTTCAAATCGGCTTGCATAACACGGCGTAAAGTACTACTATTTGTACCAAGCATGCTGTTGTAGGTCAAATCCCATTGTAACTCATTGTGGCTTCTGTATGTGCAGGGTCAAGGATTTGGAGGATTCCTTCATGAGAACACGAGAAACAAGAATTCTCGTGTTCATGAGAACACGAGAACACGAGAAACATGTTCTTTTTTATTGCAAGTGCTGTGAGTTGTGTGAGCTGCGCAGAAAATGCAAGGACATTTTCATTGGTCTTTTTAAACCATTACATACTTTTGCCCAGCTTCCAAACACTGATTTGGTTCCTTTCTTGGTGAGCATTCACATTTTGACTGATTTCGACGTCAATGCTTTCCTAAATTAAGACTCGTACAGGTTTTCAAAATGTTTTGTCAGAATTGATTTCAACAGGCAAAATGAAATGGGTGCTTGTCTACTTGTACACAAGAGGTCAAGGCCAATTATGTTTGCTCGTCTACTTGCAAACAAGAGCTCAAGGTCAATAGTTTCAAGTGGCACAGTTATGCATGCAACACAGGGAAATTTTGCACACAGGAAAGGCAAAGCAGAGTGTGAACTGAATGGTCAATTGACTCTGTTCCATTATTACTGGCAGATACTCTATGTATGGCATAGCAATTTCAGTCTCTCAACATCAACCCAATTTTGCACATTTGTAGCACAGTTCTTTGTAGCTTAAATTGTCAGTTAAATTCCAGAGGGGGTCAGCTAAACATGTGCCCAAATATGCTCCTTTACATTTTAAATGTGCCCGCTGACAGCCACTTCATCTGATTGGGACAATTCTAGCTCTAAAGTCCAGCTGAGTTACAAGCTACCAGAGCATATTCTCAGATTTGTGTAACTTGCCCTGTATGCTTAGATAGACTGGGCTAAAGCTCACATGGTGCACGACAACCCTAATTATGAAAATTTGGCTGAAATCGCCACATAACACCAACCACTGGGTCATTTCTCTCCATTTCTAAAACCAATTTTGTGCATTGGTTGGTCAGATACGGAGCATCATTTTCATTCATTCCCTTTCACAGATGATTGTTGAAGGAAACGCTACGCGTTGTGATTAGGCTGCCTCTGTCTGTCACCACAGGTCATCATTTTGGTGGCTGTTTTGGTTTGGCTGCCTCCGTCTGTTACCCACAGGTCACCAGTGAAGTAGCCAAGTTGCTAGTTAGGGAATCGATCTTTAATGCACGCAGCTGGACTTGGCTTACGTGGTCTTTTCTTCTCTTTCCGCAGGTCATCATTATTGCTGGTGATTATGTTTCACTTTTTGTGCGGATGTCTGGGAGGTACCACGCACAACTTTGTGGATGTCTCACCCATGCGGTTGGGTCGTACATGAACGTAGTTGTGACCTCGTCATTGTAGCACATGGTGTGAAGAACGTGAGAACAGCGAGGAGTACACTGCCTAGCTTAGATGTCCCGGGTTTATGATTGCAGAGCAATGATTTGCGGGCCCTGAAGAACAACTCACCCAGTACACAAAGAAGGCCATGCCCATGATGAGGATCTGCTCATCCAGTGCATAACGCAGGCGTTGATCATGCTGGTGATGGAGTTCCACACCAGGGCATGGTAAGTTTAATGCATGGTTTGCGTGTCCGTATTCATCTGTCTTACCCAGTGTACAGTGTACGTCATGCTCACAGTGGCAACGTGAAAGAGATGCCCACATTGAGCCCAAGAGGGCGTGGAACAGATTTTGTAAGTGTGAACCAGCCAACTCACCCAATACGCAGTGTACGTCATGTCCATGATGGCAATGAAGGAAATCCACATCATGGCAAAGAGGCTGTCCGGGCTGATCATGGGCAACCCGATGATGGAGAGGCTGCAGGAGCCAAATGCACAGACATGTTGATGAAAAGCCAACACCTACCACTTCTAAATCCGGTCAAAGAGGCTGTGAGAGCTGATGATGGACAATCCAATGATGGAGGGACTGCAGGAGGCAGTGATGGAGAATGATGAAGGATGATGGCAGAGACTGCAAAAGGCAGTGATGGAGATTGATGAAGGATGATGGCAAAAAATGCTGGAGGCAATGCTGGAGGATATTGGCAGAGACTACAGAAGGCGAATAACGGCTGAGAGTGCTGGAGGCAGTGTCGAGAATGATGGAGAATGACAGAGAACGATGGCAGAGAATGCAGGAGAAAAATGTGCAAATTAATGCATGGATAATTGGCTGGATGCACCAACAAGCACCATCAGTCCAGCAACAGCCTTGCAAATGCATGCATGTGTGCTCCGTGTGTGTGTTGTGTGTTCACATATGCATGTATGTGTGCATGTGTGCGTTTGCGTGCCTGTGCGTACGCATGTTTGCATATGTACATGTATGTCACTCCTGCTCTATTAAAATGGTTTTGAGAAACTGCCTAAGCACTTGTGCACTCTTTGAGTGCACTCCTGAGCTTCTCCAGTTATTGCGCACACTTGTACATTTACTAAAGAGTTTTTCTAAACAAAAGGCATTCCCGCACTGCCATTGACAGCTATCTCCCCACCTCATGACCTGTAATCAAAGACAGGTACACAAAGTACGCCACTGTCTGCGCTGCCAACAAGGGATGCCTGGATACAGTCCACAACTGAGACAGAGTCCACACTCATTTTACATGGGAATACTCATTTAGGGAAGCCTTCAATCAATGACACTAATACAAAACATGCCACTGTTTATGCTGCCTGTGCTGCCTGTATTGTCTCTGCTACCTGTACTCCCTATACCGTTTGTGCTGTTTGTACTAGCTGTGCTCTAAAAACAAAACACGCTATTGCTGCCGACAAGGAAATGCGTGAAAAAAGTCCACAACTGTGGACACAGAGTCCACGCTCCTTTCACATGAATGTGCTCATGAAGGAAATACAAAGCCACTACGACAGTCACTTTGAAAGCTCAAGCAACCTACATGGATCTATTCATGCCATATAACACATGAGGACCCATAAGACACAAGCCACGCAACACACGCAACACAAGTGAGGACGCATGAGGCACGCGTCGTA
>OU611766.1:2553774-2631274 GCA_914767535.2 Dunaliella primolecta
AGACTCTGGCTGATGGCAGCTGGTGAAACAAGCTCAACCAGTATCAAAAATTGAGACTAAATCTGACACAAATCTAAGAAGTCTGTATGAGTCTTGATTTAGGAAAGCATTGATCTCAGAATCAGTGATAGGATAGGATAGGATAGGATAGGGTTACATAGCTGTACCTGCCTACAAGGGCAGCTTAGCTGAAGCAAAAGGTGCCTGCAACCAAACCAAACTAAACTTGTGCAAATGTCAACTGAAAGCCTTGAGCTGAGTTCAGAAGCGTCAACTGTAAAAATCACACTCACACTGTCACTCTAATGAAACAAGCACGCAAAGTCATGCTCAAAAAACTCCATAAGGCTGTAGTGTTAGGAATATACACTTTTGTGTTTTCACAAGAAGCACAGAATCAGTGATAGTATGATGGCAAGCCAAGAATGGAATAAAGTCAGCGTTTGAAGGCAGAGCAAACACACGCAAAGTCTTAAACATCTCCTCAAAAAGGTCCTTGTATCTTGTGCGTAGCTCACGCACCTCAGTACATTTGCAAAAGAAAAGCACATGTTTTTCATCCTGGACTTCCCCACACTCACACTTATCACAGATACTTGAACCCCCAAGCCATTTTAAGACTCCACTCTCAAGTGATGAGCACGCAATCTAAATCTGCTAAGATTTAGATTTACACAGGGGGACCTTCAGCCAGACTGTTCGGCTGATCGGCCTGTGACTGGTCCTTGCCAGCCAACATAATGTCCATAAGCTCAGAAACAAACGAAAAAAGCTTGTTGTTGTGTTGCAAGAGGAAATCAGAAGCATCCTGGACACTGGCTTGTCTAAATCTGCTAATGTTTCTCAAAACATGCTTGTCCAAATCCTTGAACAGATCCGAGGGGATACAAAAAGGAGCACCTCTGGGACCACTCTCAGAATTCCCACACCACTTATGGTACGTCACTGCCTTCTTGTTAACTGCACGAGGACAAAAAACATCGGCCCCTCTCCACACTTTCTGCTGTCTGTGTCGCAAATCACCAATGAACTCTTGCATGGGGATTTTCTCAGCTCTCAGCATGTTCTGTTTGAACGAATCACCATTCTGCATCCCACCAAAAGCATTAGAGACTTCAGCAGACCAGCAAGAGGAATCAAAAGAAGCCAGACTTAGATCAGCCCTCAGCACACGACGCAAAAATTCACTATTGGAGTCAAGCATGCTATTAAAAAACTTGATGGAGGCACGGAACCAGAAGAACTGCAGAGGCTCCTGGCCACACTCTCTCAACACCGGCCAATTTGTAGTACTGTTCTTTACTCCAAGAATGCGCCTCAAGGAACACAGATGTCTTTTCTGCAATTGACTATCAAACTCACTGCCTTCTCTCAAGTAATGAGTTCCCCACAACTGGCACGCATACATCCCAGCAGGAATGCCATACACCTTAGACAACCAGAGCATAGCATGAGGCCTGTTTTTCAGGTCATGACCCTTGGCAAACTCCGAAATCCTTCTCTGTGCAGCCATATAAGGCCGCACCGCATGCTCCTCAGCTACCTTTAAATCCATCTTTTTATCCAACAGCACTCCCAAATATTTGAACCTGTCCTTCTCTGGAAGGACCACTCCATCATACGTAAAAGGATTCTGCAGAGGAGAGACAGACGTACTGTTGAAGTGCACCACCTCAGACTTAGCTGTGTTTACAGTCAACCCTTTTCTCTGGGCATACACACGGAGTCTCACCAGCATCTTCTGCATTTCACCAGGGTCATTCGTAGTTAATCCAAGGTCATCAGCGTACATCATGTGGGACACACCATTCACTCTATCACCAGTCACAGCACCCTCAATGCCCTCACTTATCTCTGCCCATATCATTGATGTACAGAGAGAAAAGAAGGGGGGACAAAGGACAACCTTGCTTAACACCGTTCGATGGCTGCACGCGCGCCCTTTTCTCGCCATCCATTAGAATGTACTCATCATTATCATACATGTCTCTGATCACACTGAGCAGAGGAGTCGGCATTGCATTGCGCTGCAAGTGAGACCAAAGCTGCTGTCTGGGCACGGTGTCATAAGCTTGAGAAAAGTCAATGAAAGCAACGTGCAATCTGGAAGAATTCCGTGGCTTCAATTTTTTCGCAGCATGCTTGAGGTGCCTCAGAATGAACAGAGGATGCAGAGTGCTCCTTCCTGGAAAGAAGCCAAATTGCGTGTCCGGAATCTTTCCCTTTTTCATACACCAATCTGTCCCCAGATTTTTCAGCACATTAGCATAAATCCTTTACATTACACCGCTAACCGCAATCATCATATAATTCCCAGGTTTCAGCACTTCCCCTTTTTTGTGAATGGGGCTCAACTTGGCAACCTTCCAGCATGCAGGCACTTTACTTTCAGTCAGCAACACTTTAAAAAGACGAGCCAACAGAGGCACCAGCACATTTGCTTGTTTGGTTTTATTCCCACACTGCACTAGCAAGCACGCATGCTTAAGAAAAGAAATCGGGATCGCATCAAAGCCTGAAGAGGCACCAGCATTCAACTTCTGAAATTCACTACCCAACATACCTTCTAACACAGATACATCAGGGATCTCAAACTCATCTGGCTCAGGAGCCCACCCAGACTGCGCGCCCCGCCTGAGAAGGACCTCAGGTGGAAGGTTGCGCCGGCCCAGTGGCACAGCCATATCCCTCGCAGATGGGCGATACTCTTCAAATGTCCTCTTTGCTCTGAAGTGTTTGTGTAAGTGATCATGCCAAGCTGGAGCAGGCACAGGGGTTGTGTGAGGCTTGGTGTGCTTTTTTAGTAAAGCGTGCACTGCCGGATCCTTCCGAAATAGCCTGTCCAAAAACAAATTCCGCAACTGTCTCGCGTGCCTTCGCTTCATCCTACGATTGCACCTCATACTCTCCCTCTTGAGAAATCTGCAAGCATGCCTGGCTTCACCACGCTTCACTGCCTCAATGAAAGCCCTACGCTTCTCCCAGCATTCTTCATTGAACCACACAGGGTTTAGAGGACCCTTCCTATTACGCTCACGTTTAAAGACACACTTTGCTCGGGCTGACATGCCCACAGCTCTACTGCTCGCTGCCTGGATGATCAAAGAACGCGCACAAAACGCCAATTTATCTACATCCCCAGACCTCTCTGCCTCATCAAACTGAGCCAGCAGTTCAGCATTGTCCCGAATGTGCTCAGCGTAAACTTGGGCCTTATCCTGCTGCCAACGCAACACGAACTTGTTGATACACTCTCCAGCTTTGCACACATGGTGTGGAGCATTCACACCTTCTCCACCCTCATCAGTCACTCTAAACACAGTGCTCAAGCCTGCGTGATCTGAGGCACGCGTGTCTTTCATCTCAAAACATTGTACGATTTTGAGCAGAGCCGGAGACAACAAAACATGGTCTGGCCTACTTCTCTTATCACCAAAATGCCCAGTGAAAGAGGGCTGCCCATCATCTCCAACAACACGCCCAGTAGAAATGGCCATACTCGTCGCAGCTGCTAGGTCAACCAACAGCTGGCCTGCCTTGTTCACACTCTTGCACGCACATCTCCTAGTCTCAAGGAGCTCAGGGCAGTCCAACACAAACCAAGAATGCGCGTCACTCACTTCACTCAGCTCTCCAACATGCGCATTAAAGTCGCCACACAAAATGACTTGCGAAGATACCTGAAAAGCATCAAGCACGTCCTCAAAAAGATTAGTATAGTGAGAGGGAACAGCACGAGAAGTAAACGAACCACTCAGAGGATTTATGTAAGTAGCACCTATCATCACATGTTCACCCAGCCCAAACATCTTTTTGTCACATTAAAGCCAAATACACTGCGTGTGCTCACTGACTTTATGGAAGCGCACATAATCTGAGCTGCCTGGCGCAACAAACACAGCAATCCCAAACCCATTTTTGCCTTCGTTCTCTCTAGCCATTCCCAAGTTGTTCCAAGTAAAGCCAGGCAAGTGCTGCAGCAACCTAGATGCATCACCAGTTCTTGTTTCTGTAAGCACTGCAATGTCATGGTCTTTGACCATGTGGCATACATCTAAAACCTTGAGCTCTGCATTAGCATCAGCAGATCGCCCCCCAATCCCATGCACATTCCATACTAAGAGCTTGAGCTTACGCCCAGGCTCAGGCCAGCCACCTTCCTAGCCCTTGTACTTTTTTCCCTTCTTTCCCTTCCTACTCTTCCATTCATTATATGTTCGGTCAAGGCCCACTTCAGCTTCCTCTGGATCCAAGAACTCCGGGCCCTCATCATCACTCCCCTCATCATCCCCTCCCTCTACATCACCGCCGTACTCTCCGTCGTCCTGAGCGTAGGGCGCGTAGTTGGGCTGGATCTCCTCCTTGGCTGTGGCACCCTGACCTTGGTCCAGCCGGGCCCTCCTCCGAGTCATGGGGGCCTTGGGGGTTGGAGTGTCCCCAGAGGGATCCTTACTCCTGGCGTGCTTCTTGCCAGTGCTTGCGACAGCAGCATTGGCCTCAGCAGCAGCCGGTAGAGGGCTGCGTCGTGTGGAGGTGGAGGAGGGGGTAGCAGCAGCAGCAGCAGCAGCGTAGGAGTTAACCGGCTGCTCAGTGTGGTGGGGTGGCGGGGGGTGTAGGATTCCCACACCAGGGGCAGCTGATTGTGTGGTGGTGGAGGGGGCAGCTGATTGTGTGGTGGTGGAGGGGGCAGTCGATTGTGTGGTGGTGGAGGGGGCAACAGCAGCGGGAGGCGGCTGAGCAGCAGCAGCAGCAGCAGCAGGTTGGGGCGGTGGGGGAGGGGGGGGCTGAGCCACTGCTGATTGGGGGGTGGGGGAGGGGGCGGCTGAGCAGCAGCTGCAGCAGCAGCAGCAGCAGGTTGGGGTGGTGGGGGAGGGGGCGGCTGAGCAGCAGCAGCAGGTTGGGGCGGTGGGTGAGGGGAGGGCTGGGCAGCAGCAGCAGCAGCGGTGGCAGCAGCAGACTGGCGAGAGGGGGAAGGAGGAGGGGGAGAGCGGGCAGCAGCAGCAGCAGCAGCAGCGGAGTGCGAAGGGGGGGTGGAGGGCAGCCCCGCAGCTGCCAGAGCCTGCTGGACATACAAGCCAACATGCTCCAGGCAGTGCATGTCCCGCCTGTACTGGAAACCCCCCCGCGCATCTGGTTGGAGGTGCTTCCACGCAGGGTACACTGTGTGAGGGGCCCCATGATACAGGACTTCCTCCACAGGTGCCCAAGACAGGAGCAGGTCGCACCTATTCTTGGACACGAAGGCATTCAGCCCCCGCATCCCCAGCTTCTGCACCTCCTGGCACAGCCTGCGCAGCACCCCCTTTCCCCGCATCTGCTGCAGGAGCGTGCATGACCGCCATGCAGCGTACCCATTCCCTCCCACAGCCCGGAAGCGGTTGAGCCAGGACTGGGCAACCTTGAGCTTTAGCAAAGAGGAAAGCTTTGCTTCATATAGAGGCAGAACTTCAGACCATAACCATTTACCCTCTAGCTCCACATTGGCAAGGATGTCATGCAAGATCAGCGTCATTCACATCTTATTGTTTCGCCTAGGCATATCACTACCCCCTTGATTCTTGTCAAAAAGAAGTGCATACGCAACGCAGGCAAGAATCATAAGTGAAAGGAAACCCCAGAACCCCGCTGACACTTCCAAGATCCGCAAGGATCAAGGACAACAAAAGAAAATCCAATCCATGCAGCCAAGGCAGCCTCAACATTAAGGTCTGCATGCAGCCAATTGACAAAACTGCAAAGTGCAGAGAGATGAACGATGGGCGCAAAACCTGACTAAAAGACGCCCACCTAGCCTGAAGCTTCAGGCCCCACCTCTGTGATCTACTCGTGAATGGTGCACCAACAGACAAGACGCTCGGGCAGTGCCGGGGTGCCCTTCTAACCTAACTTATACCCGGTGCAGGACACACCGCCAGCCATTCACAATGCCATGCGTGCTCAAGTTCATACTGGCATTAGTTTATTACGCACTTCTGCTGAACTGAAACATGCGTGGCTGCCATCCTCAAACTTGGCTTCAAAACATTTAATGCCACTGCTAGCTCCCAGATAACTGACAATTCCCAGCTTGGCCATGGTTCGGCCTCCTCGCCGCTCCTTGTGGGCAATGGTGCGGCCTTCAAAGGCCTTTAGCTCCTGTTGCCTCCTGCGGGATGCAGCATCTCGGAACAGGGGCACATGCTTCCCTCTTAGTATCGGGCCTGGTGAACCTGAAGGTTGTGTGCGTGCTCGAGCCAACCGCAAATCAGGGATTGATACCCCATCATGCACACATCTTGGACATAGCCATTCATCCTTGGGAATCGTTGCAAGTGGTGGCTGGAAGCACATGGTGTGCCATCCAGTTCCACACCCATCACACAGAAGCATCTTCTCCTCCTCATCCATATAAGCACAGATCTCACATGCCAAGTTTTTATCAGGCCTGGAAAGTGAGGGGTCTAAGGTAGGATCGATATCTGGCAGGTGGCATTGTGCCAAGTTACAGACATTATTTGTTAACGTGCTCCCACATTTTCCTTGCAGAAGCACAGCACCATTAGGGTTCACTTTCTTTACCCCATAAATGCCCCTCTTGCCAGGTATCTGCAGCGTGCTATCTAGCACTCTGTGCTTCAGGTAAACAAAGTCTCCAGCATCAAAGTGCCTGATAGACGGTAAATACCCCCCACTCCTAATGGTATCATATCTCAAAGTGTCGCGGTGCTGGGCAATCTTCAAATTCTCTCCTGCTATAATCCCTATCTTCTGCGCTAGTTGCGTTCTAGCCATGACACTGCGAGACGCATTCTGCACATCCTGCAAGTCCGAATCCTCTGAAAAGCTATGCATGTGCGCTGGAGGTATCACAGGGTTTCTAGCATAAAGCATGTAATATGGAGACATCTTGGTGGATGCCTGTGTGCTGCAGTGATAACCAAGCAGGATCCATGGCAAAAATTTGTCCCACAGAGATGGTGTTGCGCTTGCCTCACATACTTTGCGCAAAGCTCTCTTAACAGTTTGCAAAGCTCTTTCTGCCAACCCATCAGCTTGAGGATGGTTTGGTGCAGTAACCCTGTGGTCAATCATGTTCTTCTGTAGCAGCTCATCAAACTCTCCTGCAAATTCTGCGCCTCCATCAGTGACCATGATTCAGCAACAGCCATGATTTGACGTGACAAGGAAACGATGTCTGGAGGTACAAAGAAAATTTGGTGAAAAAGCTGGCTCAAGAAGCCACAGCCAACCACGCCATTAATGCTGTCTGCTATAATGACATTGATGTCACACATATAGACGCATGGAGGATCTATTTAGCCAAGAGGAAGGACATGAGCATTGACTCCTCATCCCAACAGAAGCAGTACTACACACTATGGGCCCATGATAATAGAGAAATGGGCTTTGCCCATCTTCAAGAAAGCTGGCTTTCAACTAGCAAGCATCTGCACAGCTGCTCGCACAGACATTGAGTGCGCATGTTGCCAGATATGCAACTACCACAGAGGCCTGGAGCCTATCAACTCGGAGCCCCCCTTCCTTGGCATGTACGTCTGTGATGTGTGCGAACGCACCTACCACTGGGAATGCATGAGAGAACGCGGATGCTATAACTATGGCCAAAGGCAACTTGAAGAGCTCAACGCAGCTGAAGCCTGGGCCTGTCCCGCCTGTGCTAGCCTCAGCAACGAAGACAAAACTAACAGAGCACTTGGCATATAAGTCTAAAGAAGAACTACTTGAGGTCTTTTGGCTACCATCATGGGAGCCAGAAGGATTAAAAACTAGCTGGCCCATCTTCGACCAGCGCATACAAGAATTTAATCGCAGCTAAGCAAACCCAACCTTCTCTTACCCACAGCAGACTCTGCCCTCTCCAACCTAGAGAGGCAAGGGTTAAACAAATCTGACACAAATGGCACCTGGAGCCAGAAATTAGACACAGAACTTGGCAACAAAATCATCTTTGACATACACCCTACCAATCCGCAAACGGACATCAAGCCCACAGGCACATGTGAGTTCTGGGTCCAAGAAATAGATCTTGTCAAACACAATCCTGAACCTTTTTCAAATCATCCCCCAACAGGAACGCCTGAAAGCCCCACACCAATTATCCCACCTACCCTCACCCTCCCTGATACTTACAAATCAAGAGTGGCCTGCATCTACAACTTGTGTATTGAATACAGATGGCAAATGCGTTGGGATGATAACCCCTCAACATTTTGACGTCCTTTTCGAAGCTTTCCAAAGGTCCAAAGCAGAAGGCCTGAATAATAACATCTGCCCCCCACCAGCAAGCTTTGCATCTGAGATCCTGGGGCTCCTAGCCTGCAAGACCAAACTGGAGGACAAATGCCAAAGCAAAAAGATTAAAGATTCCTTCTCACGGAACCTCCCACCTCACATTCACTCTGCCTTCCAAAATGGGCACAAGTCACCCAAGAGAAAGTGGCCTCTCCCCTGGACTGTAACGCTCATTACCATCACTACTGGAGCTCTGATCCCTGCGGCGTTTTGTTTGGTGCCCACTACAATTCTCTCTCGTCCAGGTTTTCCGGGATGTCTATCTGCCATCCCATCTATGATGAAAAGTCCATGAAACTAACACTACGACATGCTATCTACTCTGCCATCCTTAATACAGAGGCTACAGCCACCTTCATGCTTCTGCCAGCAAGTGGCAGGCATATGATAACCAACCCCTACTCACAACTCCTCAACGCCTACCCAACCCTTTGCTACAAGCTCGGGACCATTCCTAGAAGCAAACTCACCTATGGCAAACCCCAATCCTGGCTCAGCTAGGAAACTGCCCTACCCAAGCATGCCTGGGATATACATATTATTGCAGTCTGGAATACGGCTGCAAGAGTCCACTTGAATAACCAGAACCGTACTTGGCTTCAGGATCTAGCCAAAGCCATCCCTGAGGCCAAATGGATTAACAAGAACGTTAGCAGCCACCCCATTCAGAATGCAAGACACAAAGTGATGCTCGGGATAAGGAAATGTGAAAAACTCCCCCTAGACATGAAACAGATTTCCAAGGGCCCCAAAAGATCTGCCTCAGACATTACTGTTAATGCTCCTTGTCAGTCCCATCCCAACCTCCAGCTTAAAGTTGCAAACTCAGTTTGGAGGTCTTGGGCCTACACAGACGGCAGCTGCCAGGTCCAGAACGGCAAGACAGTTATAGGGGCAGGTGTGTACCATCCTATGAGTGACTCACAAAAAACTAGTTGAGCCTGATGGTGCTGGTATTACCAATACCATAGGAAGAGATGAGCTTGCTGCCATTGCTGCTGTGCTCACTCACGATTACACACACATTGCCACAGACAGCCTTAGCTCACTTCATCAACTCAGAAAGCAAATCCTGTATCCAGAAAAGCATAGACATCACGTGCAAGGAGATGTTTTGAAGAAGATTTCAAACCTTGCCCGAGCCTCTCAAGATCACATCTTTTTCTACAAGGTCAAGTCTCATGCTGGAATAGCTGGGAATGAATGCGGAGATCAGGTTGCTAAATACCAGGCCTCCCTCAAAGATGGCAACCTAACTGGTACTGGTCTCCCTAGCGCCGGCCCAGGAGGAAACCCCTTCCATAATACACACTGGCTGGCTCGGGAAGAGACAGATCCTAGACCTCCTCAATCCCACCCTTCTTCTCCTCGTCTGAGCTACCTCCCAGACCTTAAAAATGCTTTAAAATCCCATATGCATGCTAAACACAAGCTGGGCTATGCTGACAGGAAGACAGGCTACTATACTTACTACCAGAGCTTGCTACCTCACGTTAGCAAGAAAATTAGCAATTCCTTCTGGAATATGCCAGGTCTCTCAACTCGAATAAAACGCACTGTCTTCCAATACCGCACAGGCACCCTCCACAATCAGAAACATGCGGTCCGATATAAAAGATCCACTAGCCTGACATGCCCCCTACCTGATTGCCATCATATGGATAGCGCTCTCCACATCCTATCTGGCTGCCAATGTCCTGTCATGCGTAACATGGTAACTGAGTGTCACAATATTGCTTGCAGGATGATTTTGAAACTGGTCAGTGAAGGCTCATATGGGGCCAATCTTGTGCAGTTGGATGCGGGCAACACAAGCCGCTTAGCCCAGCACGACCTGCAAGTCTCTGAGCAAGTCTCTAATCGTGCTGTACCTTCCAACCTCTTCAAACCCACGGTTCCAATGCAATCCAGACGCAACACCAGCTGCCCCGATGCAATCTTGGTCACTCCTCACCCAACTAACCCAAACAGACCACCCACTTTACCTCACACTGAGTACTGCACAGTATGGGGAGTACCACAACTCCAGCCCGTCATATTCACTTGATAGAAATCAAATACTGTGAAGATACGAGGCCTGGTGCCCAGCTAGAAGCCTCACAGCAACAACACAGTAAACTTTGCAAACAACTCCAAGGTGCAGAGATCACTATCCACCCAATCCTCCTGGGTGTGGGTGGGACTATCTACACTGCCCATACCCTTGATCAATTCAAAGAATTAGGGATTGACTCACAGAGATCTGAAACACTTGCAAGAAAACTCCATGCCCATTCTGTGCAATTTGCGCACAAACTTACCTCTATCAGACGTGCCATTGAAAATAAAAACACTCATCATAACACTGGTGCCCTGGAGCAGCGTGCTGCCAGGAACCCACCTGATCCACATTAACTCCCCTCTCATCTTCTGGTGAGGGAGACTCACGGCTCTTTGAGCCAATGTGTCTCTCTTTCCTTAATTGATGTAGGGAGAGTTTTCTCTGCATACGTGGTTTTTTTCTTTTCTTTTTTATGGACAATTTGAGTTCCGAGTCATAGCCTTTGGACTGTGCTTCATGCCAGCTACCTTTCAGGGACTCATGATTGATACCTTCAGGTCTATGTACTGTTCTACCTTGATGATGTATTCATCTTCTCAAAGCAAGTGCGCCCGAACGTGTAGCTTGTACACCAAGTCCTAGAGCTGCACCCGAGCAACTAGGCATTCTGAAGAAGAGAAGAGTCTCCGCTGGGCACAGCCAGCATGCATCAAGGAACGACTCAACAGTCAAAACTGAAACTGAGAGTGAGTTCCACCAGAACAGGCATCCTCCAGTAAACACTCCATCACGAAATTATCAAATTTGAACGCATGGAGTTAGACCCAAACAATGTGTCCCAAGCGATGTTCTAAGTTGACTAGATTGATTGAACAATTTGACACACTCTGTTAGTTACTGGGAATTTTGTCAATGCCCATTGGGTTATCAGTACTTCACACTATTCTGATTTTTGAGTTCGCAGCAGCAGCAGCAGGAGCAAGAGCAAAGGCCTGGGGTGGTGGGTGCCAGAGTACAAGGAGGAGCAAGCAGTGGGGGGGCTACAGGGGCAACACAGGCAGACGCGTCCGGAGGCGCTGGTGCTGGTGCAAGCCCAGCAGTCTGGGCAGCAGGGGATGTGGACGGCGAGCCGGTGAGCATGCGGAATGTGTGTATGTGGGGGATAAGGAGGTGTGGTGTGGTGTGGTGTGGTGGTGTGTGTGACGTGCAAGATGGTGGCGGGTGTGTTTGTGGGAGAGCACATGTGTGGGTGAGGTAGGGAAGAAATTCAGATGCACAGGTGCTGTGTGACGTGCAAGATCAAGGTACATACATGTTGTGTGACATGCAAGATCATGATGTGACAAGCTGTGTGACATGCAAGACCAAAGCGCATGCGCTCTTTGTGGCATGTAAGATCATGATGTGACAAGTTGTGTGGCATGCAAGATCAAAGCACATGCACTCTTTGTGGTATGTAAGATCACAATGCGTGCCCGGCCGACCAGTCTCCTCCTTTGCAATGGCTGCCTGCCACGATTGAGGAACCAGCCTGCTACTGTCGAGAAGTCTTGGCTGTGGAAATGGAAGAACTTGTGCGAGCAATAAGACCGTTCCTTACATCAGTTTTGAAATAAAAGGTGAAGGCAGTGCAAGGCTGGAGAGCGCTGAGTTTTGTGGATGGGCACAGGATGTCGGGGGAAGGGAAATGAGACAGTGACCAAGGTTATAAAGTGCGAGAAGTGAAGTAACATTTGATTTAATCTAAGTGGACTCGTGTCATACACACATACACACACACACACGTGCACGCGCTTGCAGCACTATGTGCTGATGCGGCAACGTCAACAAGTTGAGCTGGACGCAACCAAGCGCGCCTTGCGGTTACAAGCCATGGCTGATCTAGATGCTAGGGTGGATGCATACAATGCATCCTTGCATATGCCCTGCTATTTTGCTGTCAACAACTTATAGTGGTTGCATCTGATGTCAATTGGGAAGCAGTTACAAGTCATGCCTGATCTACATGCAAAGGTAGATGCATACAACATGTCCTTGCATATGTCCTGCTATTTTGCTGTCAACAACCTAATAGAGGTTGCTTGTGATGGCAGATCTGAAGCGGTTGCAAGCCATGGCTGACCTAGGACCTTGCAAGCAAGTGTGCAGGCAACAATGTGTCATGCATGCGCCCTTGGTGCCTATGACTGCCTGTGTACTTTTTCCTTCCATTTGCTGGATGAGTGCGGTCATGTGCGATCAGCAGCCACGGATCACCAACTTGGAAACATGAACAACTTGCCAAGTATCAGCAATTAGTTTTGATAATGGTGCTCAGGTTGCCTTACACCGTGCAACAAAGGACTGTATTGCTTCTCAAATATGATGCCGCTGTCTCTCAGGGTCTGGATGCGAATCTTCTTGCTGCTGCTCTTCTTAAATAGCTGTTGACTCAGGCTTACTTCCCTTCACGAGGTTACAATGGGATTTGACCTTCAGCCAGCCTGGCTGGGGTAGTTTGGCTGCTCAACCTGCTGGACTGTGCCAGCCACACCAAAAATAGCCACGGCCTTGAAAATAACACAAAAAGCCTCATTACTTAGCTTATGCAAGAAATAAGAACTACCTTGAGTAAAAAGCGCCTGATTCTTCCAGAACAAAATTGTGAGTGGAGGGGGAGTCCAAAAACAGGTGTGCAAAAGCCCTTTTAAGAGGACACATACGAATGCAAGAACAAAGGAACATGGCATGCTTTTTACCTTGGAGTCCTCAGGGGCCCTTTGGTCGCAATTATCACATCCAGATGTATGCTCTGGAGGATCCTGCCAAAGTAAGTCGCGACTCTCAAACTTCACTTGAAGTGTGTGCACGCAAATGAAAGCGTGCAATGCTTCTCAGCATGTGCTTGCTTAAGATGCAAATACCTAAGAACAAAAAGGGCATGCCGTGAACAGGCAATATTTTCAACGGAAGTGCCACCCAGTGGTGATATTTAGCCGTGAGTTCCACAAAAACATTATGTGTTGCTCAACCGAAACATCTAAAGTGGCTCTTACCCCCTTCACGCCCAGTAGGGCCCTTAATGTCACCTTATTATTATGAGAACCACAGGCCTCCTTGGGAGTGGGGAGTCATTTCTCAGATGAGAAGTGGCTTCTCCCGTTCGAAGCCACACTTCTCATGGCGAAAAGTCACTTCTAACATGAGAAATGCAGGCTTTTCCAGGAGGGGGGTCACTTCTCATATGAGAAGTGGATTTCTCATGTTCTAAGTGCCACTTGGAACGGTGAGAAGTCACTTCGAATGTGAGAAATGGAAAGCCTGCCACAGGGGTGAAAATCCATTTCTAATGATGAGAAGTGATTTCTTATGTTCTAAATACACTTCTAATGTAAAGAAATCACTTCTAACATGAGAAATGCAGGCTTTTCCAGGAGGGGGGGCACTTCGAACATGAGGAGTGGATTTCTCATGTTCTAAGTGCCACTTCAAACGGTGAGAAGTCACTTCGAATGTGAGAAATGGAAAGCTTGCCACAGGGGTGAAAATCCATATCTAATGATGAGAAGTGACATCTTATGTTCTAATTTAGAATCTAAATACTCTTGTATTGGCAAGAAATCACTTCTCACTGAGAAATGCAGGCTTTTCCAGGAGGGGGGGCACTTCGAACATGAGGAGCAGATTTCTCATGTTCTAAGTGCCACTTCGAACGGTGAGAAGTCACTTCGAATGTGAGAAATGGAAAGCTTGCCACAGGGGTGAAAATCCATATCTAATGATGAGAAGTGACATCTTATGTTCTAAATACTCTTGTATTGGCAAGAAATCACTTCTCACTGAGAAATGCTGGCTTTTCCAGGGGGGAGGTCATTTCTCATATGAGAAGTGCACTTCGAACCATGAGAAATGCACTTCGAACCATGAGAAGTGTACTTCGAAAAAAACCGTTTTCGTGAGTGTTGTTGCATGTGTGAGCGCGTGTTTGCAGCATGCATCTGCATCCTCGCTTGTAATTGGCCTTATTTTTTTGGCTATTTTGGAAAATCTTCGATCAATTATCTTCGATCAACTTGCATCTTGGCAGGCAGGTAGTGCAAGCTGCCTGTGCTGACAGATCCACTGACTGTTAATTTGTCCCTCCATTCAGCTACTCCAATTGTAAGGAAAATTGTTTGGGTAAGTCCTTCCAAAGCTCGAATAGAACAGCATGTTCATTATTTTGCACTTCTGGTCTCACCCTCCTCTGTGCAGGCAACTGTGCAGAGGACAACAACACCTTTGCAGCATCAGGACCAGCTAATCTCCCCATCCGAGGTCAGTGGGTGTTGGTCTGGGTGTACTCGCACGCGCGCAAATGCTTGCATGTGCTGATGTGCTGATGTGTGTGGTGTGTTTCACATGCATGCATTGTGCGCATGCATGCACACACGCATACTAACATACTAACATGCATGCATGCATGTGCACATATCATCTTAGTACATGCGCGCGCGCGCGCGCACACACACACACACACACACACACACACACACACACACACACACACACACACACATACTAACATGCATGCATGCATGTGCACATATCATCTTTGTACATGCGCGCACGCACACACACACACACACACACACACATACACACACACACAGAGAGTGCTTTCCCCCTCATGGTGCATGCAGGCAAACGTACAAGGCAGCTTACCGAGAAGGCAGGTCAGAACCAGGCTGCAGCTGTCCAGAAGAAAGCCTAAGACTGTGCACCAAGTGGTAGAAGAGCAACCTTCTGCTCAGGAGCACCTCAGAAAGGAGAACAACCCCGTTCATACAGCTAGAGTGTGTCCGTGAGGGATGGGTGTCTTGTACTGACATGCAGCTAGAAGTTTATTTGAACATGATGTATGTGACATTTTATGGATGTTGGAAATTATTTTAATTGTCAAACTTACGATGATTGGTTACAATGGTTAAAATGGTTACAATGGGGGGTGACCTTCAGCCAGGTCGTTTGGCTGATCAGCTTGTGGCTGGTCTCTGCCAGCCAAAAATAAATCCATAAGCTCAGACACAAAAAGGAAAAGTTTTGCGTTTCGCTGATGAAGGAACTGATGAACAAATTGAGAGCTCACTTGATGCAGTAAAAAAGGTTGCATCTCAACAATATCCTGGAAGTAAGGTTCAAAAAGCATTTGATACTTGCGGCGCAGAGAACAAACGTGTTCATCAGTACAGTTAAAAAGGACATGTGCTTCATCTTGAGTTTGGTTGCAAGGACACCTGTCACACACAGAGGCACCATCATCCTGCCAAACAGCCGATTCAACTTTCAAAGTATGAGCACGAAGCCGGAACCTGCTCACATTACGCATAACTTGCTTAGGCAAATCCAAAAAAAGATACCAAGGCAGGGGTGCATAGGTTTGGCGAGCGTTGCAAAAGGAGTAGCAAACCAAGCTTGGTAAGTAGCTAGTTTGTTGTTGTTTTCCCTTGGATCCACTGACTCGGCTTCTCTCCAAACTCCTTGCAATCTGTACCTCAAGTCTGCACTAAAATCATTCATGGAAATGGCACCTCCTGACCTCACAGCCTGCTCAAAAATTTCAGAACCACGTAAACCTTGGAAGGCTTGAATTAACTGCGCTGTCCAGCACTTGTCATCCTTAGGTTGTAACTTCAAATCGGCTTGCATAACACGGCGTAAAGTACTACTATTTGTACCAAGCATGCTGTTGTACAGCTTGACTGCAGCTCTAGACCAATAGTACTGCAGTGGTTGATGCCCACATTCTCTCAAAACAGCCCAGTTAGTGGTAGTTCGCTTCACACCCAAGGTACCTTTCAAGAAATTCAGATGCAAAGTTTGCAGAGCACTAGAGAACTCTTTGCCAGCCTGCATGAAACCTGTACCCCACACCTGACTCGCGTACATACCAGCTGGAATAACATACGTCTTTGCAAGCCACAAGGAAGCATGCGGCCTATCTGCAAGTGTGTGCTCACGTACAAAACGACGAATCCTATAAGCAGATGTAAGCATAGCACAAGCTGCATTTTCTGCCGATTTAGCCATGTTCAAGGTCCTGTAAAACATCATGCCAAGATATTTAAACGAATCCTTATGAGCAAGAGTGTCACTGCCAATCGTAAAAACAGGGAGATTGATTCCTTTTGAGTTGAAGTGCACAACCTCTGACTTTAAGGTGTTGATAGATAGGCCGCATACTACTCTACCTGTTTCTGGCCGCGCGGGGGGTTGAGGATACCCCCCGCCAAAATTTGCCCTCCGTCAGACCGCGCGGGGGGTGGAGGGTTCCGCGCGGACCCCCGCGCGGGTACATTCTCAAACGTTTGCACGGAACCCCCCGCGCGGCCAGAAACAGGCTCTGCAGGCTACCCGCGCGGTGAGGGGTTCTCTGGTAAGGCCCCCAACACCTCCCCAGCGCTGCTTTGTGCTTGTCGGTCATTCATCCATAACCCTTCCAACTTGGTGAAAGGAAATGGTGCACGTGCGCCAACAACAAAGAAATGCTCACATCTGAAGTACAGATGTGAACATGCCAAAGTGCACTTTTGCAGCACTTCTAGACATCAAAGTGCACTTTGATTGTTAACAAAGTGCAGGTGTGGTCAACTGTCTGAAAACGCTGCTAATTTGACTTCCAGCAAATACCCTGCACCTTGAAGGAGCTTCCATCCTACGACCATGCAAGAGAGAACATGTACAGTTCACCTTCTGAATCCTGGAAGTGCACTTTGATGGGATGCACTTTTGCCTTCAAAGTGCACTTTGGCTTCCTCAAAGTGCAATTTTGACCGATTCAGAGACAGTTTTCTCAAAACACGCCTCTTCCGCCATGCCAGCAACTGCTGTGGGTAGAGCAGGTGCTGTGGAACTAACATCAAGCAAAGGGGAACGCATTCTAACTTTTTTGGCTGGGACCCCTAATGCGCGAGATGCACTTTGATCCATCAAAGTGCATATCAAAGTGCGTCTCATGGGGACAATGGTCCATGCCAAAAAGCTCTTTGCGACACTTAATCCAAACACACTGCAGGCCTTGGGCGACACGGTACACAGACATGAATTCTGCACATGCCTTTGAAGCTATTACAGCTATTCCATAATCTTTCCTGCCTGCACAATTGTTGCAACCTTGAGGGACACCAGACCCATACACCAGTTTATCATCAATCATGCAAATTAACCATGAGCCTATTCCAATCGTTTGTGCGAGTTTTAAGTAGAATCGTGACATGATGGTCCTTCACAGCCGAACAGATAGCTTCAGTCTTAATTGATGCTGGGTCCACTCTTGGGTCTGGGACGCCATCAACATTGTGAACACACAGGGATAGCAGCTTGGAGGCTCTTTCAGAGCAGCCACAACTATCTGGCTGATGTGCTCCCTATTCAGTTGAGTTTGCCACACCAATAGTCCTCATTGGAGAGCGTTCGCGCACTCTTGGGTTTTTGGAGGAGCCCTCATGCGTTGTGGCAGGCCCAGCCACAGGGGCTGCAGGGGTCCGGGCGGGGTCCTCTTGCATGGCGGCACGTCCAGCCGCTGTTGTTGGCGTCGCAGCAGGGGGGGCCTGGGGCACAGATCTGCCTCTAGAGGCAGGCGCTGCTGCTGTTGCTGCTGCTGCTGCTGTTGATGACAGTGGCGGCAGCACCTCAGCGAGGTACTGCACCACCTTGTCCAAGCCCACTGCTGTCTTCTCCCACTTCAACCCACCCTTAAACACAATGCGCTTCCCATGGCGCCAGACTGGGTATTGCGCTGCTGCTGCTTTCCCAACGCTTGCATCTGCTGCTGAGCCCATGGTTATCAGCACGTTGCTGGAGTTTGGTGCTGTGAAAGCTGTCACCCCCAGCCCCAGCCTCGCTGACTCCGCATTTATCTTGTTGTTCACAGCTGTGAGCAACGGTGTCCTTGCCCCACCCAGCGCTGTCTTCTCCTTCCTCACCCTGAAGCTCCTGTCAGTGCCATTCCTCCACTGGTGCACTTTCTTTTGTGTTGCTGCTGCTGAGCCTACGTTCACAGTGTATGTGGCTGGTAGCTGGTGCTTGCTGACGGCTGTCATGGGTGCGCCAACTGCTCCTGCTGCTTGCTCTGCTTGAATGGCCTCACCCCTAGATGCCGAAACCAGGACAAGGTGATCCACTTGCGCCTTGTTGGGCGCATCAGCCACTGTTTCTGCATTCCACTTGGCTGCCTCCTCTGCCTCTGTGCCTAGCCCCTGGTACTTCCGCTGCTGCTCTTGCTGCTGTTGCTGCTGCTCCTGCTGCTGCTGCTGCTGCTGCTGCTGCTGCTGCTGTCGCCCCCTCTCAATTGCCAGAAGCCAATCCCCATGCTGCTGCTGCTGCTGCTGCTTCTGTTGCTGCTGCTGCTGCTGCTGCTGCTGTCGTAGGCCGTGTATTTCGCCTTGGATGCTCTCCCGAATGGAGTCGCCATTTGTGTTAATGGTGGCGAGAAGGGTGTCTTCACGTTGCTGCTGCTGTTGCCGCTCTTCATCATGCTGCTGCTGCTGCCGCTCCAGGAGGTTCAGGATGCCGCCGAGCATCTCTGCGACATTCTGCCCATTTGAGGCGGGCTCTGTGTTTGGCCGCTCCCTGAGAGTGTGGAAAGCTCTCAGCTTAGTGGAAACATTCTCACCATCCAGTCTGGCTCCTTTTGGGACCATCTGGCTGCCACATCTGACCTTCATCTTGCTGATCCACACATTCATTTCTTATATCCCGAGTCCACTGCAAGCCAGAACGGTGACACCATTCATATGGCTGACATGGCTCCTCCCCCCCAGCAGCATGCAAGGGATCAACAGATCAATCCTGCGCCTACACCTCAAGAGATAGAAAGTGAGCATTTACATGCTCCAGCAAGCATCTCCACAGGACCCCATCAGACGTGGCATGACCACCTCAAAATTATTACCATGAATGTCCGCGGTCTCTTCAAAAGTAAGGAGGATGTGCATAACCTCATCACCCATCATGACCCAGACATACTTTCTCTCACAGAAACCAGAATTACTGGAGGAATCAACGCGCCACAATGGCTTGACCGTCTTCTACGAGGCTATACATGGTGGCACAGCTCCCACCACCACTCTGGCACAATTCTCTGTGTCAAGAAAAGTATTGCCATTACCACCCAAGCCACCAAAGTTCAATCCCAAGATAACATTGATGGAAGGATGGTGGCTGCCAAACTGAAAACTTCAAGCAAGCCCATTCTTCTGATTTCTGCCTACTGGCCTTCAGGTAATACCATGCAGCCCTTGAAAAAAAACGCATGGAGGAAATACTGAAACGCCTTCTCAACTCCTGCCACTGCCTCCCCATTCTTCTGGGTGACATGAATGCTACACTTTTTCCACAAGATAGAACCAGGGGAATATCTTATAAGCAAGACAAGCTTTTCTGCAACTTCATCTCTGACACTAGTTTTTGTCCCCTTGACTGGCACTTGCCACAAAGAACCTGGACACGTAGGTCAGAAATAGCGCCTTACAGCCAAATCTCAAGAGGTCACACACACAGCCGCATTGATGATATACTCCTGCCCTCCCCCATCCTCAAAGCCAACAACACCAACCTCCAACACTCTCAGATATTCTGCAACTCTGCTGACCAAGGCTACAAGCACAGCGATCATATTCCCCTTGTTGCAAATGTCCCCACCAACATCCTAGGGGTCAAAATCAAAAAATTTCATGAACCTGCACCGTTACATCAAAATGAGCGTGTACTAGTGCAGCCCATAAAACCCTCAGATATTGAAAAGCTGCATTGTGCTCTCTATGATCCTACAAATACACCTCACACCACCCACGCTAACATTCTGCAAACACTGAACAGTATGCACAAGGTTGCTCTCTCCCACCTGTCTGCCATAGAGAGCACCTGTGCTAAGAAACCAGCCCGCTTGAATCGAATTTGTGGCCTCCCTGCCAGGGGAGCCGTTGAAAACATTGCCGATAAAATTGTAAATATTATCAAAGAGTGCCATGAGGTGGCTCTGCAGGTGTGCACCACCAAAACCAAACCTGCAACCTCCAAACACTTCAGAGTCAGGAGGGTCAGTAACCTCCGCAAATCACTCTGCAACAAACTCAAACCTGTCCGCCACGTGCAGTACAATTTGCCCCAGGCCCACCTGGCCCTCACCTTTGATGAAGTCCTGGCCCTAAACAGCCACGACCCCAATCTCCATAAGGCCATCCTCTTTGTCCACAAATTCTTCCAAGCAGAAACAATGCCCACCAGCCCATCCTCAAACACCGCTTCACCCCCTCTGCCCCCGTTGGAGGCTGTCCTCCAAGCTCAACATAAGAACCTCAAGGAGCAAATCAACAAGATAGACTTTGACTACAGCACCCAGTGCCACATAAGAGCGCAAAGGCGACAACAGAGAAAAATTGCAAAGCACCCAGCCCGTGCCAATAAAGAAATATTAAGTGGCAAAAGCACCACCCCTTCGCAAATCCAAGCACTCACAGACCCCAGCACAGGCGAGGTGGAAACAGACCCGTGCAAAGTAGCTGATATTGTGGAAAAGTTATACACTGACAGTATGGCTGCCCCTTGCATAAAGACTGGGGCCTATCTTCCATCTGACCCCCAAGCCAGACGCAACTACCCCTGGGTGGAACAACAGTGCGAGGACCACTTCCTCCTAGAAACTCCCATCACCAGGGCTGAAAATGGTACCCAAAGGAAGAGGGAATGGCTCCACAGCTCCATCTTGGATAGCTGCTCCTTTCAAGACTGCATCCAATCTCTCACTAATAATAAGACCCCAGGACCGGATGGCATAGCCAATGAGCTGCTTAAACGCCTGCCCCAAGAATATAAGGAATTCATCCACAAACTCTTTATTATTATGTGGGCGATTGGTATCACTCCCAAAGCCTGGAAAAGAGTGATACAATGCTTATTTTCAAATAGAAAGGCTCTCAAACGGACATCGCATCCTACCGGCCTATTGGCCCAGCCAACACCCTATATAAACTCTGGACACGCCTTGTCACAACTGCCTTGTACGAATATGCAGAGAGCCACTCCCTCCTGAGCTCAATGCAAGCGGGTTTTCGCAAACACACAGACACCATACACCAACTCCAAAACTTAATCATGACTCTTGAGGATTCCAAACTCTTCAATAGATATGTGTATGCACTGATTGTAGACTTTACCTCTGCCTTCAATACAACTGACCACGACAAACTGCTTTAAATCATGTATGACCTTGGCTTCCCCACCGATGCCATTGACACAGTAAAAAACTTGTACCAGGAGGCACACACCAGAGTCCGTCTCGCTACTGGTCAATATACAAAAGACATCCCCATAGAGAGGGGGACCATCCAGGGGGACACCCTCTCTCCCTTCCTCTTCCTCATATAGATGGAACCCCTGCTGCGCTGGCTCCATGCTGGCGGGCGTGGCTATGAATATGAGTGCCTCAATAGAAGTCCACAAACTATTGAGGAGGAAGCCCAAAACAAAATCAGCAGTGGGGCCTTTGCAGATGACCTCACCTGCATCACAGGCACTTATGCCAATCTTCGCATTCAAGCCAAGAAATTAACTCTTTACGCGGATTGGGCCCACCTTATCATATCTGGCAACAAGACTAAGGTGACCTGCAACCTCACTAGCCCACAAACTACGCAAATCAGGGGCAATACGTCTATGGCAAATATCGCTCGACATCTGCTCAGAGACAAGGTCCTGGTACAAGGTAAACCAGCCCACTTCATAAGCCCTGGGGATCCCTTTACCTACCTCAGTGTAGAAGTCACTATGACCCTGGACTGGAAACCCCAACATACTAAAATGACAGAAAAGCGTACCAAAAAACTTCCAAACCTAGCTTGCTCTTTTGCCACACCTAGACAAACTATGGAAATAATTCAAACAGCAATCATCCCAAGCATTGCCTATGCCTTTCCAGTCACGCCCTGCTCTGAGAATGACCTTGCATACTGGGATAAACTTGCCCTTAACACCATCAAAGAGAGGTACAAGCTCTGGCAGTGCACTGCCACAGCCATCCTGCGGGAAGATAAAATCAACTTTGGACTCGGATGTACATCTATCGCAGTAGAGTATAATGCAAGGTGTGCAGCGGCCCTAACCACTAGCCTCAATGACACTGGCAGACACGGCCGGGTCACCAAGTCATTACTGGAATCCCAAATCCATCAACTCAGGTACTTTATTCTCAGGAGCATCAACCCATCACACCACCACCCTAACTTCCTCCTCAAGCAATTACCCTAAATGCTCCGTGTTAGGCAATACCTCTGCATCAGCAACAGCGCTCTTGACATCTCCTTTCAAGGTGCACCCTACCTTCTTTCCAGCATCACTCCCGTATTAAATGTTCTCTCAATGCCAATGCAACCCACCCTTAAAACCTTAGCCTGCCACTGCACTTATCCCCTCATGGAACTAGGCATATCCAGGCTCTCCTCTCTGCTAAATGACAACCTTACCCATATTATTGACGGAAATAAACTCACATCCCTGTTCGGTTGCAAAATCAGGACCAGACATATCGTGGCCCTTAATAAGCTCTCCCATGCTCTCAACACTCACAATCTGACATCTGATCTCATCAGCACAATCATACAGAGCCAAGATAGCTCGCCCAATAAACCCCCTGAATCACGCTGCATAAATAACACAACATATGCAGAATTGACGAAAACAGAACATACACCAACAGGCTGGAACTGGTCGAAGCTCTACACAGGACATGCTTCCCCAAACCCCCCCAACTGCAACCCAGTCAATGGGGGCCATGCCCCTAACACACACATACATCCTGACTCCAGGACTTACAGGAACCCCCTCTTTGATTCTCAGGATATGGAAGTAGAAAATGCTCTCCCCCACAGCCAGGACAGCCCGTCCCCAAACAGTCAACCACATACAGAGACGCACGTGTGCCAAGTCAGGCGTACTCGCAAAAGGAACAACTCTCATGTGGAAGGACCACAAGCAAAAGCATATGACACAGACCCCACCCGACCCCTTTTGACACCCCTCACACAGGCCCTGCCCCTGGAACCCACACAGACCCCCAAAATTGGAGTCAGGAGGTCCAGAGGGAGCCGAGATCCAACGACGTACCTAGAATACCACACACGACCCATTATAACCCCATGCCCCCTACCTCCAAACACACCAGGCACTGACGCTGCCCAGTGGCTCTGGAACTATAAACAGGATAAGGCTGCTGAAATCAGCGCAGAACAAGTTAGCAACACCATCTTCCGCTATGACAATGTCATCCTAAAAATTTTGGGCTGGCAGCATTTACATTTACGGAAATCCAAGAGTAACTCTCAAGAGAAGCAGCAAACTCAATACAAAGTCCAATGGCACCCTGTAACAATTGAAAAGTGGGCCTTACCCTTTTTCAAAAATGATGGGCTGAAAGTAGCCTATTCAAAGCATGTACCTAGAAGGATTAAAGAAGACCCATGCTGCCAACTCTGTTGGAGCCTTGTGAGCAAAGAACACACCCATGAATCTCAATGCTACGACGACATGCCCACCTGTGATACCTGCTACCGCACTTACCATTGGGGCTGCCTCATAGATGTCAAAGCATGCTCCCAAAATGACCGGGCACTGAGCAAACCAAATGAGCACTGGGACTGCCCTGCGTGTGCCCCTCTGTCAGACTCCCAAAAAGTGAAACTCCTCTGAAGATTGTGAAATGATCCATGTGGAATGGCATCCCAAATGGGAAGCTGCTGATATGTTACAAATGCATCCAGATCTACATGCCCATGTGCAAGTCTTTGAGGAGGAAAGACTGGAACACACAGTAGACCCCTTGGACGATGAGGTAGACCTGGACAATCTTGTCAACCAAGGCTTTGAAGGCAACCCCCAGAGCCTTTCTGATTCTCCATGGCTCTCAACTACCGGCTGCGCCATTCGCAAAAATGTCACCTTTGACTTCCAACCTACCAATTGCCAGTGGTATTGGTTGCAACCCCCAGACAGATATCATGCCAACATGGCAATGTGATATTATCATTAGAAGTGTTGACCTCATGAAGGAAAATCTCCAACCTGACACGTCTGATGGGGTCACCATGCCAGCACAAATGCCGGAAGTTATCACCTCTGAATGTGCCTGTATCTACAATGCCCATGGCAAGTGCGTAGGTATGCTGACTATAGACAGACTCCAGACCCTGCTTGAGGCTTATGAAGCAGCCAAAAAGGCAGGCATCCACACCACCATCTAGCCCCCTGTCAAAGATACAGCAACTGAAATCATGGGACTGCTCTCACGTCAAAAGGCTCAACAAAACATCTCTTTGCCCAGAGCAAAAAGGTCCACAATTCTAACACGCTAATCACTCCTCCCCACATTCGATCAGCCCTACACAGATGGTGCATGGTCTCAACAAGGAGGTTCTCCAACCCTCTTGAGTTTGACGGTACCTTCAACACTTATTTCAGCACAAGTAACCGTGACCAGGTCTTTGGGGCACACACAGACGCCCTCTCTGTACGCTACAATGGCTTCTCCTTCTGCCATCCCCCTCATGATAATTATGTTCAGGCTCCTGCGCCACGCAGTACACTCCTCCCTCCAAACCACCAAGCCAGTTGCCACCTTCATGCTTCTGCCCCACTGGAGAGGCTTCAGCTGCAATGCCTACATGAGTTGGCTTAACCATTACCCAGATCTTGCAAAAGTGCTTGCCAAATTCCCTGCAGGGAACATCCAATTCCAGACACCCCAACACTGGCTCGATACCATGCCCAACCCCACCCTACCTTCTTATCCTATGCAACTCATTGTTGTCTGGAATCATAATGCTAAAGAAGCACTTGACAGTGCAAACAAAAATTGGTTCCAACTCCTTAACCAAGATATATCAGAAGCTCACTGGCTACCTCTGGCTCGTCCTAATCCTGCCACGCCACTGCGTATCCACCAGCACCTTGCATCAGACACTTGGTAAAAGGAATTCCAATCGCTCCCCCCTGACACACATAACTGTTCACAAAAGTGCCCTCAGACTAGGGCAGCTTTCATACCTGCCAACTACAGCAAGATGTTCATACCTAAGATCAAAGACTGGAAAGAAATCACCTACACTGATGGCACTGCCTGGCAGTGTAATCAAACGCAAAGATTATGACTCCCCATCACTTTCTGGTTCAGGTGTTTACAAACCGGGAAGGGACACTTGTCCACCCTCCCAACACTTGCAGCTGCAAATAAAACCCAATGGCCGTGGACCTACAAATACCATCAACAGAGCAGAACTTGCAGGTATTCTTGTGGCACTCCAACAAGGGCAAACTGACGTTGCTTCTGATAGTGCATGCTGCCTTTCCCAGGTTTCTAAACTCTCAATCCAATGCGCATGAGGTGTCACCTACATGCAGAGCTCATTCATGCTATATCAACCATATTAGAGCACTCCCCTCATCCTATTCATTTCTACAAAGTCAAAGCCCACTCTGGCATCATTAGCAATGAGGGGGCTGACGCCTGCGCACGGTCTGCAGCTCTCACGGCCACCACAGACATTGAACTCCCACATGCCTGGGACCCATTCCACAAATTTTACTGGCTCTCATTGAAGACCTCACACGGACAAAATGATAGCCTGCACTGCTCCCACGCTTTCCCACCCCACTACCTCAACAACCTGACCGACAAACTTAAATTACACATGCATACAAAGCACAAGCTAGGCTCTGCTGATATCTCTGGCTACCATTACAATAGCTGGCAGAGGCTCAACCATGCCATACAACCCACTTCCCCAATCACCACTGCCAATATAGAAGCTCACAACCCAACCTGTCAACTTGCTAACAAGGAAATCAGCAACTCCTTCTGGTCTACTCCTAAGATCACCCTCAAACAACAGATAAATGTAATCAAATACCGCACAGGGACGATCTACACACAAAAGCATGCCAACAGATTCAACAAATCTCCCACCTCTGAGAGGTGTCCGCTCTGTGACGACATGGATAGCATTAATCATGTTGTCCTCAGATGTCCAAATCCAACTATGAGTGGTATGCACACCAACAGACACCATGTTGGCCTCAACTTCTATGATAAAGCCCTTAGCAAAGGCAGGCTTGGCTCATCCCTTATCGGTATGGATGCCTGCCGTAATGAGAGACTCTTGGATCAGGGGATACAAGTCCCAGAAAACATCTCACGAGCCATTCCAGACTGGGTTTTTCCTAATGGTACTGGCTCCTCTGCCCGGCACCAGAGCCGCCCTGATGTATCTTTGTGAGATCTATCCCAGGTAGACAAGCTCACCTTGATCCTTCTAAGATCCCTCCTCAAGACAGAGACATTCACCTCGTTGAACTGAAATTTTGTCCAGACACCAACCCTTTCATCACTTCAGAAACTGCAGCAACTCAACATGCTCACACTATAGCCAGACTTAAAACCCGCAGCTCAAGGAATCAAAACAGGAACAACAAAGTGACTCTACACATCATCCTGATTGGTGTGGCTGGCACTATTTACAATGAGTACACGATCAAACCTCTTGTCAATTTGGGCCTATTCAAACACAAAGCAGAATCCCTAGCTTCCAAGCTGAGCTGTCATGCCATACAGAGACTAACCACCATCATTAACACCAGACATGCTCTTTGCTTACTGGGGGCTTCGGGGGCGGGGGGGGGGGGTCGCTAAGCGCGCGGAGGGGGATACAAGGAGAAGGAGAGTCCGGGCGTCTCGGGGCATGGGCGACAACCCGCCCGATCCTCATTAGTTCAGTCTCTTTCCCTCTCCTAGGCTAGCTGTAGCTAGTGTAGTTCTGAGGGACCTCTGGTGGGGCCCTTGCTAGCTTGCTAGTTAAGGGAACTTTCCTTAATGCACGCGGCCTGTGGCCTGCGTAGACTTTTCTTTTCTTTTCTTATGCCCGTGGTCTTAGTTCCCTTTTTGGTGTCGTCTTCACACCCCATTCTCGGGTATCACTGCGCACTCCAGGACTTTCATGCTTGTGATAGGGGGGTCTGGTCATGGGATATTAAGACGCTGTTATGGCTGCGTCAGTTTCTCAGCCTGACAATGCGGACTTGAGCGCAACTCAGTGAACTCAGTTGACCAGTGCTTTCTGTCTTTCATCTTGTGAAAGGGGGGTGGAGCAGAACTTGAATCTCATTTTCTTTTGCCAGCCGGAATTATCTTCGCTTTCTTATGCCCGTAGTCTTAGTTTTCCCTTTTTGGTGTTGTCTTCACACCCCATTCTTGGGTACCACTGCGCACTCCAGGACTTTCATGCTTGTGATAGGGGGGTCTGGTCATGGGATGTTAAGAGACTGTTATGGCTGTGTCACTTTCAAAGTTCTCAGCCTGACATTGTTGTTTTAATTCCTGCAAGCGGCTCTAATTAAAAGTGCACTTATCATTCGTGAAGTGCTCTATTGAGGAAGACGTGACAACCTTAAAATGGTAGACCCTGGGGTGGAACTATGGCACTGTGTATGCGTTTGTGTGTAGCCCAAGCAATCAGAAGGGAAGTTACAGGTGCAAAGCATTTACTCATTGTGCTCTGAGGATGCTAGCTCTGAGGATGCTATTCATTTCTTGCAGAAGCAAACAAATGACACTGATCGTTTTATTTTCGATCTCATGGATATTTTTTGTGCAGTTGGAACAGTTGAGCAGACCGAGCAGCCAAACTACATGGCTGAAGGTCAAACCCCATTGTAACTCTCTTGTAACTCTCTTTACTCATTGTGTCCATTTTGGGCAGCATGTAGTCATGAGAGAATTTGTTGTTGATTTGAGAAAAAGGCTGTGAGGTGTGTGGAACGCTGAAGCCTTGCCAGAACACAGTGAGCATACAAACATATAAGCTAAATATTACCACTGGGTGGCACTTCCGTTGAAAATATTGCCTGTTCACGGCATGCCCTTTTTGTCCTTAGGTATTTGCATCTTAAGCAAGCACATGCTGAGAAGCATTGCACGCTTTCATTTGCGTGCACACACTTCAAGTGAAGTTTGAGAGTCGCGACTTACTTGGGCAGGATCCTCCAGAGCATACATCTGGATGTGATAATTGCGACCAAAGGGCCCCTGAGGACTCCAAGGTAAAAAGCATGCCATGTTCCTTTGTTCTTGTGTTCGTATGTGTCCTCTTAAAAGGGCTTTTGCACACCTGTTTTTGGACTCCCCCTCCACTCACAATTTTGTTCTGGAAGAATCAGGCGCTTTTTACTCAAGGTAGTTCTTATTTCTTGCATAAGCTAAGTAATGAGGCTTTTTGTGTTATTTTCAAGGCTGTGGCTATTTTTGGTGTGGCTGGCACAGTCCAGCAGGTTGAGCAGCCAAACTACCTGGCTGAAGGTCAAATCCCATTGTAACCTCGTGAAGGGAAGTAAGCCTGAGTCAACAGCTAATCAAGAAGAGCAGCAGCAAGAAGATTCGCATCCAGACCCTGAGAGACAGCGGCATCATATTTGAGAAGCAATACAGTCCTTTGTTGCACGGTGTAAGGCAACCTGAGCACCATTATCAAAACTAATTGCTGATACTTGGCAAGTTGTTCATGTTTCCAAGTTGGTGATCCGTGGCTGCTGATCGCACATGACCGCACTCATCCAGCAAATGGAAGGAAAAAGTACACAGGCAGTCATAGGCACCAAGGGCGCATGCATGACACACTGTTGCCTGCACACTTGCTTGCAAGGTCCTAGGTCAGCCATGGCTTGCAACCGCTTCAGATCTGCCATCACAAGCAACCTCTATTAGGTTGTTGACAGCAAAATAGCAGGGCATATGCAAGGACATGTTGTATGCATCTACCTTTGCATGTAGATCAGGCATGACTTGTAACTGCTTCCCAATTGACATCAGATGCAACCACTATAAGTTGTTGACAGCAAAATAGCAGGGCATATGCAAGGATGCATTGTATGCATCCACCCTAGCATCTAGATCAGCCATGGCTTGTAACCGCAAGGCGCGCTTGGTTGCGTCCAGCTCAACTTGTTGACGTTGCCGCATCAGCTCATAGTGCTGCAAGCGCGTGCACGTGTGTGTGTGTGACACGAGTCCAATTAGATTAAATCAAGTGTTACTTCACTTCTCGCACTTTATAATCTTGGTCACTGTCTCATTTCCCTTCCCCCGACATCCTGTGCCCACCCACAAAACCCAGCGCTCTCCAGCCTTGCACTGCCTTCACCTTTTTTTTCAAAACTGATGTAAGGAATGGTCTTATTGCTCGCACAAGTCCTTCCATTTCCACAGCCAAGACTTCTCGACAGTAGCAGGCTGGTTCCTCAATCGCAGCAGGCAGCCATTGCAAAGGAGGAGACTGGTCGGCCGGGCACGCATTGTGATCTTACATACCACAAAGAGTGCATGTGCTTTGATCTTGCATGTCACACAACTTGTCACATCATGATCTTACATGCCACAAAGAGCGCATGCGCTTTGGTCTTGCATGTCACACAGCTTGTCACATCATGATCTTGCATGTCGCACAATATGTATGTACCTTGATCTTGCACGTCACACAGCACCTGTGCATCTGAGTTTCTTCCCTCCCCCACCCACACATGTGCTCTCCCAAAAAACACACCCACCACCATCTTGCGCGTCACACACACCACCACACCACACCACACCACACCTCCTTATCCCCCACATACACACATGCCGCATGCTCACCGGCTCGCCGTCCACATCCCCTGCTGCCCAGCCTGTTGGGCTTGCACCAGCACCAGCGCCTCCGGACGCGTCTGCCTGTGTTGCCCCTGCAGCCCCCCCACTGCTTGCTCCTCCTTGTACTCTGGCACCCACCACCCCAGGCCTTTGCTCTTGCTCCTGCTGCTGCTGCTGCTGCTGCTGCTGCTGCTGCTGCAGGAGAGGGGGCTCGACGCTCAATGCAGGACGTGGCAAGCTGTGCTCCGTGGAGGGCATGGGCTCTTTGGTGCCTGAACAAGAAGAATCAAAGCATGCAGTCATTCAGCGCATGTGTGTCTCCTTGGGCCGCAGTAAGCTTTGCTCCGTGGAGAGCATGGGCTCTTTGGTGCCTGAACAAGAAGATTCAAAGCATGCAGTCATTCAGCGCATGTGTGTCTCCTTGGGCCGCGGCAAGCTGTGCTCCGTGGAGGGCATGGGCTCTTTGGTGCCCGAACAAGAAGAATCAAAGCATGCAGTCATTCAGCACATGTGTGTCTCCTTGGGCCACGGCAAGCTTTGCTCCGTGGAGGCATGGGCTCCTTGGTACCTGAATAAGAAACATCACAACACGCAATCATTCTGTGCATGTGTGTATGTGTGTGGGAGGGGCAGGCTGTGCGCTGTGGAGGGTGTGTGCCTGCCTGTACATGCCAAAGAAAAGGCAACAAGACAAAGAATAGGAGCCTGTCCGTGCGGCAAGGCATGCTCTTCTCTGTGAAAGGCGCAGCTTCTTTGGTGCCTGCTCACTTAGGGCACCAGGGGCTGTCAGATTAAATCCTCGCGCATTTCGCCATACCTTGCGTAGAGGACATGTCCTCTCTGGTCTGAATGCAAATGTGTGGGAGCTAACCTGCATGACAACAGGTGCTTTGGCAAGAGCCTTGGAGGGCAGCACAGGCTGTGCTTGGAGTATGCAGCAGGACGCTGCATAGCCTACAGGACAGGTAATTCAGGCAGAAGCAATGAACCAGGCTTTCCCAGACCACTAACCATCAACCGCCCTGCAGGCTGAGCTTTGACTGGTTCAGACAGCTATGAGGAGGATCATTCCCTTCCTACCCTGTTTCTACTGTGTTCTCTTATATGCTAGCAAAACAAAGGGCATTGAAACCATGAAATCCGAGGCAAGTCCAGACCCTACCATGGATGGGCAAGGAGGCAGTGGCTTTGGGAGGGTGCAGGAGGACGTTCGGCATCCCAGGGGGCAGGTACTGGCTGATCTCCTCATTGGAGGGGACCTGTTATTGCGTGTGTTTGTGTTTGTGTTTGTGTTTGTGTTTCTGTGTGTGTGTGTCAATGGATCACTGGCTGATCTCTTCACTGGACGGGACCTATTTGTGTGTGTGTACATATCAGAACATGTCTCAGGTTGTCCTCACATAGGGGGGGGGCCTGTGTGCATTGTGAGTGAGCGATGTGTGATGCGCAGGGAAGGAGAAAGTAGGAGAAATGCGTGATGCGCAAGGAGGAGAATGTAGGAGCATGCAGTTCTCAGCGTGTGTTGCGTGCACGAATTCAGGCGAACCAAACTTTGTTCCTTTGTTCACAAGTGCTTCCTTCCAAACCTCCTCGTTCCTCCGTACCAACAACACGCTCCCCTGCACTGACCTGGATGGCAATGGCTGGCTTAGCCGCATCCTCTGCAGTGCCAGTTGGCAAGAAGCAAGTCTGCTCCTCTACTCCCACATCTACAACCTTACCCCCCCTGTTCACTAGGTTAACTATGGCTGGCTTGTCTGCATCCTCTGCAGAGCCAGTCGACCACTTCTCCAGCCTCCCCACATGCATTGCCTGCATCCTCTGCAGTCAGTCAAATGAACCTACCTACACCAGGATCCCCTACACGTACACACCTGGATGGCGATGGCTGGCTTGTCTGCATCCTCTGCAGAGTCAGTCAACAAGTCTGCGGGGTCCATCTGAGTCATGCGTGCAGGGACCTGTGCAAGAAACGCAGGATAATTTTGAGGCTTAGAACGTGCGCGCATGAACCTGTGCCAGAAACACAGGATTTGTTTAAGGCTTAGACTGCACATAGGGACCTGCGCAAGGAGCGCACAATTCAAGGATAGACAATACATGCAGGGATTCAAAGTCCAAGGTTTCGAAGGATTAAGGGATGCAGGGAATCCAGCTCAGGCGGTGCACTCTAGGATTTAATCGCATGGAGGCCTCTAGTATTAAAAGGGGGTGTGTTTGTGCAGGAGTCCAGCTGAACCATGTGTGCATGGACCTGTGGGTTCATCACATAAATAATGCATGCACTAAGCTGATTCATGCAAGGCGACCCTATCTTTCATTTCTCTCCACTCCTCCTAAAGTACACCAAGTAGATTCCCTCAAGCTTCAAGTAGGTTATCCTTAATATGCTTAACGCCTCTTGGATTGCAGGCTTGGTAAGCTTCACATTTTCCTGGGCGCACATTCAACCATGACACGCCTAGGGTCCTGCAACCCTAGCTGCGTATCCCTGGGCCAATGCCTGTGCTTGCGCCAGCTCCTACTTCCAACCCCTCAAGCGCCTTTGTTCAAGCTTTTCTCCTGCAAACACCGTAATCCTTGCCCTCTCCGCATTTCCAGCTTGCATGATACGAGCTCAACGCTTCAGGCGTGAGCTGTGCGCAGTAACGAGCCACAAAAAAGCCACAAAAAACGAACTTAAGCCAAGTACAAACAATGGTCCACAAACTCACTGCTTCAGGCGTAAGCTGCATGAGCCATGTGTCTTTTCTAGGAAGCCACCGCTCACTCAGAAGAGGCACTCCACGCATTGCACGCACGCTCCCACTGGATGGCGCTTCCTGTGTTATTGTGTGTGTATATGTGTGCATGTGTGTGTGTGTGTGCGCTTGCGTGTGCGTGTGTTGTTTTGTTTGTTTGCCCTTATTCCTGAAAGACAACGATGCAGGCACATGTAGGATTTGATCTGTGGAACAAAGCAACACCCTTTTGGTCAGCCAAGTGTCTTGACTGAATGCCTTCTGGCATAAGTAGTGTAGCAACTCCTCATACGAAGTGAGTCCGCACACCTCTGTTGTCGAGTCATAGAAGGGATACTGCCGGGGTTGCACCAAAGCTTCCATGTCCATCCCCCAGGAGGGCTCAGGGGTGGAGGCCACAGCATCCAGTGTGTACCTGCGCAGTTTGTGGAGTATTGCGGTGCAGCTGTAAGTGAGAGTAAATGTGTGGAAGCTCAGGGGGCTGAAGCCACAGCATCCAGAGTGTACCCGTGCAGTTTTTGGAGCATTGAGGTGCAGCTGTAAGTGAAAGTAAATGTGTGGAGGCTCAGGGGTGGAGGCTGCTGTTGTATTGGGTTAAGCTCAACATGCACTGTACTTCACGAGCACAAGCGCCTCATTCCTAGACCTACTGCCAATCTCAAGCAGAGTGCAGGGCGCCGGAATCAACATGATGCACAGTGTGTGGGTGGTTAGCAGTCACAGGTTTTGACTGAAGGCCTGTAGCTTCCTCAACCTGTGACTGGAAGGGCGCTGGTATCAACATGTTGAGAGGTGCAGGGCGCAGACGTGAAATTCTCCAAAAGGCTAAACACACACACAGCATCGTGCGCATCAGCGCTTCCACACACCTGTTACCAATTTCATGCACAGTGTAGGGTGCCACCATCATACTCGACGGCATGCTGGGTAGAGACGTCACATCTTGCACACTCACAGCACCACTGGGTAGACAGCTGCCCGGTGGACCCCCCTCTTCCTCACAAGCACCTGTTCAGAAACAAGGACAATGCCTGTTAAAAATAAACACGCACAGTTGAATTATGAAAACCACCAGGCATTGCTCACACAATCTATTTTCCATCAGAAGTTCACAAAAATGAATGCTTTTATCTGACCTGGCTGCATGCACACTTTCATGCACCTTGACATCTCTTTAGACAAGATGCTGGTACTGGATAGCCAACGTTTCCAGAACCCAAAACCTCAACTGCGGCACAGCTTGCTGTTCCCCTTGAAGAATGTATCACCAGGGCCCAATCTGCCAGGACATTGGGCTGTAGGCCTCTTGAAATCCCCTAATCCCCTTCACCGCGGCACAACTTGTTGGCCCACTTAATAAAGGTAATCATTTTGTATTACGTAAGTCACTCTCTTTGTAATTGAGGAAAAGTCTCCTTTGCGGGCACTGCTTGTTGCCCCTTGACGAAGGTCATCATACAAGACCACATTCTCTTTGCCATTGATAAAAAGGAAGAGGAAAAAGTATGAGTTCTTTGTATTCTGCATAAGGGTTCAGGTTCTTGGAGGTCGCAGGAAGTGGGATGCGTGACCTCCCTTTTTACCTGTCCCCTGGTTTTCCTCCTCCCCCATCTGTTTGCATTTCAGTTCCTCTTCAACATGCCTCAGGCTTGAATTTTTTAATGGCCTCATGATGCAACCAAAACAAAACTTTCTGTTCTTTTTTGGGGAGGGCTGCACCCAAACTGCAAAATGACGGAGGTAGGAATTGGAACTCATTGTTGAGGGGGGCTACGCGCAAGGTGCAGAAGAACAGAGGTAGACACTGGGAACAGAGGTTCCTGAGGCCTTCAGAAGACTCAAGCTTCAGAGGTGGAAATAAAGCTAGGGCCTCACAGGTGGGGTTGATGACCAAACCTGGGTTTTGTCAACCTGTTCATGACAATAACTACAATGAAATCATGTGGACTACCAGGAAAGCGGGTGTTATTATGTGGTCCTAGGACCTTCCTTTCTTTCACGCCAAGCAAGGGTCGTCTTCATGGGCACGGCACCTACTGTTTACATTACAAAAAGGTGAAGCTGGAGCCTTGGTGACAAGGCAGGAGGTGTCAATATTTCAGGCCCTCCTGGGGTCTTTGGGGGCCAGTTCTTCACTCCATAGGATGGGGTGCAGCACAGACTGTGAGTCATGCTTGCATGTACGCTTACCTAGGAGTAGGGGCTCCTCGAGCAAGGGAGGGGCATAGGGGGTGAGGCCTGGGAATGGCTCTGGGCTGTAGCCTAGTACACGATACTCCAAAGGCACCTGTGTTATACATGGCATATGTATGGCACGCGCGCTGTTTACATCGCATAGAGGGGGTGGGTCCTGGTGATGGCTCTGACCTGTAGCTTAGCATGCGAAGCCCGAACAGCACCTGTGTGGTTGGAAGGAGGGCTCGGTGAGCAGAAACGCATGTATGACAATGAGATTTAAACATGCGCGTCCCCTCTGACCTCCTAGCCCAACAATCAGACCTCCAAAATGAGTCAGAACCACAGTAAAGGGGGCAACACAAGCGGCGAGGTGCCACCTTGGCACAACCCTCCCTTTGCGCGCCATCTGTGTGCATCGATTTACACAGTTTACACAGCGAACGCATGCATCAGTGATGTGCCATCTCGGTGCAACTCTATTTCAACACTTGGTATTTTTGGTGGCGTTCATGACACATTACAAAATTGAGCAATGCTTGACAGGCAATTTCAATCCACAGCCCAAACATAAAGGTTCCAGTGCGCAGCTGAGACGCACCAGATGCATGGGGTTTGAGCTTGATCGCATCAGTTCACACACACCTAACACCACTCTTTACTTTACAATTCAGTGCATTACAATTCAGTGAACAATTCTGCTAGATTGTATGATGCTTGAATACATGTGCAATGATTACACACATGCCATGAAGAGACAATGAGGCTGGGGCTTGCAGGAAGAACCCAATTCCATCATCATGCCATCATCATGCTACCATTTAATTGTGAGTAGGCATAGGAAAGCTCGCAGGGCAAAGGAAGGCAAAGGATCATGCAAGAGGCTCAGGTGCGCAGGAAGCCGATTCCATCATCATGCCATCATCATGCTGCCAGTCAAATGAAAGCAGGCAAGGAGACTAAGGCCTGCAGGAAGACTAGGGTGAGGGAAAGGGGATGCTAAGGACAGGCAAAGAGGCTAAGGCCTACCAGTTAAATGTCAGTCGAATGAAAGCAAGGAGATCGAGGCCTGCAGGAAGGCTTGGATGCGGGAAGGGGGATGCTAAGGACAGGCAAAGAGGCTAAGGCCTGCAAGAGGCAGCTGCAGGGGGCCGCCTGCTTCAGCCCAGGAAGTGGGCAAGGGGTGGCGAGAGAGTTCCCGATCAGCCAGGATAATCCTGGCTGTAAGCTTCTTGTAATCCCCTTGTAATCCCCTTGTGGAGAAGTGGGAGTGGGGAACCAGGGCAAGGGAGTGGCAGCCACAATTTAAGTGGCGAGTGAGTGGGGAAGCAGGCAAGGGAGTGGCAGCCACAATTTAAGTGGCGAGTGAGTGGGGAAGCAGACAAGGGAGTGGCAATCATGGGGGTGGAAGCAGCTAGAGTTGTTCTCGGAAGAGGAGCAAGAGATTTAAGTTGCCCCCTTCTTTCACAAGTTGGATCTCAGAGGACATTGCCAACATTGCTCTTGGTCACAACAAGGTAGTAGACGATGTCCGTCTGACAGCCTGGAAATCGCCAAGCCAAGACAAACAGCACAGAATTTCTCAAACTTAAGGATTTGACTCTTGAAGGCCGGCTTGGTGCACACCTCAATCTAAGTGTAAACTTCAACTGAAAAACAGGCATCAAGCAAATGAATAAAGAAACGCCAAAACCGTCAAAAAGAGATGGCTGCCTGAGCATGCACACAAAGGGCTGCAGTCCACAAAGATCAAATGTTTGATCGAACATTGCTGTGTGAATGTAAGAGCACACAACAAGAAAGAAAAGGGGGACAAGAGAACCACGCGAGCATGCATGCACAGCCTCGGTGACATTAATGCATATTTTGAAGATAGCGAGTGCAAACCCATAGGTGCCCATGCTCATTTAATTCGCAGGCCCTGCATTGAAAGCACAGGGGCCACTTACCCCCCCCGCTCTATTTAAACCGCACGCATGCATCTACACACACAACCCAGAAGTCGCATACAAGTGCACACCAAACTTATGCTTCATCTGTGCAAGGGTCACGAAAAGGTGTCTATGCAGGGCTTTTGCTACGTTGGCCCTAGCTCAGCAAAGTCTGCATACTGCAAGAGTGGCACATCTCCTTGAGTAGCGCACATTCCAACACACACGATGCAAGCAGTTATAGATATCAGTGCACACAAACCTCATGCTTCATTGGGCCTAGCTCATTGAAGTCTGTGTACTTCAAGGGTGGCACATCTCCTTGAGTAGCGCGCATGCCAATACACACGATGCAAGCAGTTATAGATAGCAGTGCACACAAACCTCATGCTTCATTGGGCCTAGCTCATTGAAGTCCGTGTACTTCAAGAGTGGCACATCTCCTTGAGTAGCGCACATGCCAACACACACACACACAACATGCATGCAGCCATGAATAGCGGTGCACACGCACCTTGTGCTTCATTGGGCCTAGCTCATCAAAGTCTGTGTACTGCGAGAGCGGCACGTCCTCGTGGAAGGTGAAGTTGACATCCCTGCACCAGCAAAGACAGCATGGCATGCTTTCATCCCACCTGAACTTTTCCATTCTCACTCCAGCAATGAAAAAAGCACATCACAGTGAAAGCACCGCTGAAATGTTCTTTGTGGAAAAGGTGGGGCTTGAGAACTGAAATGAAAAAAGCGTATCACATCACAAGCAATGCTGACATGTTCTTTGTAGAAAAGGTGGGGTTTGGGAGCTGAAACAAAAAAAACAGCATACCACGCAGGAGGAAGCACCGCTGAAGCGTTCTCTGTGGGTTTTGAGAGCTGGAGGCTCGTCCGAGAAAACCCAAAAAGATGAATTCAAAAATTCAAACAACATGTGCCTCATCATATGGCCAGGCCACACCCTTGGCTCTTACATTGAATGAATCATGAATGATACAGCCCTACCCTTGCTTCATACAAAGAATGAATGGCCACATCCTTGCCTCATACATCGAATGAATCATGAATGATACAGCCCTACCCTTGCTTCATACAAAGAATGAATGGCCACATCCTTGCCTCATGCATCGAATGAATCATGAATGATACAGCCCCACCTTTGCTTCATACAATGGATGAATGGCCACATCCTTGCCTCATACATCGAATGAATCATGAATGATACAGCCCTACCCTTGCTTCATACAAAGAATGAATGGCCACATCCTTGCCTCATACATCGAATGAATTATGAATGAAACAGCCCCACCCTTGCTTCATGCAATGGATGAATGGCCACATCCTTGCCTCATACATCGAATGATTTATGAATGAAACAGCCCCACCCTTGCTTCATGCAATGGATGAATGGCCATACCTTAGCCTCATACAAAGAATCAATAACAATACCCTTGCTTTAAATACAAATAAATCATGCCTGAAGCAGCATGAGCCGTGCTTGAACAAAGGGCAAGGGTCTGGCGCTTGTAGACTGATGGGCATAAAAAGAGCTCTGCCAGAGAAGATAGAAGGTCACAAAGTTGGAGGAAAACGCCAATTCAGCAACGCTCATTCTGCCATACCCTTGCTCACGTCTTCAAGCAATGCAAGCTGCTTCCACAGCAGGGAGCTGGTGTGTTGACTGCTAGTTTTGGAATCCTTTCCTTGGTGCATGTGGCACCTTCTGTTTTGCGCAGTCTTTTCAAGGGGCCGGTGTGCAGACCGCTTGAAAGGGAACCTTCATGTACACTGCCTGTTTGGTTTGCATAGTCTTTTCTCTTCGTTTCAGGGGGCTGGCATGCAAACTGTCTGAGGCAAGCTCTTGTGCCAGAGAATAAATGGATGCTCCTTTGATGGGGAGAGAGGCGCCCCGTACAAATGACCCTCAACCTACCACACCCATACAACTGTCTTTCAGCAGCACGAGCCGCACCTATAAAAGGGCCTGGCCCCATGTTTGGCTTGAAGTGAGTGGCAATTTACGCAAACGCACTACCTTTCACCAGTGTAACAATTCACAAGCCCACGATGAACGTAGGCACTACGCTAGCGCTGGACGCCAGCCAAGGCGCTGGACGCCAGCCAAGGCGATGAACACCAGAGCACTACTCACCGAGTAGTGGCCGAAGGCAGAGCGGGCCCCAACGCGCCCCCTCCCGTGTGTCACTTAATAATGCTGATGTGCGTGCTTCACACCATCTGCATCTTGTTCATACCATGTTCACACCATCTGCATTGTGTACAAAGGGTTCGCAGCAGCACCAGGCACACCTGTACCAAGGCAGGAGCCAGGTGTGCGCAGTGCAGTGCGTGGTCCTTCACCCTTCACACATTTCCTACATTTCATCAGCACCATGCTCACAGCAGCACGTGACATACCTGTACAAAGGCAGAGGCCGGGTGCGCACGTTGTCGGGCTTGAGGTGCTTTGTAGGTGCAGTGCCTGGCCTGTCCGCCTCACTAACGAGCAACACAGGGTTTGCGCTCTCCTCTGCTAAGCGCTGCTTGTCCCAGCTGCGCGCACACCACACACATACAAAGTGATCATGCAATCTGTCGGTCCGCCTCAGTACCGAGCAACACAGGGTTTGCGCTCTCCTCTGCTAAGCGCTGCTTGTCCCAGCTGCTCGCACACCACACACACAGAGTGATCATGCAATCTGTCGATCCACCTCACTAACAAGTAACACAGGGTTTGCGCTCTCCTCTGCTGCGTGCTGCTAGTCCCAGCTGCTCGCACACCACACACACAGAGTGATCATGCAACCTGTCGATCCGCCCTACTAACAAGCAACACAGGGTTTGCGCTCTCCTCTGCTAAGCGCTGCTTGTCCCAGCTGCTCGCACACCACACACACACACACATATACACATACAGTGATCATGGAATGTGTCAGTCTGCCTCACGCATGAGCAGCACAGGGACTGCGCTCTCCTCTGCTGCGTGCTGCTAGTCCCAGCTGCAATGCACACACTCTCACATATACACACACACACACACATCAATCATGCAATGTGTGTGTTGGCCTTCTTCCAGCATCCAGCATACTTAGAACCCTGGGAAATGCCTCATATTGCGCTGCATTCTGATCAAAGCGAGAGGCTCCTGCTAGAAATATTGGAGAGTCCACTGGATGAGCCGGTGAGAGCGATGCCATGCAGTGCTCAAAACTCTTTAGTACCCCACTGGATGAGCTGACAACAATCTGAGCAGCTGGTGCACATGACCTGAGCAGCAGGCTCGACCTATAGGGGCGAGGTCCGCAAGGCACACTGGTGAGGCATTCCGCCACAGTGCTCACCCAGAACAACAACACAAGCCCTCATGGAAGGGTCAGCTTCTGTGCCCTCAATGTGGTGAGCCAGCACACATCGCAAGTCCCCAAGGAGACCTGCTCACCACCTCTTACCAGGACGGAGTTGTGGTCTGTAAACGCCCCCCCCCCCCCCTGAAACTGAATGACTCACTAATTGCAACCACACAGGACTGACAAAGGACTCGTGCAGTGGACACTCAGTTGGTTCGGTGAGAGCGATGCCATGCAGTGCTCAAAACTCTTTAGTACCCCGGACGCGCGTACGAAACGTATAGCATGAACAACAGGTGAATGGCAACAGGGCACAACATAGCTCTTTGCGCGCACTCTGCTCTTGCATTTAGTGCACAGTGCGGCAGCACATGCACAGCGAATGCATACTTCATGCACAAATGCATATTAGTTGCACAAATGCATATGAAGTGCACAGTGCGGCAGCAAATGCACAGCATCGCAGACCTCTCCCCAGCTGCACCAGCACATCCTGAATCTTGGACAGCATGTCCAGGCTCTCCTCCATCCACTTGGTACAAAGCAAAGAACACAGCATTGACATTGAAGTGTGCCAGCGAATGTGCAGCGTTGAAGACCTCACCCAAGTTGCGCCAGAACATCCTGGAATTTCGAAAGGCTCTTCAACGCCCCCTCGGTACAAAAAGCGCAACATTGACGTTGAAGTGTGCCAGCAAGTTTGCAGCATCGCAGACCTCATCCCAGCTGTGCCAGGACATCCCAGATCTTCAACAGGCTCACCATCATTAGCTCAGCAGGAGCCAAAAAAAACAACAATGGCTTTCAAGCATGCTAAAATGTGCAGCATTGCAGAACTCACCCCAGCTGTGCCAGGACATCCCGGATCTTGGACAGGCTCTTGACCATCCGCCTGGTATAAATGAATTGCCATGCCGTGCGCTGGAAGGCATGCAGATTGTCGGCGCGCTTCTTGAGGTCCGCAGCCTCGATGAGGCGCCATGCAGGTGTGTATTGGTCGTCGGTGGAAGGCGCAACAGCTGGGCCAGGGAAATGTGTTTGTGTGAAACGTGTTTGTGTGACTGTGTGCAGCCTCAATGAGGTGCCATGCGGGAGTGTATTGGTCGTCGGTCGCAGGCGTTACAGCAGGGTTAGGCACGTGTGCTTGAGCTTGTGCGGCTCTTGCAATGGACATGATAACCTTAATGCTCAAACTCAGCTGCCAGGCTGTTTTAGTTCTGCACAGGTGCTGCCCAAACATGCTGTGCCCACTTGTGTGTCTTAGTGTGTGTGTGTGTGTGTATGTGTGTGTGTGTGTGTGTGTGTGCGCGTGTGCGTGTGTGTGCATGCGTGTGTGTGTGTGCCCACGCATGCACACACACACGCACACGCGCACACACACACTAAGACACACAAGTGCATATCAATGATATGATATCATGCGCAAGCATGCACATCGCAGGATTGCACTGGTATTCACACCAATGCAATACCAGTGCAGGTTGTGGGAAATACAGATGCAGAAGTGAAAGTGAAGACGAGAGCAAGGGCTGCATAGATGTATGCTTGAAACACTTGACTTGAGCCGCCGTGCCAGGTTACAGCAGTGTCTGCCGATTGTGCAGGAAATGCACACTGCTGGGAAAAAATGCACCATGATATCCGCTGCACACATTATCACAGGAAGCACCTGCTGCACAAATGATCACAGCAAATACCCACCCGCACAGGCTTTTTCTGCCAACAGGGCCTGCTGCACCCTGTGCAGTTTCACTGCCCTGCTTCGATGCAGCTTGCCTCATCACCTCTGCCAGCATTACTGCATACACTTACAAAGGCTGCCCCTGCGAACAGGGCCTGCCGCACATCCCTTGCCCGGTTGCATCACCCCCCTTGCCAGATTCACTGCCCCTGCCAACATCACAGCACTCACCTGCAAAGGCTGCCCCTGCCAGCAGAGCCTGCTGCACGCCCTCTGCCCCACCCTGATGCAGCGTGCCCTGGGGTCTGGGGTCCTCCTTTTGGTCGATCGAGCCACGGGGGTGTGACGCCACATGTGAGGAGGTGGGAAGGTGCAGAGCTCCGGAGGCCTCCACCACTGCCTCCAGCTGCTTTGTTGCAGCCAGCTCACGGCCCAGCTGCAGGCACAGGGTCAGCGTGTGAAGCAGTGAGGCATCGCGCCTTAAAGGCTACAGTGCCACAGAAAAGCTCGTGCAGGGCTCCGGAGGCCTCCGCCACCGCCCCCAGCTGCTTTGTTGCTGCCAGCTCACATCCCAGCTGCAAGCACAGGGTCAGCACAGGAAGCAGTGAGGCATCGCGCCTTAAAGGGGACAGTGCCACAGAAAAGCACGTGCAGAGCTCTGGAGGCCTCCGCCACCGCCTCCTGCTACTTTGTTGCCGCCAGCTCACAGCCGGGCTGCGGGCACAGGGTCAGCGATAGGAGGAATGGGACCCAAGGTGTAGCACTGCAAGGAGTAGGAGGCACCATCACTGCCTCCAGCGGCTTTGCCGCTATCAGCTCATGGCCGAGCTGCGGGCACGTTATCAGCACAGGAAGCAAAGGGACACTATGCCTTCGGGGACAATGAGACAGAAAAACAAGAGCAGGGCTCTGGAGGCCTCCACCACTGCCTCTTGCTGCTTTGTTGCCGCCAGCTCACAGCCGACCTGCAAGCACAGGGTCAGCACAGGAAGCAATGAGGCACAGCTGTCTTGTGCTGCTTCGTTGCTGCGAGCTCATGGCTCAATGGCAAGCACAGGGTCAGCACAGCAAGCAAGGAGGCACAGCCGTCTCGTGTCACTGCCTTATTGCTGCGAGCTCATGGCTCAACGGCAAGCACAGGACCAGCACAGCAAGCAAGGAGGCACAGCCGTCTCGTGTCACTGCCTTATTGCTGCCAGCTCATGGCTCAATGGCAAGCACAGGACCAGCACAGCAAGCAAGGAGGCACAGCCGTCTCGTGTCACTGCCTTATTGCTGCCAGCTCATGGCTCAATGGCAAGCACAGGACCAGCACAGCAAGCAAGGAGGCACAGCCGTCTCGTGTCATTGCCTTATTGCTGCGAGCTCATGGCTCAACGGCAAGCACAGGACCAGCACAGCAAGCAAGGAGGCACAGCCGTCTCGTGTCACTGCCTTATTGCTGCCAGCTCATGGCTCAATGGCAAGCACAGGACCAGCACAGCAAGCAAGGAGGCACAGCCGTCTCGTGTCACTGCCTTATTGCTGCCAGCTCATGGCTCAATGGCAAGCACAGGACCAGCACAGCAAGCAAGGAGGCACAGCCGTCTCGTGTCACTGCCTTATTGCTGCCAGCTCATGGCTCAACGGCAAGCACAGGACCAGCACAGCAAGCAAGGAGGCACAGCCGTCTCGTGTCACTGCCTTATTGCTGCCAGCTCATGGCTCAATGGCAAGCACAGGACCAGCACAGCAAGCAAGGAGGCACAGCCGTCTCGTGTCACTGCCTTATTGCTGCGAGCTCATGGCTCAATGGCAAGCACAGGACCAGCACAGCAAGCAAGGAGGCACAGCCGTCTCGTGTCATTGCCTTATTGCTGCGAGCTCATGGCTCAACGGCAAGCACAGGACCAGCACAGCAAGCAAGGAGGCACAGCCGTCTCGTGTCACTGCCTTATTGCTGCCAGCTCATGGCTCAATGGCAAGCACAGGACCAGCACAGCAAGCAAGCAGGCACAGCCGTCTCGTGTCACTGCCTTATTGCTGCCAGCTCATGGCTCAACGGCAAGCACAGGACCAGCACAGGAATCAATACGTATACATATGATGTATAATTATAAATACATATATATATATATATATATTTATATTTATATAAGCATTGTTCGAAAGATGCTGAGGATGCACACAGGTGGATGAGCAGCACCTTGCCTTCTACTACTTTTGATGCTGCAACTTTAAGGCGTACAGGTGGAGGCGGTACTATGGCCTTTAAACTAATCTGTTGCTACAACCTTGTGGCCCAATTGGGAACGTGGTGTGGTACAGAAACGCCAAAGGTGTGTGTGTGAGTGTGTGAGAGAGAGAGATTACTGAGCACATCCAGTTATGAGCACTGATTGTGTGAGAGAGAGATGAGCTGTAAGGCACAGTTGCGTCCTGCCTGCCAGCTAAAGTGCTGCTGCCCTGCTCATGCGCCTGACTGCAAACACGGGCTGGGATGGGACACGTGTCTTTATGCGCATGAGGTACAATGTACTATGTGTGCGCATGAGATGGGATACACTATGTCACACATGTGCCTTACAGTACACAGGTTACAACTGTGCATCTTAGGATGTACACGTCACGGCTGTGCATCACAGTATGCAGGCCACAGCTCGCAGTTGTAGGGTCACAAATGTGCACCGGTGTCCTGATGCCCGATCCCATTTCCTTGATTGAAAGATGGAGTGTTCCAAGCCTGCATGGTTGCTTATGCCCCATTCCCGCCACCGGCAGGACCCTATAAATGCTTTGATCAATTGGATGCAAGACAGATGCGGTGGGAAACAGGAGAAACGCAAGATATAAAAAGGGCAGCTGTTTTTAGTACAGAGGTTCCACCACTCATAGATGACACGCAACACACAACACACACACATGCGTGCGCAGCGACACCATACCTGGTGAGCTCGGTACTGGTCCTCTCGTAATCTCTGCGCATCCGCTACTGCAATTTTGGCCAGCACGTACTCGCCGACATGTACTCCACTACCCAATGCGACCTGCACGCAGTTGGGAGGTGTAAGGTAAAGAAGGAGAGGCATCCGGAGGACAGTGAATCTAAATGTGGCTTAGGAGTGTTAGGGAGCACAAATAGAGCACATGACATGAATCAAAAGGCACGTGGCACAGGGCATTGAAAGCAGTGTGCATACATCATATGCAGCATGTGTAGCACAAAGCATTTTGAAGCTTCCTTCTATGCGACCTGGGAAGTGTTTCACGCCGTTCCCTGGGGCATGCTCCTCCTTGGAGCAGCATGACTCGAGCAGCGCAACCTGATTTCAGTGGAGAGCAACCCCAAAGCGACCATACAAGCCACCACACAGCAACCAAAACTCCCTTGTCCAGGCAAACTCTCTTCCAGCCTTTCCGCCAACCTCTCTTCCTGCTCTTCCGGCAACCTCTCTTCTTGTTTTGTTGCCACCACCAGTCATCGTGCACTCAGCACCACCTTGATGTCTGTCGGCAGGGCAAGAAATCCACATACACACACACCTTCTTGCCCTGCTCCTCCGCCTCTGCCAGCAGCTGCCCAAACAGCGCAGCCTTGATGTGCAGCGGCAGCTCCGGCCTCTCCAGCGGGTGCACACCCCCACAGCCCACCCCCTCCCCTCCAAACTCCCCCAGGCCCCTCAGGGTGGGCGTCCCTGGGGGTCTGCCGCCTGCCCCGATCGTACTTGCCAGGCTCTCTTGTAAAGAGGCCTGACGGGCATAAGGAGGGAGACCCGTGCTGCCCTTCTCTATCAACGAAGCCTGGCGGGCAAACGCAGGAGGGCCTGTGCTGCCTTTCTCTCTCAACGAGCCCTGACGCAGAAAAGCAGCAGGACCCGTGCTGCCCCCCAGAGGGGGAGTGCCGGGATGGCCACCTTGCGCATGCGCGTGCGACGGCCGCTTGCGTTGGGTCTGCACCGGTTGCCCCTCGCTCATGATAGCGCGCAGCGCTTCTTGCGCGGCGGCTTGCTCAGCTTTTTTGCTGCACGTGCAGGTGGACGTGAACTTTCGATATTGCGTGCACGAGGCAAAACAACATGCAACAACATGCACATGTAATTTCTACTTGCGTTGGGTCTGCCCTGGTTGCCCCTCGCTCAAGACGCCGCTCAGTGCCTCTTACGCGGTGGCTTGCTCCGTTATTTTGCTGGGCGTGCAAGAGAATTGCAAAGCTCAATACCATGTGCACGGAGCAAAGAACAGCTCATGATGGCGCGCAGCGCCTTCAAATGCATGCACAGGGGCCAAAGACGCATGCACATCGGACGGCCGCTTGCGTTAGGAATGCTCCAACCGGAGATCGCGCATGGTGTTGTGCTTTTTTTCCTTTCCCTTAGATTGATCCTTCAAGGCTTGCTCGTGATGGTGCACAGCCACTCTCAGATTTGACCTTGCTCATGATGCTGGCATGCTTGAGACCTGTGATGCAAAACTATGTAGATCACAGACACAGAGGCACAAGCGCACCGCTGGGCTCAACTAGGACAGTTGCACATGCACACCTCTGTATGGCATGCTTGATGTCTTTGATGCGCAGCTTCCCAGGCTCCTGGTTGAGGACGTAGTTCACATCAGCCGTGGTTGTCAAGGGCTTGTCGGGCACAAAAATGCCGTCCACTTCAACCTGATGACACAAGCAAGTAGGAGTGCAAGTGGGGCTTCGCAAACAAAAAGCACCAGACTAGCTGTAGCAGCACTTATGAGCTCGTCCCATACAATGATGCCGTCCGCTTCAAAATAGTTGTAGCAATCAAGCAAGAATGTGGACGGGCTTCAACAAGGGGTAGGCTTGTGTATAGACAAGTTAATACCCTAAACCAAAAAACATAAGCACATACGTACACATGGTTTGACAAAAAAGAAAGACGTCAGCCCTGCCACAGTCCTTGGAGGCTCGATGGGTGCATCAATGCATCTTTAGCTGGTCGACACCAGCTTTACAGGAACAGATGACATGGGCACCAGACCAAACAGACTTAACAAAACAACCCTTTAAGTATGCCACACCAGCAAGATGCTCTGAGCCAAAAATATGCAAGCAGGAGTAGTGGTAACACACAGAACCTAGAATTGCAACAAACAGTTCCGCCTTTGCACTTTTTCAACAATGTTCAACTGCTCACAAACAGTACCGGAAGAGAAAGCTGCGCACCAAAATGCCCTGGTCACCTCTATGCACTCACATGACATTGTAACTCACAGAAACTGTGACACTTCCATACCTCACTGAATGACCCATTATGTTCATTTGAACCATCCCCGTGTGCTTACATGACATTGTGGCTCACAGGAACTATGGCACTTTAAATAATGTGATAACCATGACTCAGAGAATGAACCACTAAGCATTCCATCAATTTGATTCACCTCCGTGCGCTCACTTACTCACTTACTAACATTGATATGATTGCACTTCAACTCACAATGGCACTGTGACCCACTTGACACCGTGACACACAGAACCTCTCACAATGACATCATATCACTCTGACTCTCAGCAGCTGCCTGCCACTATCAAGTCCCCTTCAGGAGCATGCGTAGCCTTTCGAGTGCACCCAGTCTGTGAATCCATCCATCCATCCGTCCATCCATCCATCCAACCCAGTGCCTTAATCCATCTACAACGTGCCAAGATACACCCTGGTGCCATCCATCCTTCTATCCAGTTGCCATGATCCATCCATCCGCCCATCCATCCATCCACTAATCAGAAGGGCATCACAGCAAAATATACTAAAGGTTCAGGGAAGAAAGTAAGGGATCCTACCTACTGCAGAGGGCTCTCAAACTCCGGACAACAGACGCCAAAAACAAATGAAACCTACCTCCCTTGGAGGAGGTGGCAGCTCCGGCAGCAAGGTTGTGATAGGGCCAGTAACACGGCAATCACGCATCGAAGCCTCCGCCTGCATGTGCTTGAATATTTTAAAATCAATCTGTGAGCATACACTCGAATGCTCTGTAAGCTCATGCATTTGTAACTGTGCATCGAAGCCTCTGCTTGCTTGTGCTTGTGTGTCTCATCATTTGTGTGCACTCTTGTGTTCTGTGTACTCGTGCATGTGCGGTAAACTTGTACATGATTTGGGCTTGACAGCAAAACGCTTCAGAGCAAGGCATTTGGTCCGTCCAAGCACTATCTTTTGAACAGACCCAAAACAACACCCACAAAACAGCATCCACAAAAAGCGCGCATGGCAGCACACAATTCAATTGGTCACCTGCACATGTGCAGCTGACATTGAATGGGGATGCCCCCGTAAAAGCATCTTGGTTGCTGAGATAAGTGAGTGCGCATGCACACACCTTGCGTTGTGCAGCAACCGCCTCTGTGAAAGCGTCCTGGTTGTTCATGCCCATAAGGGTTTTGCCATCGCCCTTCATGATGGGCGCCAGCATGCGTGAAGTAGTCTGCATTGCACAAGCAACAATTGAAGTTTGTGTCAAGGTTCTGTGCAAGCGCAATGAAGCCTGCATTGCACAAAGGACGCGGGACAATAGCATAAGCCTATGGAGTGGCAGCCCGCTTTCCACCAAAGCCAGATCACTGCAAGCAGGCATCCAGCAACGCACTTTTAAATGCTGCGTGCCATCCAGCTGCTCCATGACAGTCATACAAAATTATGCTGTCAAAACATGCCCAAGATCAACATGCCCAGGCAACCAGTGCATGCCACTGCATGCAGGCGTATGTTGCGTATGTGGTCAAGACGCACCTTGAACAGCTGCGAGCCGTCTGGCTGCTCCATGAAAATCATACATCAAGAGTTATGCTATCAAAACAAACTTGACCGACATGCTCACGATTAACAAGGCCTTGATAAACATGCCCAGGCGACCAATGCATGATTGTTGCATGCAAGCAAATCTTGCGTCGCACCTTGAGCAGCTGTGTGCCGTCCAGTAATTACGCCATGGCCATTATCAAAAAAATACAAGATGAACAGGCCCAGGCAATCAGTGCCAAATCATTGCATGCAAGCAAATATTGCGACGCACCTTGGATAGCTGCATGCCGTCTAGTGGCTCCATCATCAGATTATCAAATAGTGCATGATTGACCAGTCCATGCAATTATTGCTCAAGCATGCAGGCAAACAGGCACGCACCTTGAAGAGCTGTGTGCCGTCCAACTGCTCCATGGTGAGCCCCTCGAGGAGCACGCGAGAGGACGCACTGGATGACACACCCTGTGAGTAGTGAAGCAAAGTAAAAGAACCTCTTCAGTGCCTTGACACTTGCCCTTGATGAAGTGGTGAGCCCTCGAGGAGCTCGTGAGATGATGCAATGGACACACCCTGTGAGTAGTGAAGCAAAGTACAGAAATAGCCCTAGCGGCTTGACACTTGCTTTTGATGAAGTGGTGAGCCCTCGAGGAGCATGCAGGAGTGATGCATGTGTTAATCACGTATGGGATGCCAAGCCTTGTGTGAAGCACAATACAGCAGCAGCTCCTGTGCCATGCATCCTGCAGCTCATGAGGATCTTGTGCTTTAATAGTGCATGACATGAAGTGGCCCCTGCGCAACAACACAAAAGTAAGCCCCTGATGATTAGAGCGGAGTCCTTGTGCTATGCATTCATGGTGCTGGCAAAATGAAGCGGCCCTTGTGTCGCAAAACAAAAAAGCAGTCCTTGATTATACAGTTTTTGTGCTGTGGATTCTAGGGCTGACACAATGGAGCGGCTCTTGTGTTGTGAAACAAAGCACAGAACCTGATGATGAAGCTCTTTGTGCCATTGAACCTCATGTTGAGCAATTGGTCTCAATTATCCAAAGCTGGATTGTGCTAAAATCAGATGATGTTGGTGGTTTAGCCTGAAGGACGCAATGACAGCACATGACATTTTAATACCGCTCCTTCACCTTGTGCACGTTCAAAACTTGCCAGCAACATGTCTTTCATTGACCCATTCACACATGAGTAGTTGGAGTTTGAAGACTCACAGTGTGCAGAGATACTTGACCATCTCTGCTCATGTGCACGCACACACACACACACACACACACACACACACACACACACACACACACACACACACACACACACACGACCTCACCAAGGCCATCCTTATATGTCTTGCGAATACTTTGTGCCCATCCTTCCTTTGCAGCCGACAGCTTCAGTGCCCACTTAACTCCTTCAAAAGCGAGATCCAACAATTTTAGCAAGAACGTTGCTAGAGTGCCTCAGGATGCACAACTGTACACTTGGAGATCCAGCAAGGATGCAACTTCCTTATTAGCGTTTAACCAGTATGTTATTCCTGACAAGCTTCAGTCAAGCCTCCCAGACTCCAGCAAAGGATCCTGCCTCCCATGTGCACGGAAGGCACTGATACAACCCCTGGCACCGACACATTCCCTGCACTGCTACAATCTCTGCCGTGCATTGACAGCGGCCCCCAATGAAGTCTTTATTTCGAAATCAAGCCTGAAGCCCACCTCCATGTCCCCCTTTGGCACAGCTGGCTGCAATGACACTGCTTCCTGATTGAGTCAATGACCAGGTCAATGCGTGAATTACAGCCCTCCATGTCCCCCTCTGGCACAGCTGGCTGCATCGACACTGCTTCCTGGTTGAGCCACTGGTGAAGTCAATGCGTAAGCTATAGCCCTGTGCCCACCTCTATATCCCCCTCTGGCTCAGCTGGCTGCATTGACACTGCTTCCTTTAGGAAGCATAAAGGAAGCGACTTTATCGAGTCGCTGATTAAGTCATTGCGTGAGTTACAGCCCTGTGCCCACCTCTATTTTCCTTTCAGGCTCAGCTGGCTGCATTGACACTGCTTCCTAATCGAGTCGCTGATAAAGTCATTGTGGAAGTTACAGCCCTGTGCCCACCTCTAAGGCCCCCTCTGGCATAGCTGGCTGCATTCCTTTAGGAAGCATAAAGGAAGCGACTTTATCGAGTCGCTGATTAAGTCATTGTAGAAGTTACAGCCCTGTGCCCACCTCTAAGTCCCCCTCTGGCATAGCTGGCTGCATTCCTTTAGGAAGCATAAAGGAAGCGACTTTATCGAGTCGCTGATAAAGTCTTTGTGGGAGTTATAGCCTTGTGCCCACCTCTAAGTCCCCCTCCGGCATAGCTGGCTGCATGGCCTGCTTCAGCACGCGCTCCCTCACAAGGCCAGGGACGCAGGAGCCTGTCACAACACACCTGCAAAGTGCCAGCAAAAAGTGGCATGCGTGTATTTGTGTGTGTGTGTGTGTGTGTCAGGGACGCAGAAGCCCATCACGACACACCTGCGAAGTGCCAGCAAAAAGTAGCACGTGTGTGTATTGTGTGCGTACATATTTTGCTGCGGATACAACCTTATAAGCAGAGTGCACTTGCCTTCCATTCCCTGTGCATCCATTGTGCAAGCTTAAGCCTCACAATTGCATGCGCCCTCCTGGTTTTCCAGCAACAAGGTCACATGCCAAATGCTTGGTTCATACGCCGGTTGATCAATTTTCCTTTTGTTCCAGCAGCATGTCCTCACTGGCCTAATTTCATGGAACCCTTCCCAATGTTGTCCAGCTGCATTCACCCTGCGGGCATGCTTATGAACTCAGCCAACCAGACCGACATCATGAGAACCTTTGCCTACCTGTTGCTGCACCCACCTCAAGCGTGCTGTAGGGCTCAGCTGATTTAATTCATGGTACAAAGGCGTTTCTTTCTAAAATCTTCCTTCACACCACCTCTTGTGCGTGCTGTTGCAACAAGCCACCCTGGGTCACTAACAGATGAGGTCAGCCACATTTCACAGGTGAACTCAGCCCAATCTATTTCATTTCTTTCTGGATCCATTGCCCCACCTCACAAGCGTGCTGTTGCACCAAGCCACCCTGAGCCACAGACAAATGGAGTCAGCTTTGTTTCAAACTGGTTTCTCTCTGGATCCATTACCCCACCTCACGAGCTTGCTGTTGCGCCAAGCCACCCTGACCCATGTGTGAAGAACCTTGGCCTGTTTGCTCCTGGTGCCACCCCTCTCAGGCTGGCTGCTGGACTCTGCTACCCTGGCTTCCAGCACCATTCCTACAGTGGTCAGGCCCAATCTCACGGGCCCCTTCTCTCTCCATTCCTGCTGTACCCACCTTACAGGCTTGCTGTCGAACTCTGCAACCCTGGCTTTGAGCATCATTCCTACAGCGGTCAGGCCCAATCTCATGGGCCCCTTCTCTCTCCATTCCTACCAAACCCACCTTACAGGCTTGCTTGCAAACTCTGCTACCCTGGCTTTGAGCACCATTCCAACAGCGGTCAGGCCCAATCTCATGGGCCCCTTCTCTCTCCATTCCTACCATACCCACCTTACAGGCTTGCTGTCAAACTCTGCAACCCTGGCTTCGAGCACCATTCCAACAGCGGTCAGGCCCAATCTCATGGGCCCCTTCTCTCTCCATTCCTGCTGTACCCACCTTACAGGCTTGCTGTTAAACTCTGCTACCCTGACTTCCAGCACCATCTCTTCGGTGGTCAGACCCAGCGGCTCAAAGGAGATGGCGATGGAGGTATGGCCATGGGCAGGCACAACGCCAGCAAGGGGCTCCACCTGAGCGTGAATAGGGTGTGTGGATAGAGCTCATGATAGAAAATGTCCTAGTCCCTGGGAATTGACGACAGAGATATCCATGGGCAGGCACGGCGCCAGCAAGGGGCTCCACCTGAGGGTTGACCATAGTGTGTGCATAGCGCTCATGGGAGAAATTGCCAGTAGCATAAGGGAGGTGGTGATGGAGGTGCAGCTATGAGGCCCCACGCCAGCAAGGGGATCCACCTAGGCGTGAACAGAGTGTGTGGATAGCACTCATGGGAGAAAATGTAAGTAGTTCATGGGAATTGACAACGGAGGTGCGGCCATGGGCAGGCAGAACGCCAGCAAAGGGCTCCACCTGAGCGTGAATGAAGGTGCGTGGATAGCGCTCATGGAAGAAAACACCAGTAGCATAAAGGGAGGTGGTGATGGAGGTGCAGCTATGAGGCACCACACAAGTCATGGGCCCCACCAAAGCGTGAGCAAGATGTGTGTATAGCGCTCATAGGAGAAAATGTCAGTAGCTCAAGGGAAGTGGTGACGGAGGTGCGGCCAAGGGCAGCACCATGCCAGCAAGGGGCTCCACCTGAGTATGAATAAGGCGATAAGCCAGCTTTCACGGGAGGCACCAGGCTATGAGAAAATGGCAGTAGAGGAGTGCCAGCGGTGGGGGCTGACTATCCAGCAGACCGGTCGGTAAAAAACGGAAGTGTGGGTAGCTTTCACAAGGGATTGCCTTGTGGTTCTGCCTCAGGACTGATGGCTCCCTCGATGTCAATCTTGCTTGAACCAAAAGACTTTTTAGATAGAGAGAGTACTAGGAATCGTGCGTGGCTGACCGAAGTAAGTTACCTGGCCTGGTTGCTAAAGAGTGAGATGGGATTGGAGGTGCCATTGTGAGAAGGTACGACGACAGCTGCTGCATAAAAATACAGTGATAAGACCTGTCAGGCCTTGTCAGTCAAGAAGTCCAACTGCTAGCCTGCTGGCATCCATGCACGATGGCAGCTGCTGCTCCTTGAGCATAAGCATAAGGTGTGTGTGTGTGTGACAGAGAGACACCAGATTAATCAATCTTCCAGGGTCACCTTTCATCTGACCATCCCGGAATTCATGCGCAGAGCTTCATAGGCTGGCATTGCCCTCTATGCGGATAAGCTTGGAGCAGCCCGCTCAAACACCCTTCCGTACCTCTCGGCCTCCATTGCGTGATCAGCCTTCAATGCCATTGCGTGATCAGCCTTCAATGGGGAACTTGTCATTCACCACAGGAGTCCTGGTTTTACGACATACCTTGAAGGCAGGGTTGGGCTGCACCACCTTGATCGCGTATTCGAATTCAATGGGCACCTTGCACTCCATCTTCACACGCTTGGTGGCACAGTCCCCCAACGGCACCTGAATCAGAGCATCCAGGCACGACCAGGCATGGCACGAAATGGTAAGCAGCGCAGTCGCCTGATGACACCTGAATCAGGGCATCCAGGCACGACCAGGCATGGCACAAAATGGTAAGCAGCACAGTCACTTGATGACACCTGAATAAGGGCATCCAGGCACGACCAGGCATGGCACAAAATGGTAAGCAGCGCAGTCACTTGATGACACCTGAATAAGGGCATCCAGGCACGACCAGGCATGGCACGAAATGGTAAGCAGCGCAGTCGCCTGATGACACCTGAATCAGGGCATCCAGGCACGACCAGGCATGACACAAAATGGTAAGCAGCACAGTCACTTGATGACACCTGAATAAGGGCATCCAAAAGCGTCAAAAATTTGGTTGAGCAGGCATGGCACAAAATGGTAAGCAGCGCAGTCACCCAATGACACCTGAAAAAGGGTACCTGAATAAGGGCATCCAATCGTGTCAAGAATTAGGTTGAGCAGGCATGGCACAAAATGATGAATGCTTTCAAGTGCTGTACACTAGGCGCAAGGCGCAAGACCTCAAATAGAATTCACTCTGTTTTCACAAAGCAGAATGCGCCTAGCTTTACATGCAAAGTTTCATCATTGATGTACTGCCGGTCTGAGATTGCAGTCATTTAGCCCCTCATGCAGATTCAAGCATTTGGCAACCTGCCCATAAGCTTTAGCTGCTTGTGTGCACTGCAACTTGACAGCATGCATATTTGCCCACTTACAAATTAGCAGCTTATTTCGATTCAAAAGCTGGAAGGGTGTCATTTAAACGATCCATTTCCAACTTTCAATTAAAGTGCATGCACAGCCATGCATTGCACACTACAGTACACTTGTGCAGGGTTTAGTTAGTCAGGGTTACATATGTGGACATGGGACTAATTCACAACACACACACATATACACACACACAAAGGTCTACGCGCCTACCTTGTTGAAGTCAATTCGCTTGGGAAACTTGGTCTCATTCATGATGGGGTACCCATGCAGCGGCACCAGAAGGTTGCCACCCTGCCAAGCAAACAGGTTGGAGCAATCATTTGAGCACCAGCAGGTTGGGTAAGATGGGAACATATACAACAGCACCAGCAGGTTGCCACCCTGCACTGCATATAGTTGGGCATGAGCAAGCAGGTGGGCACTAGCAGGTTGAGTAACACTATCCATGCAAAGGCACCTGAAGGGTGCCACCCAGCTACGCAAATAGCTGGAATGAGCAAACGGGTCGGCACCAGCAGGTTGGGTGCTAAGCTTCCCTACCAGAAGTAAAGGGCTTGTAAGGCAAGGACAAAAGAAAAAGGGACACAAGTGCACAAAGGCTTTGGGGCTACCATATGCATGGCCAGCACAAAAGCTGGACTTGCCCGGATTCTGTGTCATCACTCTCCGCTGCTTAGTTGTAGGGTTGTCCAATAATTACTACACATGCCATATTTCTCCCATTTTCCTTCAGGAAAATGTAGAAAATCCTGTAATGCATGTAACCATACATAATGCAAACCATTTTGCATCCCTAGATAAACACATAATCTTTGAGTTCTGCCTTCATTCCATACCCCAACATTTACTCTTGGGTGTCCTGCATGTTCCTGCAGGGGCAATGGGCCCTTTGTTGCCAAAACACTTTAAAAGCTGCAAAATGAGCAGTGTGTGTACAGGCTGCGCACTGCTCCTGCATGTGAAGACCTGCAAGGTTTTCAATCCCTCATAGGCACTCTGATGAAAGCTTTTGAACAGCGCTGTTCAAAACCCCACGTAGTCCGGCTGCATGCACTGCTTCTACAACAAAGACCTCAGTATGCACAATCCCTTTAACCTTTTAAGAGTAAGCTCTCTTTAAAAATGTGTGAAGTCCAACTGCTCCTTTGTATTTGGCTATGTTGTTATTAGGGACAAAGCGTCGCTTCGGGTCGCACTTTTCATACAGTGAGGAGCGACCCAGCGATGCCTAGCGGGCGTCGCTGGAGCACCCTGTGGTGCTTGCAGCGACACAGGATTTTCGGTTTTGAGCACCCTGTATTGCTTAAAATTATAAGGTATATCTAAAATGGACGCTGACTGTGGCACACTGCTTTATGGAGACGTGGACAAGGGCGCTCTCAACCCTCCCCGGGGGGCACAACTTGCCCCGGAGCAGCCGTAGAGGCAAGGCAGTATCAGCAGCAGCAGCAGGTCCCTGAGCAGCTCCCACGCTGCCCCAGCGGAAGCCAAGCAACCTTCATTAGCAGAAGTTACAAGTAGCACTAGCAGGAGCGAGAGATGCCAGAACAGCAAGGCAACAATCGCGTTCAGCTGCAAGCTACTGGTATGGAGCAAATACATCAGAAGCCCGTGCAGCTTGCCATGACATGGGAAGCTCTTTGTTGAAGATCTTGGCAGGTGGAAGTGTTTGGCCGTAAAGAAGGAGTTGAAGGGCATTGGAGCTCAATAAAACAATACTTTTGGTGAGTACGCGCAGCCAAAATTGTGGCAAACACTCTCTTGGGTGTGCAACATCCAAAACCTGCTCAGACCCCCCTGTCACACTTTTGGGGTGTCTCTGACTGCGACACCCCAAAAATCACCAAATAACAACAGTGTTGTTACAACACTGGTATTTGGAATTTGCTGCTCCTACATTCTATGACTCGCTTACATGCGCCTCCTGAATGCACTGTGCTATGCGCTCATCCACTGTGCTCTATCTGCTGCCTGAGCTGAACAGCAAGCTCTCTCGCTTCTGCCCTTTTCCCTCCTCAGGTGAGGAGACTCTTCTCTATGGCTCAGGCTTCCCATTCCTACTGCCAAGAGCTCCTCTTGCGCTTCAGGGCCTTTGTTTGTTATTTATACCTGAATAAGTCTGACAGAAAAAACTGAACTTCATCATCACGCACCAGAGTCCCAACTCATGTGTAACCTTGCGCCCGGCTCTACTGCCAAGACAAAAAATAGTGTTGCAAAGCATACTTTTCATCTTGGGTTTAGGCTAATGTCAGGCCAAAAATTGGCTCGAAATCTGAGCAAACTTCATAATTTTGATCTAAGATTTAAAACTTGGTTTTATTATGATGAAACAGATGCTGCAGCGTGAAAAATGTGAAAAGAAGCTCCCAGGAGGTGCTCCATGGGTGATAACAGAGCTGATGGCTTAGGTCCACCTACCCCTTCAAATGTCCTTCGCTCACTCCTACCCAGCTAGACCATCAATTGACCCCATTCTTTTTAAAATCATGTCTGCTATAGCACTGCTACACACCTGAAGGTAAACTTGCCAAAATGAAGTAGGTTGGAAAGTTCCCATCTTTCACATTGGATCCTTTTCCCCATTCTGAGTCCTGGCACACATACTGAGCCGATCCTTCCAAAACGTTTCATGCAGAGTTGCGCCTGAATAACCATAGAACTGCATAAAGAACGGTTGAGAGGGACAGGGCAGGGAGGCTCAGAGAGGCTTCCTGTGATATACCCAACCAAATGGCCCCCAAGTTAGGGCCCTTTGATCACGCACCTTCCTGGAAGCTTAAAAAAAAGTTTTTTTAAAAGTGTCCGCAGTCATCTTGCACCCTTAAAAGTTTGATTTTTGCAGGATAATCTACATTATGTGCGGTGTATGGAATTGGCCAACCCTATACATGTGACACACTTGCAGGAGAGGTATGCAGGCTGCTGGAATGTGTTGCACGCTATTTTGCTGGAACACTTTGCGTGCTGCAGCATCCTTAGCGATACACGAATTATACACGCCCCATACATACACGCCATACATTTTCCTGTATAAAATTGGGAACACTCGGCATATCTGTAAGGAATTGGCCAACCCTACATATGTGGTTGCCCTGCCACCATTGTGCCAGTCCCCTGCACCTGGATGTACGCAAACGTAATTAATGCAGGGGCATTGCTCCAGACCTCTGAATGCATGTACCCTTTTCCGTAAATGTGGAGTTTAATTGCAACCCCTTCTCCCACCTCTGAGTGTATCCGCACGCTGTCGTGGTAGTAGCGATACTCCGTGGGGCTGAACTCCACAGTTATCACCTCAGCCATGCCGGGCGCCAGCATGCCCTTCTTGTCATTGCACTCGGCCTGATGATAGAGACGGTGATCACAGTGACTGGCTTCAGTAATTACATTATTTGTAGCAATGGCAATGATCGCCTGAGCCATGCTGGGCGCCAGCATGCCCTTCTTGTCATTGCACTCGGCCTGTTGATAAAAACGATGATCACATTGATTGCCTCCGTGACATGACAGAATTGGCAGAGATGGCAGCGATCGCCTCAGCCATGCCAGGCGCCTCAACCCAAAACCCTCACCTCCCCGCTTCCTTGCTTCACAAAAAGAATGCACCGCTTCGCAAGAAGTGTGCACCGCACCACAAAAAGCACACATCCCACCACAAAAATATGCACCACATCACCTAAGCTACTCACTGCTTCGCAAAAAAAACGTGCACCGCATCACAAAAAGCACACATCCCACCACAAAAATATGCACCACATCACCTCAGCTGCGCACCGCTTCGCAATAAGTGTGCTCCGCACCACCAAAAGCACACACCCCACCACAAAACTATGCACTGCATCACCTAAGCTACGCACCGCACCACAAAAAGCATGCATTGCATCACAAACATTGTGCACAGCGCCACAAAAAGTATGCACCGCACCCCATAAGCTGCTATGCATCGCATCGCAAAAAGTGTGCACGCAAGGCAAGCACGCAGACAAAGTTTGTGCATGTCACTCCCTAACAAAAAGCAGGAACACTCAATGCATAGCTCATTCCCTGACAAGGCATGGACACTCAGTGCATAGCTCATTCCCTGACAAGGCAGGAACATTCAGTGCATAGCTCATTCCCTGACAGGGCAGGAACAATCTGTGCATGGCGCACTCTGCCAAGGCATCAGTGCATGGCATCTGTGCCAGTGCATGGCGCGCTCTGACAAGGTGGCAACACTGCACTTCTTCCAACCACCCAATCTCACACCCAAACCATTCTGCATACAAATGCTCACAAACCTTGAAGTAAACTGTGGATGGGGGAATGATGTGGAGGCGCGTGCTGGACGCTGAGATGTTGCGGATATGCAGCGTGGTGGAGTAGCATTTGCCAAGCTCAAACCTGCGCATGTGTGCGTATCCGTGTGTGTATGTGTGCTTGCGTCCATGCGTGTGTGTGTGTGTTTGTGCGCGTGCAGATATGCACACTGCCGCTTGCAACACTGGTGTCCATTCTGATATAAACATGTACCCCAAAGTGCACAAGTTGAAAATAAGTGTTTGCTTGTGCAGCGCTTGCGTACTCTCCACAATGGACACTTAACTCTCCGCAACATTGAGCATCAGGAGGGCAGAATACCAGGCAGAATATTGTCTTCTCTCTCCTAAAATATATGTGCATCTTTGCTACTGACACGCCTGCATCCTGCATTGTGTGCTCATGATTTTTATGAGCTGCGTATACGTTTTCCCTCAGGCAATAAATAGCAGCAATGTCCTAACACCGCACCGTTTTCTCGATAAACAAGCTTTACGCACATAATAAGCCAGCCAAATCATGAGCCCATGAGCATTCATGAGCAGGAGCTTTCCATTCCTCAGCTTCTTTTTGAGTTAGCTCCGGATTAGCTAAGCTTGCTATTTCCAAGATTTAAGCAAGAGGAAAATGCAGCATGTTTGTGCCCAACCTACCCTCCAAAGTGGATGACTCCTGGTTCTGCAGCTAGAACTTCTGTTCTCCCCGTTTGTGCATACACCCTGTTTTTGGTCAGGTAGTTTGTGCTCTCCATGTGCACATCTGCAACCAGTCCCTGTGCGTGAAAAAAAAGGACCGGGAGTCAGCGTGGAACCCTTTCTTGAAGGAATATTACAAATGCGCTCCCTTTTACCTCCAAAGCTGAGGGCAGGCTCCCGCCTGTGCTGGTGTGGAGACCATTGGACGGATGCAGTGCATGCGTCCCAACTTCAGTCCCCATTATAATACTGCTGCCAGCTTGTGCCACCTAGACCTCCAGCTACACAATTTCTGTGCAGCTGGAAATCCAGCTTCAACTCATCTGTCTCTCTCTCTTAGATGACCGAAGACAAGATACCCGTTTCATGGCTGTGCCACAACTTTAAGTTTTGGTTCTAAAGATTAACTTACTGTTTACTGCCTCTTGCTACATTTATTTGCTCTTTGTTTGCAAGCAGTCAAATTTGGGCAGGGCTCCTAGACACACCACTTTAATAGAAATAAGTCACAAACATGCAATCGCTGTGCCACCATTGCAACGGTCTTGGTCTCGCGAGGACAGCAACGACTCCCTCGCAGCGGGTCCACAAGCATGGACTTGTGCGCACTTGCGCCTTGAATGAAGGTGCGTGTGAATCGTGAACTTTATTGTACGTGAGTTTCGTTCTTACGGATCCAGGAATGCAGATATTCGTTGGAGGCTTGTTTGCCAGGCATTCCCACGACACTTCACCGTTCGCTCTCGACGTTGCAGGTGCCATCAACAGCTCCTCCGCGGGGCAACAGGAGGCCATTCCCGCACCGCAGCAACAGCAGCAAGACGAGCCGTGCTGCTCTGCGGGCCCCATAAACATGCACCGGCGCCAAGTCGTGGTGCTGGCCCCCTTGGCAGCAGCATCAGCTGCCCTGGCTACAGCTGGGAGTGCACAGGCGGAGGAGCCCCCCATCAACTCTGAGGGCTGCCGTGAATGCCTGGGCATGGGTGTTGTGCCTTGTAGGTGTCTGAGTGTCTTCGTGAGGAGCAAGCATGCCTGAGGATTGCACTGCTAGCTGCGGAACGAGCAATGTACCAAGCACACCCTAGGCATTTGGTGTCAACACCGTGAAACATGTTCAGTGTCATTGCAATAAGCAGGAATGCCAAGAGTATGAGTCCGTATTGGTGAGGAAAAGCGCTGTGGAACATACTGCACTGTCACTGTACCCCACAAACACACACATGCTCCTTGCTTTTATACCAATTGCTTGTAATTGCTGCTGACATGCAACACCTAGGGCTGCCTTTCATTGCTGCCAAACGTGAGTTGTGTTTGCTCGATTATTAGGGGTAGCTCATAACAAAATTCAACAATAGAAACATTTATAAGGAAGGAACGTGGGTGCGTGCACATGTACACGCACACACACATATACACACACACGACCATGTAGGCCCACATTGTAAGGGAGCTCGTGTGTGCTTGCGCACCCTCATCTTTGTATTTAGGAGATACTACTCTCAGGGATTTATGCGGAATGTATGCACGCATAGGTGACATGCGTGAGGGGAACGCATGAATGCATTGGTGACTATATTGCGCCGGTGACATGTGGGGGGGGAAGGTAGGAATGTGCAGGTGATTATAATTTCGCTCTTGACACGTGGGGGGTGGACGTATTCATGCGCAGGTGACATGTGTGGGGGGACTGGCAAGTGGCGAGCACTGAGCCGGAAGCGTGCAAAGGACAACTACGAATTCACTGAGTGCCCCCAGGTGAGCCAATGTGCCTCCCTTTCTTTATTTGATGAACGTGGAGCCCTTTCTGCCTACGGGGATCGTCTTTTCTTGAGTGCCCTGAGTACCCTTACATGGGAAGTGTTGGAGGGTTCTTCCATGGGCAATAATGTTTATACCATGTCTGCTAGGCCTCTCTTTTTCTTTTCTTCATGCATGCTGGCTAGCTGTTGCTGAATTTCATTCATACATCCATATCATCATTGGTGTACTGAACTGATGTTGTACTGCGGGAGCTACAGGCTCTTGTTCCTTGCCACTACCTGTATGATCATACGTGCTGCTTCTGACAGTGAGCAAGGGGCATTTCATGCCCGTCTGTGGGTTTTTAAGAGTACACAGGTGGGAGGGATTGCCACAGCAGTTAAATGGAACTTCCTCCTTGGAGTGGCTCGATAAGATCCTGGTTGGCCTGAGCTTTTGCCGCCACAGATATGCCTCGCTCTTGTGCTGCAAAAGCTGCAACTGTGTCTTGGCTGTTCTGCTGGTTCACCATCCTCAGTGCTTTTCACAAGGTTTCAGGGTATGTAGGAAACTGGATACACAGGGTGCCGCAGAAGCTGTGGGTGCGTCTCGGCTGCTCTGCAAGTGAATTCTGTGCGTCGATGGACGAGGAGGAGAAAAATGCTTTTATGTGAAGGGTGTGGAACTGGGTGGCAGACCATGTGGCTGGTTCACCTGCTCACCTTCACCCTCAATCATGTTCATTAGGTTTTGGGGTGTGTAGCAAATTGGCTACCCAGGGTGCTCCTGCCAAAAAATAGTGTAGCAGGGCCAAAAAAGGTTGCTTTGCTCGCCTCCATCCTCATTGACCGCCGGGGTCACAGTGGGTGCATGACTCCGGTCATGAGACGCAGTTCTTGGGCATCACATTCTTGTGTGTGAGGTCAAGGTGCATCCTCGTCATCTTCTAAATTGAGCACATCCTTGACTGAGCATGGCAGCAACTCACTGATGACAGCCATCCAACTTGTTGCGCACCGTTGTGCAACAACCTGTTTTGGAGTTGTTCCCTTGCAGTGTCACTCCCACTCTCAAGTCCAACACATGTGCGCGGGAATCTGCTGGCCATGGGTGGCTCCGGAGGGTCGGTCCTGCAGCGCTGGGTGGCACAGTGGGGGGTCAGTCCTGAAGCACTGGTGCTCATTAAGACTGGACATGCTGGTACTGACCAAGACAGGACATGGATCATGGTTGGATGTGCTGCTCCTCCTGCTGCTTTGCAGTGTTACGGCAAGGGCGCGCGCGTGTGTGGCCGCTGCTTCGGCACGGGCCTGCAGAACGTGAGGGGCCTGCTGCGACGTCCCGAGGCGACACGCCTGGTGCAGAAGATGCAGACTGGCGTGCTGAAGCCAGGTATGAGGTCCAACGTGCTATCAATCTGATTGTGTGACCAGGAGATGTGTCTCCGTGTGCATTTGGGGCAAAGGATGCAGACTGGCGTGCTGAAGCCCGGTGGGTGGGTTGGCTGCTTCTTGGATCCGCGACCAATTTGTAACAATTTGTAAGAACCATTTATATCATTCAACGGGGTGAACAGGGCACAGTGACCGCAGAGTTGTGTCAAGTGCAAATGCAAGCGCAAGTGCAGGGGGTGCTAGCAGGCGAGCTGAAGCCAGGCCTGCGGGTTGATTCCATCATGTTCTTGGTCTGTCTGTGTGATCAGCAGAAGCGTCCAGGCGCATTTATAGTGCAGAGGATGCATTTGGGGTGCACTGGCCATGGGCGGGGGGTTGACCAGACAAACGTGTGTGGAGGTGATGATCAGGTGAATGCGTGTGGAGGTAATGATCAGGTGAATGCGTGTGTGGAGGTAATGATCAGGTAAATGTGTGTGGGGCGAATGATCAGACGAATGTTTGATCGGACAGAAGTGTGTTGGGGTGATCAGACAAGCACGCATGTGTGAATGTTTTGTGCTCTGGGAACAGGGGGAGAACGTCAACAGTCAGCTTCTGGCGCGTGAGCCACTGAACTGAAGTAGACCTCATTGATCCTTTGCTGACCGGTTCCCTGCTGCTTGTTCATAGGTGTGTTACGTGTGTTTTACATGTGCATGAGCACAAGCAAGGCGACCTGAGCAAGGAAGAAGCCCCCCCCTTCTCCTTGGTGCTTAGGTGTTCATGCTGCTTTGCGGGACTGAGCACAAGCAAGGTGGCCTGAGCGAGGGAGAAGCTCCCTGGCCTTGGTGCTTAGGTGTTCAGGCTGCCTTGCTTGGTTGAGCACAAGCAAGGTAGCCTGAGAAAAGGAGAAGCTCCCCCCCCTCGCCTTGGTGCTTGGGTATACATGCTGCCTTGCGTAGCTGAGCACAAGCAAGGTGGCCTGAAAAGGAGAAGCTCCCCCCCCTGGCCTTGGTGCTTGGGTGTTCAGGCTGCCTTGCTTGGTTGAGCACAATCAAGGTAGCCTGAGCAAGGGAGAAGCCCCCTCACCTTCGTGCTTAGGTGTTCATGCTGCCTTGCGTGGTTGAGCACAAGCAAGGTGGCCTGAGCAAGGGAGAGGCCCCCCCTTACCTAGGTGCTTAGGTGCTCATGCTGCCTTGCGTGGTTGAGCACCAGAGCACAAGCAGGTAGCCTGAGTTAGGAGACAAGTAGGTAGGTTTCTGCCCTGCACTATAGACAGTCAGCTGAAGCATGGTTGCACTCACGCGTGAGTGTGTTCATGTGTCCTTTAAAGGCTTCTCACAACAACAAACCTGTGGATCTTAGCACGCTTGTCTCCCCAAGTGAAAGTGCTCAGCAAGTCGTGTTCTCGCTTCATGTACACAGGTGAGGTGCGTGAGCTCTTGGGCAAGCCCGCAGAGCCTGGTGTGTAAAGGGTGGATGGAGTCTGGAGTCATGTGCATCCCCAGCCAAGGCGGTCTAGCAGGGAGTGCTTTCACTGCCTCTGTAGTTTTTCTTTTATGTCCAAGGACGAACTGCAGCTTGGGGGGAGGGAGTGCGAGCATTCCAGTTGTTCCAGCAGCTGAACTTGGTCAGCTGGTGGCAAGCTCCGAGCTACTTGCTCCCTCAGCTAAGGCTTGGAACTTGACAAGTTAATAAACTGCACATATGATTGTACACACACATGTGTTTGTCCCTGCAGAACACGCAGGGTCTTTTTGTCCACGTGAATGCTGGCTGGCTTTTTTATTTACGCCCTGCTTTGGAGAATGATAAAATGTTCAATTGTTTGTGTGAAGGATGCTTGCATTTCTCTTTTTACCACATAAGTCTTCAGTGGTTGAAACAGTTACAATGGAAATTCAACCTTCAACAGGTAGTTGCCTTTCTCTCGTGACCAAGGAGTTCTTAAGCTGCATATCTGATGGCTAATTGCCAGCTCAGGCTGGAGGACACTCAACACAGTATTTATGGGAATACACGGTTATACCTTCATGTGTGACCTCCAAGATAAGCTACAATTACCAGGATTTGCTGCCCTTTGTGACAAGGTTAGGTGTGGTTATATTGCTATATTCGCCTATAAGGGCAGCTGAGCGGAAAACCGAGGCCTTCAACCAGACCTGGCCAAAAATACTCAACTCACGAACCTTGGACTGGAAAAATGACAAAAAATGAAATCATGGCTGTTGCGGTCTGGTGATGGAATAGCACGAAATAGATTTTGCTGAAAGGCTTTTTAGTTGTTCAAAATCAGGCATATACTCAGAACGTTTGAACAATGAACTGCTGCATAAGGTTTATAAGCATTCATTTGAAATATGCCCATGCAATGTTCCATATTCACTAGGATATTAAGCAATATTTAGCCTGGGTGACATCAACTGGAGGATTCCCCTAGATAACTCCCAAGTAAAAACCAGAGAACTGGAGGCCGGTTCCCAAAGCTCAAAAGGCCCAGGATGTTTCCCGGAGGTCCCATACCTCCTGGGGGGGCCCCTTGTCGCTTTAATTACCTGTGCCATCTTGCGCGCTCAAGCTCGGCTGTCTTGGTCTGCGCTTGCTGCTCTTTTCTTCACAGCTCCTCCCGTGTTCTGCCCTGGTGCTGCTGCTCCTGCTGCTTGGGGAGGATGTTGGAGGTGCTGAATGGTGGGGGGCTGGTGCGCTCTGACTGTAGCTGCTTCTCCCTCCCTGTTGTTCGTTGACCTTGCTCATAAAAAGGAAGTTCATAAAGAAAAGGATACAATTTGTGTTTTGATCCATGGAAGCAAGTGTATCAAAAGATTGTGCATGGTGAAGAGAAGACAGGTATGTGTCATGCCACATAGCTGTGGCATGTGATTCACCAACTCATTTTGACCATCTACTACTTCAACATATGGAACCGCCTGGAAGGAGGCACTGGAGAGTGAAAGAAAAGGATCAGAGTACAAGGAAGCAAACTTTAGCCGAAGGGAGCGGACCCGGGTGTGTGTACATTTGTAGGAAGTGCTGTTCATTTTGCGCATCATCTTGGGCTCACAAAGGTCACAGGTTGGAGAAGCGTCGTCATTCCATGTAGATTGCTCAACTTAGAGAGTGTGAACACTGAAGCAAAAACGGGCCATGCTGCGTACGATGTGCAAAGAAAACCTTAATAGGCAGTGAAATTACTCCCCACATCAATTAAGGAAGAGGATACCTTGGGCCGAGGCACCGTGTATTCCCTTCACCACAAGACGCAAAGGAAATATCAATGGGGATCGGGAGGGTTCAACTTTAAGTTACAAGCAGTAGCCCGTGCCTGAGAGTTAATAAAAAAAGTCTTCTCAAGAGCGCGTCTGGTGCTAGAAAGTTTATGAGCGTACTGGAAAAAATGAGCAAGCTTCAGAGCAAGCTTGATGGCTATATGACTGTCAACTTTTCTTTTCTTTTCTTTTCTTTCTTTCTTTCTTTCTTTCTTTCTTTCTTTCTTTCTTTCTTATGATTGTCAAGACCAAGCTCGTTAAGAGGCTCCTAAGTGTGAGAGGTGTAGATGACCCCGCCCACACCTAACAGAATGGTATGGAGGGTAACTTGAGCTGAGCCCCTTTAGAGATGGTGACATAGATTGCGGTGCTGCTGCTTGGAGGCCTCAAGCTGTGTTTGGGCAAGTTTAGGTACAGATCCTTGGGTAGAATATACGGGGAATACATATTACGTAACGTGAGCATTCTTGGTTGGGAGAGCACACCGGTGGTGGTGTGAGTTGATTTTTTTACAGTTCAAGTCTCGAGGATGATAAGCAGATAATTGTCTCCAATAAGCAAGGTGTCAGGACCTGAGGTCAAACACAAGTTGGCTCAAACCTAGAGGGTTGGCTCACAGTATTTTCTGTTGGAAATCATGAGCACTGCTCATGGCATGATGTAAGCCATTTGCAGCAAACGATAAGCGTGAAGTCCAGCAGGAAGGATTTTTGGAACTGATTTAAATACGAGCATGCCATTTTTTCCAGTAGAAAACCATTTGGAGAAGGCTGTTGCAAGGATAGAAGCATGCAAAAATGCACAGTGGTTCTAAACCAGTTGAGCTGAATAGGCTCTATCCCATACTCACGTAGCACACTCAATGAAGGAGTTGATGATCTGACTCCCAAAACGGACCTCAAAACCTCAGTAGCCATTCTTGAATGCACTTGTCCATCTCATGGCCTTGTTGAAGATAGGGTTTTGCCCGGATCTGACTGGCATACATGCCTGCCAGGATAACATGCATCCTAAAAAGCCATATGTAATCATGATGACGATGGGTAAGCTGATGTTGATGGGCAAAAGTACAAATGTGAGCCATGCCCGCTAAACAAGGCTTGAGGGCTTGTTTAGCGATGAAATCGAAATTCTTGTCAAAAAACATCCCCAGGTATTTACAAGTTCTAAAATACGGCAGGATGTTGTTGTCAGGTACCAGAGGTTGTCATTTGTCTGTTCTAGAGTTGAAGCAGGCCACCTCTAATTCTTTGGGTATTCACCGTTTCCTGCGGTCGTAAGCTTTCAGCCTGTGGAGCATGGTCTGGAGATAATCTGGGGAAGTAGCAGTGAGGCACAAGTCATCAGATAGAGGTGAAACAGAGAAATCTGGTGACCCTGTGCAAGCTCCTTCAATACCCTCAGAAACATCACTGAGGTCACTGAGGTAGATTGCAAAGAGTAGCAGAGGTAAAGGACAGCCCTGTTTGACTCAGTGGGATGTACCCAAGCATGTTTGTTCCCATTATCAGGAAATACTCGTTTTTGTGATACAGGTGATTGAGCATGCTGAGAAAGGAATCTGACACAGCTGTAAGTGGTTCCACAATTTGTCTCAAGGAATATAAAAGAGAAGAGAAGTCTACGCAGGCCACAGGCCTTGTGCATTAAGGAAAGGTCCCTCAACTAGCAAGCTGGGCACAATTGCGCCCCAGACTCTGTAGGTATGGTGTTGAACCAGTGCTGGGGCAGTTGCGCAGACAGCCTGAGGGCAAGGTCCAAAATAAATCCTGCTTGCTACGATTGCTTTTGTACCGCAAACCCTTCGTCTTCAATCTGTTTGCTCTCATAGGTGTCTTTACTTTCCTCCACGCACCCGCGCAAAACAAAGTGTTCTGCTTACAATCAAAAAAACAGTCTTAACATTTTTTCCTTCCTCATGAAGCTTTCAGAGCTGGCTAGCAGACAGGCGTTCTGGCTAAGGCCTGCTCCATCTGAAGTCTATTGAGCTTTTGTGTCAGACCTCGTTGCAATGTCTGTTGCTGTGTGTGTCTATATCACCCGCGCCGGACCAGCGAGACTATGCAAGGCTGTAGGCCTGTTTACAATATCTTTGGAACAGCCAAAGAGTCCCTGCCATAAGATTTTGTCTCAGCTCCACACCTCGACCAATAATCATTCACACCAGGCACGCAAAGAAAAGAAAAAAGCCTATGTTGGCAGGTGGAACTCTCCCTACATAAATCAAGGAAAGGAGATAAATTGGTTCCAAAGAGCCGTGAAAGTCCTCCACCACAAGGCTACAGACCTGAAATTGCTTTTGGGGTTGGTCTACAGCCTGAGACTCTGGCTGATCGGCTGCTGGTGAAACATTCTCATCCAGCATTAAAAATTGAAAGAAAAGAAAAGAAAAACTACGTAGGCAGAAGGATCTCTCCCTGGGATCTGGAGGGATACTGGAAGCACCCGGCTCCAGAATCTGGCTGTGAGGAGTATTTCTGTTTTCAGACAAGACAAGACAAGAAAAACTACGTAGGCAGAGGAAACTCTCCCTACATCAGTTAAGGAAAAGGGGACACATTGGCTCAGAAGAGCCTTGAATCCCCTCCACCACAGAGCTACAAAACGAAGATTCTAATAGGGATCTGGAAGTACCCGGCCACAGGGCCTGGCTGTGGAAAGTGTTTTTGTCTTCAATAGCACGCCTAGTGATAGCAAGCCTTTGGGCATACGAAAAGTGTGTACGAAGTTTAAGGGCAAGCTAAATGGCACATTGGTGGTCCAGCCCCAATTGTCACAATATAAACGATTTAAACGGTTTAAACAATTTAAACGGTTTAAACTGGTTAAACCTGGTATGTCCAGCATAACAGGTCCCATCAACGCCCAGGACAATGATATGAAGTCACAGCTTTCGCACTTACAAGTCAACAGATATCTGCATGCTGCCGCTGTGCCGCGCCCAAGAAAACTACGTAGGCAGGGGAAGATACACCCTAAATTGATTAATGAAAAGGAGACGCATTGGCTCAGAAGGGCCGTAAATCCCATCTGACTCTCGTGTTCCTGCTTTGTGCCACAAAGCAGGAACAAAAAGGGCTAGTGGGGTTTTGGAGGGTTGCTGGAGTCACTTAAATCCAGAACCAGGCTATGAGCAGTATTCTTGATTTCAATGCGTGTCTCGTGGTAACAACTCTGTGTGTGTACTTAACAAAATGTGAGTTTACGTGCAGGCTTTCTAGCTTGTCGGTGGTTGAGGCCTAATTTTTGAATTGATTTGGTGGGGCCCTGCCTTTCAGGACAGGTGACCTTTTCTTGTTGCACGCGGCCAGACTTGGCATGCGTAATGTCAGGCTGAGAAAGTGACGCAGCCATAACAATGTCTTAACATCCCATGATAAGACACAGCCGCAGCTGCTGAATCACAGGTATGAATATCAACCGTCCAACTAACTCAACTAACTTGCTGCACACTCTCAGCGCGACAGATTCTTGTCATGACAGTTGTCTTTCTCTCCTGAGCCACTCCTACTGATTTTGAAGGAACACACTTGAGCAGAGCTCCAAGTGCGGGAGGGGTTGAAGAAGCACACATAAGTTTTGTCCTCAAGGTGTGAACATGCAGACTTATGTGTTACTTGAAAGACCACAGACCACAGACTGGTGCTAGGCTCTTGCATTCAAGATGTTGTGAGCAGTCGAGAGTAGTAACGCTCTGATGGCTTACCTGATTTCATCATGGCTTCTGAGTTGGACGTATTGTTCCTCTTTTTACACTGAGTGCTCCTTTGCCTTCCTGGTTGCCATAGTCCAGTGCTAACGTATTATCTTCAAAACTGTCTGTGTGTCTTCTCATTCAAACACTGATCACATCTTTATCTTCCCCCTCCTCGTTTTGGGTGATTTGAGCTGGTCCTGGTAGTTATTTCATTATTTATAAAGAACTCTATGCTGCATTGTTGCTTACACAGGATGTTCTCTTTATCTTATCTGCCAGTGTGCCAGGCAGTGCCTTCTTACGCCAGTTCCCTCCTATATGGAATGGCTTCCCTACCACTTGTTTGACGACGCCTGAACTACTGCTACTGCAATTACGCCTGGATCATTACTGCTTTCGAAAACACCTCTTCTGCAATTCCGCCTGAACTACGGCTACTTTCTGAATTGCCTCTTTGATGCTTGTGCAACCATGCCTGAACACCTGCTACTCTCTGAAACACCTCTGATGCTTTCTTTCTCACTTTAGCCTAGCCTAGCCTAGGGAGACCTTCCGTCATGTTACAGAGCCCTGGCCAAGCGCGAGGAGGGCGACAGCAAGGAGGAGGTCCCCGGATCAAATCCTTGTGGCCGGGGTGGTGATAAAGATGCCCTCTATCGGTGGGAGTCAATGGGAGGCTCTTTCCTTAATGCACGCGGCCGAACGGCAAGCGTAGATCTTTCCTTTCTTTCTTTCCTTAGCCTAGCAGTCATGCGTTTTCACTGATGGCTTCTTTGTGTAAACCATTGCAAGCAAGCGCAGTCTTTCTCTCTCTCTCTCTCTCTCTCTCTCTCTCTCTCTTATGAATTGGTTTATGGTGTATTAATCACAAATTGTCCCTTTTCTGCAAAGGCTTGCACGCTGCCGCTGTGCCGCTTCCAACTGTTGCCCAGGCCTTGCTTCTTCGCAGTACTTGATTTCAATCAAGTGCACGTGCCGCCTACTTGCATATACTATATGCAACTAGTAGTTGATGGGGTTGTTTTATGCGTCTTATGCACCCTCATACTTTCAGGGTTTTTTGGTAGGGGAGTTACTATGAGCAATGCAGTGCAAGGCAGGAGGAGGAGAGTCCAAGCCTGCAGGTGCTTGGCTGTCAATCTGCCCGACCCTCACATGTTGCCTCCTGTCGGCTCCTAGCTTAAATTAGGTGAGGCTTGTGAGCCTCAGTGGTGAGGCCCTGGCTAGCTTGCTAGTTTGGGAACCAATTCTTTATGCACGCAGCCGGACCTGGCTTGCGTAGTCTTCTTCTTTTTTCTTTCCTTTGTCTCACCTCCTCCACAACATGCGTAATTAGTAGGGACTCGTAATAATGTTGCCTTCCATTAATGCCACTATACCCACCTGAATTCACATTCTAAGTTCCCTGTGTGGAGTATTTTTAAAAAAATGCATCTAGTACGGAGGTTACAGAGGTTACTGAAGCAGGCCTTCAGTCGAAACGACTGGCTGCTAACCTGTTCATAAAAAAGGAGTTCATGCAGAAAGGGATACAGGTCCTTGTTGCTTTGATCCATGAATGCAAACATATCAAAAGACTGTGTACATGACGAATGGCAGACAGAAAAGGAGCCGTCTGGTAGAGGGGTTGAAGTGTGGAAGACGAGGACCAGAAGCTTGTCGACTCTAACCACAAGCTTGCTAGTGCTCAATGCATGTAAATTGCACTTCATACACCCATTGCAGGACAGCGCCCAATGTATCATGCCATGCCATTGGGCATTACCTCCAAAGGAAAAAACACATAAAAGCCTACGCCGGACACCTATCAGCAAATCCACCACGGGTCCTTCAAAAAATCATGTCTCATAGTAGCTGCTCATGCAGGCGCACACATGTCAACAAAAGAAAAGATGGAGGCATAATTACAATTGTACACTGAATCAGCCGTTCTTATGTGTGCCACCAATCTACGCTGCAACAAGCTGTACATACCGTCATGCCTTCAGCAGATTGAATGGGACACATCAGTGCCTTTGGATTAGCCTCACCTAAAATACACCAGTGCATTTGAACAGAGCAGTGAGCCACATACCTCCAGAATAGTGCTCGACACTTCTGACCACATCCCATTCTTTCAAGCAACAAACAAGGCGCATAATAAGCCAGCATGTGGGTGAGCACATTTGAATATATAAATAAATTGGAGCATAAAATACATACACATGCGCACACACACAGGGAAAACTCCTCCCATTTTGTCACTGCTCAAACAAGGCTTTAGGGATCCCTGCTAAGCCATGCTGCTCCACTATGGCTGCCTTGCGCTCAATTAGCCGCAGGTACCCCTGCACACACGCACAACATACGGCGTGGCGTCTTTTTGTTACTCCATGGCATGCTCTCTGGCCACAAGCTGTGATGTAATCATGTGACATTGCTTTGTTGCACCCCGCTCAGCTGTGCCACATGGCATGGCTTTGTTGCCAGCATGAAAGGGATTGGACAAGTAACCTCTTTCTGTTTGTACATGGCATGCTGTCTTGCCACAAGCTTTGATGCATGCACTCGCGTGACACTGCTGTGTTGCTAGCGCGAAAGGGATTGGACAAGTAACCTCTTTCTGTTTGTACATGGCATGCTGTCTTGCCACAAGCTTTGATACATGCACTCGCGTGACACTGCTGTGTTGCCAGCATGAAAGAGATGGGGCAAAGTGATTTGGCCTTTTGATTCCTTCCCTACAGGCTGTAGCCCTCAGCACCCAAAAAATAAGAGATGCTCTGTGTGATACAGTGGGTGACTTGCGACTTGTGATGACGCGTGATGAGTTGCGACTTTTAATGACCCGTGATGCAGTGGATATGACTTGTAATGACCCGTGATGCAGTGGATGACTTTTAAAGACTCGCGATGCAGTGGATGACTTGCGACCTATTAAAATGCAAAAGCTTCTGAGTTTAATAAGGACCTGGAGCAATTGTGGGGGCAACAACATGTGTCCCACCCAGCACACTGTACATTGACGCATATTAACACAGGGTTGACGAGTTGGCCGGTTTGACAAACAGTTCGAACGCACGTTTGCCTGTAGGCGAGGGGCTGGAAAGGGGGCATCAACTGCCCCCCAACCATCCCTTCCCCCTTACCCCCACCTTCCCCCCTTACCCCCTTCCCCCAAGGCTATATAAACATTGTAATGCGGAAGGATAAAGGTCCTGTGGGATGTTTGGGGGGTGACTGGGGGTTTTGGGGGGGTCTTCTGCCCCTTTTTGGCATTTATGGCATAAAGTTCTATGAACTGACAATTCAAAGTTCGCCAACAGTTTGAAACAGTTTGAGTTCTAGAGCAGTTCTAAGTTGGCGGACTTGTCAACCCTGTATCAACATTAAGTTTGCTCTGCAGTAACAGCACTGTGACATATAGCACGTGTCCTTCCCTTGATGAACGTGGCCAGAAATTGTATGCTTAGCCACTTCCCTTCCTTTTTCCCCTATCCCACACTAAGACCAAAAATAAATTTGCTGAAGCCCCTTTAAGGGCATGCACACTTTTTGAGGCCATTTTTTCGTCAGCAAAGCTGCCCTCGTAGGCAGGTACAGGTATGTGACCCTTTTCTTCCAGTTCCTTTCTTTTGAGGCCATGAGAGGCTCTGCACAAGCCCTAAGAGGGAATGGACACCTTTGCAGACGTCTGAACATTATAGCAATACAGGCACGTACTTGCAAAAAAAAACTGCCAAGGCAGTGAGGACACTCCCAATATTAATCAAGCAAAAGGGGACACAATTGGCTCAAAGAACTCCTTTTGTCTTAATCTTTCAAGCCGAGCAGAGTTTGCACTCCTCTGACTCATACACCCCCAAGGGGTCAGACGTGAGGATGAAGACCGTGAATGTAGACACACAAGGAACATCCAACCTTTCATTGAAGGGTACCTTAAGGAAGCCTTGACATTCTTCACGAGCATCCATGGGTGTATGCCAGCATAGACTTGACTGAACACTCCCAGAAAGCTGGCCCAACTCCGACAATGTTTCTTTGATCAAGCAGACCCAACAGAAACGGCCGTTGAGCAGCGTCAAACACATGAATATGGCTACACTTAAATGTTCAATTCCTTGTCAGTGCATCCCATAATAGACCGCAGAGCTGTGCATCACCTCACAGTTAAAGCACCATGGATTAAGCACACTGAGGTGTGAGTGTCAAAGGGAGCTGTTTATCCAAATGTTTTTGCAAGGGCACTTCAGGAGAACTGCAGTTCTTTAAGCAGCTGTTTGTGGACAGCCAACCATTCCCTCGCAGTTGTTTGTCCTAGTTGTCTGCTGTTCTGCGCTGGCCGCTCTGCCTGGTACTCAGCGACAATGCCTCCTCATTTTGCAAATATTGAAGCCACTCAAGGTTTTCTTGTTCTGTTCTGTTTCTGTGAGATCCCAGGCTGCACTGGCATGCATACCATTTTATTCTTTTTCTTTTACGCTTGCCGTTCGGCCGCATGCATTAAGGAAAGAGCCTCCCAATGGCTCCCACCAACAGAGGGCAACTTTCTCCACCCCGGCCACAAGGACTCGATCTGGGGACCTCCTCTTTGCAAACGCCCTCCTCGCCTTTCAACCAGGGTTCCGTAACGTGATGGATGGAAGAGATATACCATTCATATGAAGTTTTGTTAACTTTGACTCCAAACTTTCATGCATTCAGCTGCTTGTCGCATTTCCATCTTCAACCCAACAAACCCATGCACTTGCACGCGCCTTTACAGAGACAGCGAACCTTTTCCACCTCACCTCAGGAGGCAGGTGGAAACCTTGAAGAATAATAGCCCACGTACCTCGGGAGTCTGCCAGAGGGGGTCAGCTGAGGCCCAAAATCAGGTGTTCTTTGCATGCTCCCCGCATATGTGTCCCATAACGGGCAGTTTTAAAGTTTGGGTTCCTCTGCTAGCCTGCTTTCTAAAGCACTGCTTTCCAAACTGCCAGTTAAGGAGCACATGCCAAATAAGCTGCGGCGTGTATCCTAGATTTTGACACCAATACTCCATATATGACCACCCACCGCACCAAATTGACTAATTTTTAGCGATTTGGGGTCCTTGTATTAAAAGAAAGCGATCGCAAAAAAAAACGGAGTGAAAAGACCCAGTGGTTGGTGTTATATGGCGATTTCAGCCATTTCCCATAAAAAGCACCGAATTAGGGTTTACGTGCCCCATGTGAGCTTTAGCCGTCTATCTAAGCACACAGGGCGACTTACACAAATCTGAGCATATGCTCTGGTAGCTTGTAAAGCCAGATACACTTTAAAGCTGAAATTATCCCAATCAGATGAAGTGGCTGTGAGTGGGCTTACTTTAAATGCAAAAAAGGAGCATATTTGGGCATGTGTTTAGCTGACCCCCTCTGGAAGTCTGCCCTTTAAACATCCAAAAGCGGCAAATACACCTGAGAAGGGGGCTTGCGCACCTCAAAAGGCAGCTGACATACCTCAAAAGCAACCCGGAAGTGGTTCATGTTGGCTTTGTGGGTGTTAGAGGCGCGGCGCCACACATCGTCGGCCTGTGTACGAAGAATCATGCAATAGCTCAGGATGCAGTATCTCAGGATGCAGTATCTCAGGATGCAGTATCTCAAGATACAGTATCTCAGGATGCAGTATCTCAGGATGCAGTATCTCAGGATGCATCAGTATTTTTTGATAGGTCCCTTGTGGAGCCCTTTACTAAACAGCACAATAAATGGCGCGCGCGCGTGCGTGTGCGTGTGTTGTTTGTGTGTGTGTGTGTGTGTGTGTGTGTGTGTGTGTGTGTGTGTGTGTGTGTGTGTGTGTGTGTGTGTGTGTGTGCGCGCGCGCGAGCATAAGCATTTGTGAGCGTGTAAAGAACTTCCCAGCATGGGAGGCTCACTGTCATTCAACCATCATCATAATTTGATAGGAAATACACCTTTGCTCACTGCCATTCAACCATCATCACCATCTGCCATTTGATCATTACCATCACCATAGCGTGGCAGTTGGCATAGCTTTACTCAATATGAATCAACCATCACCATCTGCCAGTTAACTATCACCATCACCATAGCGTGGCAGTTGACGTAGCTTTGCTCACTAAGATTCCACCATCACCATATGTCATTTAATCATTATCACCACCATAGTGTGGCAATTGACATAGCTTGCTTACTATGATTCCACCATCACCATCTGTCATTTAATCATTATCACCACCATAGTGTGGCAATTGACATAGCTTGCTTACTATGATTCCACCATCTCCATCTGTCATTTAATCATTGTCACCACCATAGTGTGGCAGTTGACATAGCTTTGGTCAGCGTCATTCAACCATCATCATCTGCCTGTCAAACTCTACACCATGAACCCTTACCCCAAAGAGCTAAGGCATGCTGCATGTTGTTTTTTTTGGCTTCAGGAGAATCTCCTTACAATCCACCATCTGCCCTCTTCCCTCTATCGTGTAAAGCTGGTTCAGCACCCCAGAAGCTGGCATGTTGCACAGCATGGGTGAAGGAATGGGAAGTGCACCTAGACTGCCTAGCTCCTTTCCCCTCCCCACTGCATCCAGCTGGCTCAGCACTCCAGAAGCTAGCATTTTGCACAGCATGAGCGAAGGAATGGGAAGTGCACCTAGACTACCTAGCTCCTTTCCCCTCCCCAATGCATCCAGCTGGCTCAGCACCCCAGAAGCTGGCATGTTGCACAGCATGGGTGAAGGAATGGGAAGTGCGCCTCAACTATCTAGCTCCTTTCCCCTCACCCATGCACCCAGCTGGCTCAGCACCCACAAGCTGGCCTGCTGCTTGGAGTTGGAGAGGGATCGTTCAAATGCACTTTTACTAGCAACCTCTTTCCCCTCACCAATGCATCCAGCTGGCTCAGCACCCAGAAGCTGGCCTGCTGCATGGTGGTGGTGAGTGGGAGTGCCACACCCTCCCAGGCTTGCGTGCCGGCGGACTTCAGGGAGGGCTTCAAGAAGCTAGGCAAGAGGAAGTAGGCCAGCCTGAACACAGGTCAGGAAGTAAGGGTCAGGAACTAGTGGTCAGGGATGTAGGGTCAGGGAGGAGGCGAAATAAGGAAGGGTCTGGAAGTGAGCCAGCCTGAACAGAGCTACTATGCGCGTCCAGAAGATGGAGGACCAACTAGGCAATTATTGAAAGCTAATGCGATATGTGTGTGCGCACACAATATAAAATGTGTGTGTGTTAGGGGGGGAGGGGGGAAGGGGTGGCATACACAGAGAAGACTGTGCATGCCTCACTAGGACATGTTTAGGCTAAACAGGAGGGGAACCACTTTGTTCAAACATTCTTCAAGAATAAGTTACTTCTTGTCACTAGGATCACCATGAGCACTTGAGGAAGCATAAAGAATATGTGTGCGAACTAGTTTGTTCAAATATTCTTACTACTTGTCAGTGCTGTGCCCTAACGGCGTAAATTGATATTGCCACCATAAATAACGGTGATTTTCTGACATTGACGTCACATCACCGTTAATCACGGTGTGCGTTTTCCTGACGATATGAAATCGTCAGTAACGGTGTGAAATACTCACCGTCAGGAACTCAGAGTGAACCAAAGTGCAAACTCATTGCCGAGTGAGTGAACTTGCAGGCCTCCGAGTGAACTCAAAAGCTGTAATCAGATTCTGTACGTCAAATGATTCACAGCCGTGTAGGAACATGAAGAAGAGGGCCATATCAAGTCTGGATGGGAGCAGCCTGTCCCACCCACAGCAGCTGCTTGCCCCCCCTTGTTGGATTTGGCATTTCAGTGGACATTTTTCACAATAGCTGAAATTTTTGACGGTTTTTGCCATAAATAATGAAAAAGCCCAATCGTCAGACGTAAA
>OU611766.1:2636274-2966274 GCA_914767535.2 Dunaliella primolecta
AGCCGATTCAACTTTCAAAGTATGAGCACGAAGCCGGAACCTGCTCACATTACGCATAACTTGCTTAGGCAAATCCAAAAAAAGATACCAAGGCTCAACTATAAAAATGAATAAAAGTGCAATATACCCGGTATAATGAAGTTGAAGCAACCATGTTTCCACACTTTTTTTAATAGTGTTAGTAGGTTAAACAAATAGAGCCTATCAATTGATACATATTGATGAAGCAAGCACCATTATAATTGAAGAATTTCATACAAAGAATTCCCTTCCTCTCTCTCTCTCTCTCTCTCTCTCTCTCTCTCTCTCTCTCTCTCTCTCTCTCTCTCTCTCTCTCTCTCCTCTGTCTCTCTCTCTCTCTCTCTCTCTCTCTCTCTCTCTCTCTCTCTCCTCTGTCTCTCTCTCTCTCCTCTGTCTCTCTCTCTCTCTCTCTCTCTCTCTCTCTCTCTCTCTCTTTCTTTCATATTTTGGACAAGCACATACTCTTTGGCTCCTTTCATGCGCACTAGCAACGACCATGTGTCTGTGCTTTCATGTCCTACAATGTTGGCCTGGAGCTGAATTTGTTTCAACACTGTACCCAGCAGGTGCTTACATCAGCAAATGCCATGCCAATGTTTCCTTTTGTCTCCTCCCACTTGAGCAGTTGCCTGAAGCTGACCCTACTTACAGCACTGCATCCAGCTAAATGTGCTCCAGTGCACGATTGCAAATGCCAATCTGATTTCTGTATTTTCCCATGCTTGCCTTTTTCTGACAGCAGCACAGCCTCTTCATCTGTGCAGCAGCCATAACAGAAGTGCCCTCAGGCCTGCACCCTGAGCTTGAGTAGGGCATGAATTTCCGCTTCAGCCAGACAAATGGTTGACCCATTCTTTTTAGATTGTGCATGTCATTCTACTGCTATGTATCTTTCTGGTAATGACAACAAGATTTGGTTATGTTAAGAAATTATTGTCATTAGCCACACTGCCTCCGGCGCCCTCGCACTGACACTGAGCTGACTTTTCCAAATTCTTAATGAAGAGTTGTGCCCCTAGGAGCATAGAATAAGACTGGGTTCTGAAATGGGTGGGGCCACAATGGCTCTGAAAGGCTACTTTTGACATGCCCCCCAAAATGTCCAGATGTAGACCTTCTGCCGCCCTTCAGGTGCCTGTGCTTTGGCCTGCAGGCTCGCACGACAGCCCTCTGCCGGTCCTCCAAAGCCTGTATTTTGGCCTGCAAATTGGGACACTCTGCCATTCCTTCAATGCATTGTGGCTTGGCCTGCAGGCTTGCACGATGGTGGCGCATCCAGCTCTGCAGTTGAGCAAGACGGAAGCAGCCAGCATTTTGGGAATGGTGTGAGCCTGGGGGCGGCAACCACTAGCAGAGCCAGCACACAGGCAGGTGCATGTATCAGCTGTTGCAGTACTGCTTTGATTTCACAAGTGCATGCACAGAGCAATGTGAGCCTGGGGGCAGCAACCACCAGCAGAGCCAGCACACAGGCAGGTGCATGTGTCACCTGTTGCAGTACTGCTTTGGTGTAAAAGCGCATGATGTCAGCTGATGCTGCTGATACAGGCGAGTGCATTTGTCTGCTGTTGCTGCTTTTGTGTGTTGCTTGGAAGCGCATGGTGTCAGCTGAGACTGTGTGGTGTGGTTTAAAAGAGAGGACCCACTTGGCTTGGTGGATAGAAGTGGGTGACATTAGCAGAGAAGGCATCATTCTGTTGCGCAGTGCTCCTCCTACTGCTGCTACTCAGGGGGTAGCAGCACAGAGAGAAATTTGAATGATTTGAATGAGTATGAAGATGTACATGTAATGCTTTAACAAATCGTGGAATTAAGTATGAGCAGGCAGCAATTACCGCTATAGGGGGCAGCAGGACACTGAGGAAAGTAAATATGCATGCAATTGATTTGAATGCAGGAGAATCAGCTACCCGCACCATCAAGCGCAAGCTGTATCAATGTATAAGCAGTGTATGAAAGGGTGCGACCTGACCTTTGTGTGCTCAGTCATCAGAATGGCTTGCCATTCTCTCAGGTAGCGTAAGCCATGCATGATTGTTACATGGTACACACACACACACACACTCAAACACACACAAGCATGGGTTTACATTGGTAACCTACAGCCCGAATCTCCGGCTGACCGGTTGCTGCGTGCACACATACACACACACGCACGCACGCACGCGCGCACACACACATGCATACACACACGCGCGAACGCATGCACTGCAAGTTGCAAGTCACCTTTCTTGCGTGGCCGTTTTTGGTGCAGCAGGCAAGCGCAGAGTCCAGCAGCAGCAGCAGCAGCAGCAGCAGTCCAAGTGCAGGTTCTGGGTCAGGTTCAAGAACAAAAGAGGCAGGTGGAGGAGGCGGTGGTGACTCAGCCGTCAGGACTGAGCTTGCGCAATTGCTTAAAGAGCATCAGGTGTGTATGTCTGTGTGTGTATGTGTGTGCGCGCGTGTGTGTTATGAGCTTGATAGGAAAAAGTGGTCAGTGCCTGGTAGTTCCAGCCAAGCAGAGGCTGTGCAGCTGCACAGGAGGCTCTGTGGATGGATTGTGCATTCTGTACCTACAAGTCCCCAATTACGCCGTAACCCATTGCAAGCCATCCTTTGCTTTTCACACTGCAGACTCATGCAGCCATCAAGCAAAGTGGCTCTGACCACGTATAAAGCACATTTCCAAACATATTTTGGACCCTTGTAGGTGGTTATCAGGGGCGGCCAAGCAGAGGCTGTGCAGCTGCACACGAGGCTGTGCTGATTGTTTGTCCTTTCTGTACTTGCAAACAACGTGGCTCTAAGCACGTGTATGTGTATGTATATACCAAGCATATGTGTGTACCAAGCACATGTACGTATTTGTATATACCAAGCATATTTCCCAACGTGAAATGGACCTTTGCAGGTGGTAATCAGGGGCGGCCAAGCAGAGGCTGTGCAGCTGGTGGACTCATTGTTGGTGAGAGGATCTTTGTTTCAATGCAAGATTTGAGGGGAATCATTTCTGGCAGACACACTGCTGGTGAGAGGGCCTGCTGTTGCATTAGTGGCCTAGTTTTTGATCAGCAAAAAGGTATAAGCGGCCATTGGCTGCGCAGCTAGCGGACTCGCTGCTGGTGAGGGGACCTGCTGTTGCATTGCCTTGAGGACTGGGTGTCCTTTAGTTGGTTTAACACGAGGCTGCCATGCAGTTTTGCTTGTTTTCCTTGACTGCTGGACTCATCAAAGGAAGAAAGGAAAATGATTTGGACCAATGGTGGGATTTTTGCTCTCAACAGCAACGCAGAAGATGGTGCCTTATGGGCATGTCTCTGCACAGAACTTGTACTTCTGGCAGCTCTGCAGAGAATGCTTCTTTGCAAATGCAGGCGGTATATTTCTACAAAGCTTTGTTAAAGCAAGCGGTGGCGTCAAGTGTGCTGCCTTGTTTTTTCTGGCTGCGTTATCCCTCCTGCAGGCCTGGCGGCAAGGCAAATGGCGGGCTCAGGATTCAGGATCCAGAGAACAATGAAGGAAGTGGTAAGTAGGAGAATGGCAACGAGGCAAGGAGCGGGGGGCATGGCGAATGGCAGCCTCAGGATTCTGGTGCTTGCAGATGCATGAAAACATTTTTGGGCGAGCAGGAATGCCGCATAGGAAATTAAGTTGCGCTCGCATCATTGGGCCTCAGCTTGCGGCCCCCTGAAGATCATGAGGGTGTGTTGCAGGCAGCCTTGTAGCCTGCTCACCATCGAAAGAGGCCCTTGCTCGCTTGCTAGTTGATTAGGGACTCTTCCGCTATGCACACAGCCTCTTGGCAGGCGTAGCGTTCTTTCTGTCTTTGTGTCGCAGGCCACCTGGTGCTCTGCCAAAAAGGAAAAACAAGAAAGAAAGAATCACGATTGCCAAAATGCCGCGTACATTAAAGGAAAAGACTACAAAACGGCCGATATGCCAACAATTTGCCCACCGGCACCCTCAGGGACAAATCCATGTTATTTGACTCAGGACCCGGATTTGCATGCCCTGGTGGTACCCTGTATTGCTCGGTTGATAGATGTGTTGGACAAACATTCATGTTGATGAAGAGGATGCAAGGTGATTTGGCTCTGTGTATTTTCTTTTCCTGGCAATGCAGGACATGTTTCTGTTGTCCATGCAGTTTCCTTTTCTTTTCTTCTTGTTCCATTCCCAAGCCTTCCATGGGCATGAGGTGGGGTTCTCAGCCTGAGTGCAGCAGCTTGTCATGACGAGAATCTGCAGTGACAAGATTGTTCTTGGGCAAATTGACGTCTAACCTGTGTTTGAGTAGAGGCTGCGTGTAGAGAACCGTTCTATGACATCAATAGGACTCAAAGTAGTGCCATCTGCTATGTTCTCTTGGCATTAAGTAGCAAGCCGTGTAAGGACATCTAGCTAGCTATTGTTATATCCCACTATAATAGGCTATTACTATATCCCATGACAGGCTGAGGAAAATATCTGGCTAAAGGCCCGGAGCCCAAGGAGGAGGAGGAGGAGGAGCAGCAGCAGCAACCACCACTGGCAGTAAAAGAAAGAAAAAAAGAAAGAAAAAAAGAAAAAAACCACTGGCAGTAACACACTTAAACTGTGTTAGATTTGGATTTACACAGGGGGACCTTCAGCCAGACTGTTCGGCTGATCGGTCTGTGACTGGTCCTCGCCAGCCAACATAATGTCCATAAGCTCAGAAAACAAACGAAAAAAGCTTGTTGTTGTGTTGCAAGAGGAAATCAGAAGCATCCTGGACACTGGCTTGTTGTAAAAATGGTTGCTCCATTGAAAAATCACCTGAGAAACAGTTGAACAGGTAAGCGTACTTTCTTCTCAAAGCACAAACATCTGCGTCTCTGCACACCAAAAGGCCATGAGCCTCATCTTGAATCTCATCACAAGAACAGCGATCACACAAAAGAGTGTTCCGAGTATCCCAAACTGCTGTCTCCACCTTCAGTGTGTGTGCCCAAAGTCTGAAACGGCTAACATTCGTCATGACATGTGGAGACAAATCCAAATGCATGTGCCTTGGTAAACGGGCAGGGGCACGCACGTTATGGTCAAAAGGCACTGTGTTACCTAGCATCCATCACACCTATCACTGGTCGTGCACGAGAGAGCTTGGGTGCTGCACCCATGAGCAGAGACGAGGTGCAGGCAATAACAGCTACTGGGCTTGCCCTGCCTGTTTTCATCTCAATGAAGATGAAGAGCTCAGAAGACAATCAAGCTCTTTCAACAAAGATCTTGCGCGCATGGGAGCCAAGCTGGGAGTTAAGAACACAAAAGAAACATGGCCAACTTTCCTCAAACGCAAGGGTGAACCAAACATCTCCATACCTGCTTCTGACCTTGGATTAAGAAAGACAATATAAGATGAACAATGATGACATATAAGTAATTAATGTAATGATCAAGCTTGCCCAAAGCTTCATGCTCTTTCTGTCCAGTATGCTTCAAGCATAACAATAACAAGCTTTTTCCTTTTCTACAGGAATTATTGGTTTTTAATGAGCAAGCTAGCAGTCAACGATTTTGACTGGAGGCCTTCTTTTTCCTGTAACCTGTAACCTTCAAGCATAAGTTATGATGTTTTTTAGCACCAGTTGCGCTAAAGAGAAGACATATCTCGTCACCAGGATCAGGCACATGCTACTGCTAGTAACCCTCCTGATCCCCTGCGGGGGGTTCTAATGGGGAACTGCTAGTAACCCTCCTGATCCCCCGCGGGGGGTTCTAATGGGGAACTGCTAGTAACCCTCCTGATTCCCATTGATTTTTCCTTTCTCTTGGTGGAGGGGATGCATGGTGCCTTGGCCCGAAATATTATCTTTTCCTCAATTGGTGTGGGGAGTATTCCCACTGCCTGCCGTTTTTTCCCTTTTTCAGGCACTGGCCATTAATTGTTACAAATTTACTTCATCTCCTCCTGAGCAAGGTACTGCTATGTATCCCTATAAAATCCTATCCTATCTCTAAGTAGCCAAGAAAATCGATGATCATGATTACCAGAGGCTGCACTTTGCTGTGAGTGGCCCATTGACCTCAAAACACAGGAAATCTCGGTTTTGCATTGGATCTGGGAGTTGGTGGGGACACCAAGCGTTTTTCATGAAAAGTCAGATACGCATGCGGCCAGGAAAGACAAGCACTACCCTCCCCCTCCTTTCCTTCGTCTGTCTTTCGTCTTTGTGTCACTTTGCTTGCCTGAGCCTCTTGGACAGATTGATTGGAATAGTTACAAAGGGGGTAAGATTGTTAAAGCTGATCGACCTGTGATTGGTGGAGCATCCTGGACAGACAAATCTAATTGCTAGTTTATTACACAATCAAGGGACTAATTATTAATACTCAGTACCAATGTATGATGCTTAAAAGTCACGGCACTCTTACTTGAGACACCTTGAGAGACTACAACAGGAACAATGAAGATCCATAAATACAACAGAACAACCAGACAACCTTGAAGCTGTGGGGCTATCATGCTCTGTAGCAGGCAGACCCACCACACAAACAAAGTGCAAATTAAGCATGCACAAAAATCCATTGGTATCCACTGTCAAGCCCAGCACAATGACACTCGTGGGATTGTCTGCTGGAGCAAGCAAGGTGCACAAGAAAAGAAAAAAGAAAAAGGTGCACGTAGGAAAGCAAGCAAGCATGAGAGCCTGATACAGGTTGATTGAGAAGTCCGTGCTTCTCACTCTTCTGCCTGCACATAACTTGAGGGTGCTCTATTTCTTGCAACACAGCCCGATTTTGTCAGTGCTACAGCCACCAAGAGTGCTGAGCACATGTGCCCCCACCTGCACAAACAGCTCATGCACTCTGTGCAGCTGCTCTCTGAATGCGCCACTCACGCCTTGCACAGTTGCAGCTGAATCACATGCAGCACTCATATGGCCACAACTGGCCCTTGCAGCGGCTTTTCCTGAATGCGCTTCTCTGTACCTCACAATTGCAACGGACCCACCCTTTAAGGGTAAGTTGGCACAAGTAGCAACCGTCCAGCCATTGATGCCATGACGGCTATGGAACAAACAGCCATGAAGTTGTGGGCACAACTGCATGCGTGAGGTCCATCCTCATTCTCTTCATGGTCATGATGAAAGACCTAGTTGCACTTCAGCATGCCTCACGCTGCTGCCGCGTATTGTATTGTGTGTATATGCACTGTGCTTGCGTGATTTGCTCTCATCTATGGGATGAAGCGTGGTATGCACTTCCCACTCTTTACTTTACCATCCCAGCACGTACACTTGCCCTGTACACAAGCGTGCTGCACGCACTATCTGCATTCATAAAATGATATGGCTTGGATGTCACCTTTAAAACAATCTGTGTTATGCGCGCGATGACGTGCTGCACACGCATGTGCTGTTTGCACCATCTGCTTCTATCTGATAACCTGGGCCTGGGTATGTGCAACCCTCTGTGAAACTGCACGACCCACTATGGGGCTGCACGACTCGCAGTCATGTTACACCTCCAAGTCGTTTCATGAGATGACCTGGGGCCGGGACTGCACGACCCACACCTTGCCATGGCTGATCACCCCCTCAATGTCCTGCTCCTGTCCCTTGTATGCCCCCTTCACAACCCTGCAAGCAGTGCAAGGTAGAGGCGAAACGTGTGACAAAAGGTCACTTGTTTTCAAGGAGAACTACCTTGATTGTCCTGCTCCTGCCCCTTGTATGCCCTCTTCACAACCCTGCATGCAGTGCAGCACGTTGATGAGCTTGTGTTATCAAAGGACACTTGCAACCAAGGTGATTCACCCTCAATATCCTGCTCATGCCCCTTGTATGCACTGTTTACAACACTGCAGCTGCTTACATGCGAAGCATGGGTTGCACGCTTGGGAGGAATGGGCTCAAAATGGGTTTGCATGCTGGGGAGCAATGGGCTCAAAGTGACTTTGCATGTGCATGCAGCTTCAGTGAACACAGTGGACTGCATGCCTCGGATGTCCATGGACCTTATGAGAATACATGCATGCAGACCTTTGATTAAAGTAAGGTTGTGGATATGTATGGCCCATTTCGGATGCAGACACGCCTGCTGTTCACAGAATGCTCCTCACGACATTGCAAGCCATGCACAAAAGATGCGTGCAAATGGCACATGCGTCTACACGCAAATGGCACATGTGTCTGCACGCGAGTGGCACATGCGTCTGCATGCAAGTGGTACATGTGTCTGCATGCAAGTGGTACATGTGTCTGCATGCAAGTGGCACATGCGTTTGCATGCAAAAAGCACATGTGTCTGCTCGCATGGCTTGCGCTAGTCAATGGATCCACACACCCAAGTAGTAGAAGTAGTAGCTAAACTTGCTGCAACATGCTGTGGAGATGATGTGTGGACAGACACTAAGAGGTTGATCACTGATCAGTGTTCATGAAACCGTGCATCTGCATCTGTAGGGACCCAGTTGGCTGCATCTGTGAGCCGCATGTGATATTTTCCCCCTCTTGCAACACAACAAGCTATTCCTCTTCATGTCTGAGCTTTTAGGTTTGCTGCTGGCTGGCGTGGGTCAGTCATGGGCCGAGATTGTCTGAGGTTTTGGAATTGCTGTCTGAGCTTTTAGATTTGCTGCTGGCTGGCGTGGGTCAGTCATGGGCCGAGATTGTCTGAGGTTTTGGAATTGCTGTCTGAGATTTCAGATTTGCTGCTGGCTGGCGTGGGTCAGTCATGGGCCGAGATTGTCTGAGGTTTTGGAATTGCTGTCTGAGATTTCAGATTTGCTGCTGGCTGGCGTGGGTCAGTCATGGGCCGATCAGCTGAACAGGCTGGCTAAAGGCTATCAAACCTAATACAACCTAATCACCTGTAGGGACTCACTTGGCCGCGTCTGTGAGCTGCAAGTGATCTGGGCGCGGATTGGAATGCAGGGAGCTGATCATCACAAGCATCTCATCACAAGCATCTGGGCGCGGATTGGAATGCAGGGGGTTGATCATCACAAGCAAGTCTACCACTGAATGTGTTCATTTGTATTAAGGGACTCACTTGGCCACGTCTGTGAGCTGGGAAATGATCTGGGCGCGGAATGCAGGGTCAGTCATCAGCGGCTCATCTGCATACCCCACAACGGTCTCCTCCAATGGGGCAAAGGGGATGCTGCAGGTGATGCAACATTGCAAACACGGTATGAGTAAACGTTCATAACGTGGGTTGAGCGAACATCATCAGCTCATGGGCGCACCTACAATGGTCTCCTCCAGTGGGGCATGAATTTAGGTTCAACCATTCACTAAAAAATTGTTAGCCGTGCTGACTGGCTGCCATCTCATGAAAACTAATGAAAACTCATTGACCCTCAGTGTGTTTGCTTCCCAGCGCGAAGTCTTAGGGAACCTGTTCTGTCAATACCTTTTTTGGGGTCTGTCCTTGTAAATGCTTCACATCCGAGGCACTCTCATCTGCTCCTTCCATGCCCAATTTTGACCATTCTAGGTTATTATTAGGTCCCTTTTTTATTCCGTCCTTGCAACACAACCAAGACGCTCTCATCTTATGCTCTTACTGACTATCTTTGTGGTGCTCTTATCGACTATCCTTAAGGTTATCTAACAGACTATTCTTGTGGCGCTCTCACAGACCATCCTTGAGGTGCTCCAACCTCCTTGACCTGCCAGCCTTCGCCACAAACACATCCTACATGCTGTCCACCATCATCCAGCATCTGACAGACTCCCACAGCCTACATCCTCCCTGCTTTTGTTTTGCTCTCACTTGCAGGCTTCCACTTGTCGTACGGCCTAGCCCCCACCAGAACCGCCAGGTCCTCCCCACTGGCATCCGAGCACGCGGTCAGCAAGGGGATGCTGCCAATCGCCTTCTCAACCATTGAATGTAGGTCTTACACCATGCATCAGTCGACAGAACACCCATGAACTCCACGTCAATAACCACACCATGCATCAGTCGGCAGAACACCCATGAACTCCATGCCAACAACCACACCATGCATCAGGCACTGAGACACCAGCAGACGTCACCTTGTACGCACCTGTCATACAGCCCCGCCCCTGCTAGGTCCTCCAGGTCCTCGCCATTGGCATCCGAGCGCGCAATCAGCAGCGGAGCCCCAGTTCCGTTGGACCCAGCCCAAGTGGTGGGTGCCCTCAGTGCGACGCGCTTTGCAGGCAGCGATAGGATGGCGGGTGGGGATGCCCCATCCAGGGGGGCGGTGAAGCTAAGGGCCCTGGAAGGAAACAGTTGGGGGGCCAATGAGGATGCATGCAGGACACAGTGGTAGTGGAAGGCAGAGATTGCCCGATCCAGGGGGGGATCCTTGATGTCCTTCACAGCAAGTATGCGCACGGGCAAGGGGGAAGCACGTGAAAGAAGCGAGGCAGAAGAAGGCAGAGGCAATCGATGTGGGATATAGAGGGGACAGAGATGCGAGAGGGCAGGGTTGCCCTCTGCCCATGAGGCAGTGGAACTGAAGCCCTTGAGACGGAGAAGCATGCAAGTGCCAGGCAGGTGAGGGGGCCTGGAGAGAAAACCAAGAGGCAGGAATACAGAGCTAAGGCAAGGAAGACAATGTTGCAAGCAAGTGTCAGGAAGGTGAGAGGGCCCGGAGAGGAAGGTGAGGGAGGTGGAAAGAAACCATGCAAGCGTGTGGCTGGAATCTGAGGGGAGTGGAGAGAAAGCCTGCAAAAGCAGGAAACATCACAATGTGTACCAGGGCTCAAATGAGGGCCGGAGCGCATCCAGGAGCTGGACAAAGAGAGGTAACTAAGTTGCAAGCCAAGGACTTGTTGACATGGCTTTGGTGACAGCCAGGTTTCAGTAACAGAAAGGTAGAGAGCACTGTACCGATGGACAATCATCGTCCAAAATTGCATCACCACCTTGTCCACAACTGTCTGATGGGCTGCTTCGTACACACACACGCACGCACGCACGCAAGCACGCACGCACGCACACACACACACACGCACACACGCACGCACACACACATGCACGCACACACACGCACGCACGCACGCACGCACACACACACACACACACAGACACACACACTTGCCCGGGAAGTAGTTGCCCACCTGCGCCTTGCCCAACCCCACCACCGCTTTGCCAGTCTGAAGCATGCTTTTCCCAATGAGGCAACAAGCCATCCATCAAGAGCAGGCACTCATACCTGCCCGGGTAGTAGTTGCCCACCTGCGCCTTGCCCAACCCCACCACAGCTATGCCAGTATGATGCAGCTTCTTCTGAGCAAGCAACAACCCATATCATTGGCAGGCATTCATACCTGCCCGGGTAGTTGCCCACCAGTGCCTCGCCCATGCCCACCACTGCTTCCCCAAAGGCCTGGCCTGGGGTGCCTGTCACTGGGTTAGCGGTGTGCAGCACGTACGCGTAGTCTGCAGGCACCACCTGCAGCATACACATACACATATTCCCATAAAAAAGATGACGGCAGCAAAGCTGTGATGTTGACGCGTCGTCCGCATGCACCACCTGCAGCATGCATTCAAATATTCCCATTAAATAGATGGTTGTAGCACAGCTGTGATGTTGACGTGGGGTCCGCAGGCACCTCCTGCAGCATGCGTGAAAAGTGTTTGGGTACCCACCCAAAGACGATGGGCGGAGCGAGTGAGAAGCTTTTGGGAGTAAAAACAACGATGGGTAAATTGAGCGCTCCAAACTTAAGACACGACCAGCACTACCTGCCCAACCTAATAAAAACAGTCAAGATCACTAGGGGATCGATCAGAACCCCACTCCCCCCCCCCCCACCTGTTGCAGCAGAACTCCCATGACCAAGTCGTCGTCAGGCAGTTTGAGGGCGCGCCTGCTCAGCCACGCGCGGTCATTCCATTTGCTCGCCCAAACCTGCACAAACAAGCATAAATCCAAGGACCACCATTCCACTTACTTGTTTACGTTTACTCGTTTTACTTGCCTGTACACATTCAAGTTCAGGTTACACATGTAGTTGATCACCCTCACTTCACACACACACACACACACACACACACACACTCATACAAGCCCTGAACCAGGGAAAATAAATGTTAGGCTTGCGAGGACGGCGATGCGCAGTCATCCACCTCTGATGTATGCACAAAAAAATGCAAGCTTGCATGCGCCGAGGGGGCTGCAGGAATTGATGAGCTCGCAATTTAGAGCAACAGAAGCACAAGCACCCAGGAGGGGTCGTACAAGCCATTGTGGCAGGCATTCCGTACCAAGCGACGTATACCATCGTTTGGTACTGGCGTGCAAATCAGGAGCTTAGTACCGCGAAGGGAAACTATGCATGGAACATGCAGGAGAAAACGGTGCGCTCTGGCAGGTAACGTGCCAAACAAAAAAGCAACCATAATTGCACTGACTTAGCATTCATTCCTTGCAGATGACAGTTTATGCGTGCATTTAAGCAGTCAAGCCTCCCAGAAGCAGACAAACCAGACTACTACTAGAGGACTGGTCAAAGGCATGGACCTCTTGAAAAAGAAGCAGACAAAGCAGTCTACTGTTAGAGGGCTGGTCAGGGCCTCATCAGGGTGAAGACCAGGCAAAGTCAAGGCGACATCAAAAGGTGTTGGGCAGGTGAGCCTGCCTAGGACCCGTCAGAGGGAAAACTAGCTGTTGCAGTAGGTGGGTCAGTCAAACACCAGCGCTAATGAAGACGATGTGCAAGCAAAGGCAATGTAGGCAGGCGAGCCTCTCTACACAGAGGGAGCCACGCAATTGCACCTGACAATCTGCAGGCTGCGCATTGACTGGCTCACCTTGCAGATGGCAGACCACGCGTGCTTCCAGCCAGGGGACCCCGCTGCCCACATGCCCGCAGACGGAATCAGGCCCTGCGCTGCTGCCGTGGACGCGCACTCCTGCACCAGCGCCTCTGGCGCCTTCAGCTGCGTGGACACCAGCTGCCTCAGGGATGCCAAGCCCTGTGTTCCATGCATGTGTGTATGTGTGTGTGTGTGCACGCGCGCACAGTGACTACCAGCTGCTCCTCCTCCATGTACTTGACGTCCCTGCAAATGTGAAAATGCACGTGTGTGTGCGTGGCACCAGCTGCCTCAGGGATGCCAGGCCCTGTGTTCCATGCATGCGTGCGTGTGTGTGTGTGTGTGTGTGTGTGCGCATGTGTGTATGTATGTGTGTGTGTATGTGTGTGTATGTTTGTGTGTGTGTGCGCGTGCGCGCGCATGTGTGTATGTATGTGTGCGTGTGTGAGCGTGTGTGTGTATGTGTGTGTGTTTGTATGTGTGTGTGTGTGTGTGTGTGTGTGTGCAGTAAAAGCCCTGGGACACCCGTCCTGAACCATGAGAAAGGCCATGGTCCCACAGCTTTCCTTCCTAAGAAGCCCTGCCACCTTCAGTACTTCGATTCGGCAGAGTCCTTGCAGTCAAGTTTGAAAAGGAGAGCACCTTCTGACTCTTGGCTTGCGCCGTGCAAGACGGCATTCTTCCCCAGTGCAAGTTGTTTAGTCTCATAAGCATTTGTGTATGTGTGTGTGTACTTGTACACAGCGAGTTTGGCTGCTACATGGACAGAGGGCTAGTATCCAGACTATCCAGACACACACACACCAGACCTGTAGTTAAACACTTTGATTCCTTTGCCCCTCTGATCTTTGCTTTCAAGCTTAAAAAGGTGGTCAATTCCTGACGGTGTCCATTAAGCTATAAGCGCATACCGCACAGCTTCTTGACCATTACACAATATCAAAAGCTTTTCATCTGTGCTCATTGCAATAATGGATTTTTGAAACAAATTATAAATTTTAAACCCTAAAGGGGTAATGAGTGCGCAGTGTGCAAATAATTGACCTGACATGGGTGGGCAATTGTGACGATTAATCAAACTTCTGATGGACAGGTTTTCCTGGCGAACCTCATCAATGAATAGGCAGCTTGAAGGAATTTGTGTTTTGCTGGGAAAGCAGGCTACCCAGCTTCAGGGGCATTTACAACCCCAAGCAGCACCTAGCCGACTCCAATTTGCTGCATGCAGGAAGTGTCTTGGGCAGGACACTCATTGAGCTGCAAGGCAAGTTGCAAAAAAATGCCTCTTAGCTGCCAAGGAGGGTGCTTATTGAAAGGCTCTGGAAGCCTTGGGCTGGAAAGGTGGGGCAATGAGGATGCGCATAGAGAATTTGAAATCAGCTTGGCTGCCGAAGAGGCTGTGCTATGGCTGCACAATGGGAGGAAGTCAATCCAAAAAATAGGGGTGCAAAGTGGTTAGCAGTCTCTACAGTACCTAAGCACGTGCAAACACTAAAGCTGTTGTATCCTTTTTAACCTCAAGTTCCGCACTTTAGAACTGCACAATAACACCAGAGCTTGAATTTCATTAAAAGCAGACACACCTGTAGAGCTTTGGTCAAGTCGCCAGAGGCAGCAGCTGCTGCCGCCTCCACCTCCTGAAGACCACTGGCCACGGCCTTGGCAACCTGTGCAAACCATGACCAAATGGACGGTGTATCTTTTAATAATAAGACATGCCTTATACATTTGAAGTTGCTCCAACCTTCTGGACACCTAGCCAGTGTACACCCCCCCTCCCCCGACACACACACACACACGCAAGCATGCACACTCTGCATCCAAGTGTCCCCACCTGTGCGTTGCTGGGGTACTGCAGCACACGCTCAAACATGCCCCAAGGCAACGCCATGGAGGCTGGCACTGTAGCCACTCAGGTAGGGCCTCGCTACTTGCTATTGACATGCATACACGCTGACACACGCATGCACACAACGTTCAAGCCGCCCACCTGTGCGTTGCTGGGGTACTGCAGCACACGCTCACCTGTGCGTTGCTGGGTTACTGCAGCACACGCTCAAACATGCCCCAGGCAACGCCATGGAGGCTTGCACCTGTAGCCACTCAGGTAGGGCCTCGCTACTTGCTATTGACATGCATACACGCTGACACACGCATGCACACGATGTTCAAGTCGCCCACCTGTGCGTTGCTGGGGTCCTGCAGCACACGCTCGAATGTGCCCCAAGGCAACGCCATGGAGGCTGGCACCTGTAGCCACTCAGGCAGGGCCCCGCTGCGTGCCATCGCTGCCAGGCTGCTGCAATTGCTGGCTTTCCCGCCTACCTGGCCGGCTGTGCCAAACTCAGATTCCTGCGTACAAAGCAGCAAAATGCACACAGCAAGATGTACACAATGAGGACTCCTGCCATCACAGCCAGGCTGCAGCAGTTGCTGGCCATGCTGCCTACCTGGCTCACTTTGCCAACCTCCTCCGACTCCTGCACACTTCACAGCAATGTGTACAAGAAAATTTGGACTCCTGCAAATACAATGCAAGGGACCAAACCACACCTAACACACTGTGCTGAGTCTTGTACACCTTCCCACCTACTGTGTTGCGTCACTGCGTCAGCGCATCACATTGCTTGAAGCAAAAGCGCCAATGTATCAATGGTGCGCATCAAACTGCATTCGTGGGTGATTCAGGTGTAATTCCAGTAAATGAACAATGCCTGGCAAGCCAGCATACCCCCCCCCCTCACGCACACCTGTAGCGCCCACTTGGCGCTGGGCATAGGTTGCTGCAGGCGCTTGGGAGCCCCTGCTGCTGCTCCTGCGCCTGATGCCCCTGACTTGGCTGCCTCCAGTGCAATATCGCCCCCCAGCAACCCACGCACGTCTCCCTCGGGAGTGACGGTCAAGGTCACTGCCTTCGAGGCTGCCTTGGCCTGCGATTGGCGTTGCAAGTATGCATGTATTGAATACACATGTGACTTGGCAGCCTCCAGCGCAACATCACCCCCCAGCACGCCATGCATGGCTCCCTCAATAGTGACAGTCAGGGTTACAGCCTTTGAGGCTGCCTCGGCCTGCGAAAGCCGAAGCAAACACACAGGGCTCATACGTAGGTCTGCTCTTGATGGATGTATGTGTCAAACTGGCAGTATGGGCAGTAGATAAACCACATGAATTATTGTACACATGTAAATACGACATGTGCGTGAATACATATACGTTTAAGTTGCAATATCTATTCACATCCTTATCTCACTTCAGGTGTCAACAGTCACTGAAACCCCACTGCCAGAAGTCCACATGAGACCTTTCCACTGTCGTAGCAAGAGATCACAGTCCTCGCCCTGAGAACCTTGATAGAGATAAATGCACCCTCCTGCGCAGCAATAAAAGCGGTCACTCGGGGACAGATGCACCATCCTGTGTGCAGCAAAGTGCTTGCAGCCCCTCACACTTGGATGTATCAATGAATCAAAGGAAACACCGTGTACAGCAAAGTGCCCGCAACCCCTCACACTTGGATGTTTTGATGAATCGAAACATTTTGATCTCAAAATGCTGCGTTGCACCCACCTATGCAGACCTCTCCCTCACAGGCAATACAGCGGGTTATGATTTGGTGCAGTTTTGTAGTTCTTTAGTTTTAACCCCCCAGGCTTTTCTATTTAAAGCTGCAACCGCTCAGGGACCTTTACTCTTGAGCTCTGCAGGCCTCCCCCCCCCCTGGAGGACAATGCAGGGGGGGATAATCCTGCACACCTCTGCAGGAAATTAACGTTTGGCCCTCATCTAACCAAGTCCTGATTTTGTGTAACTCTGCAGCAAATCTGCCTGCTGCTCCCTCAAACTCAATCAATTCTTGGCCTTTGGGGCGCACCTGCCCCCAGTAAATTGCCTGCAGGCCTTCACACCATGCTCAAAGTGCAAAACAGCCCCCCGAACCTCTTCAACAAGGGCCTGCAGCCCCTTCTCCACAAGGTCTTGAAAACAGGCCTTACCACGCCTGCAGCAAAATGCCTGCACTTATTTTTTGCATCATGATCTCCTACATCATGGAGTGCCCCACCCACCTTTACAGCAAGGGCCCGCAGCCCTTCAGGAGATCCTGAAAGCAATCCCGGATCCCCTTTCACGATTGCCTACATCATCAAATTCCCCTCCCACCTCTGCAGTAAGGGCCTGCAGCCCCTCCCCCTGGGGATTCAAAATCCACCCCTATCTGCAGCAACGCCCCTTGAGCTGAAATCAAAAAGAACAAACATGAAGCGCCCCAACCCCCCTCAGCAGCAAAATGCCTGCAGCCCCTTATACTAACCCTGTACACACTAGTACAAGGCTTCCTACCCACCTCGGCTGCGAGGGTTTGCAGCCCCTCCCACTGCGTTGTGTCATTGCAGGAGGCCAGCAGCACCTGCTGCGCGCGCGCACGGATGGCTGCATGGGACAATACGTCTGTGGCGCTCCGCGTGATGACCGCCTGCAGACACCCACAAGAAGCGCCAGAGTGATGAAACAAAAAGGATTTGCTTGCAGCACATGACAAGCGTGCGGGAAGCTTGCTGCACATGTGTGTGTGTGAGAGGCTGCGTGGGAGAGCAGGTTTGTGGCGCTGCACATGAGAACTGCCTGCAGACACAGGAGGCATTGAAATGATGAGGTGACTGGGGTTTGCCTGCAGCACATGACAAGCGTACGGGTAGCTTGCTGCACACGTATGCGCGAGAGGCTGCATGGGGCAGCAGCCTGTGGCACTGCGCGTGAAAATGCCTGCACGGACATAGGAGGCAGCAAAGTGACAAGACGGCCATGGTTTGCTTGCAGCACATCCCATCCTTGCTGCACGCATACATGCAGGAGACTGGCTGCACGGGGCACATGACACACACTACCACAGCGTATCTGAGGTGCCGCGGGTGTGTGGTGACTGCCAGCAGAGTGCACCCAGGGGCATAGGGCGGCCAGTTTGGGGCGGCTGCTCATTAAAAATGTTTTGTTCCATGGAGAAAGAATGGTGCTGCCGGTGGTGACTGCCAGCAAGAAAAAATGCACGGCACCTCAGGCGTACAGTGTTCAGCGTGTGCAGACTATGTAATGGACGTCCGTGGTGCTATGGGTGGTGACTGCCAGCAAAGCCTCCCTGGAGGCGTAGTGGTCGGTGTGTGCAGACTCTTTTACAGGCATCCATGCTTGCTGTATGAGGTGCAGATGGATGTGAAGCAGCCAGCATGCGCTGACTTTTTGACAGGCATCCATGCTTGCTGTATGAAATGCAGACGGATGCTTGGAACTGCACATGTGGGTAGCATTGAAGTTGACTAGCATGGCGTGGGAATCGACTAGCATGGTCTGAGGTTATACTTGTGAGACGCACCAAGGTTGACTAGCACTTGCATTGAGGAGTGCACAAATTTCCCAAAAACACAGAGCCAAGGGATCCATGACGAGCGTGCACATGCACACACATAACCACCGCGTGCACACCTGAATGCCCTCAGGAATGTCCTCGTTCCCGCCCACATGCTCTGCTAGCAGCAGGGTGGGGGGGCCCTCCGCGTAGCTCTTGCCCTGCACGTCCGCTAGGGAGGCGGTGGGGGTCAACACGCCAGACAGCAACCCCTGGCCCTGGCTCACCACCTGCAAGACAATATTGTGCGCGTACAGATGTTGTTGCCTTTTGTTGCACGATTCTCGTTGCACAAGGCAACTCAACATTTGCACACACATGCTTGTGCACGTTGTGTGTGATCATGTGTATATATGTGTGCGTGTGCATGCTGTGTGTGTGTGCCGTCTGTGTGCTTCTACCTGCCAAGACTCACCCGCAGCACATGAAACTGCTTAGGACAGCAGATTTGCAAAACACAGCAAAAGGCGATTACTCACACCTCTGCAAGTAACAACAACAACAACAACAACAACAACAACAACAACAACAACCAGCAAGCAAGCATGCACGCTGGCAGGCCTGCTAAGGGGAGCACGCTGCTGCTTCGAATGCTGATGCTAGCAACCACAAGAATTCGGCAAACGGCAGCTTGGAAATGATCATGATGGGAGCCAAACGGCCACCATCATCAAATCAAGGGAATAAAACATGAGGTTGCATGCACCCTGGAGGGGATCCCAAAGCTACACCTGCCTACAGGACAGGCTCGCTGCTTCTTACATTATAGGCTGCAGAGCCTGGGAAGAGGCGCCGGCACGACAAGATCCTTGAACGTAGAAGGATGGCCGCACCTGCCATAATGACGCTGCCGCTGCTTTTTGCACCATCGGCCGCAGAGCCTGGATCAGAGGCGCCAGCACATAAAGATCCTAGAGCGTAAAAGGATGGCCGTACCTGCCATGATGACACGCCCGCTGCTTCTCGCATCATCGGCTGCAGAGCCTGGATCAGAGGCGCCAGCACAAAGAGGGGCCGGCCGCGTACAACCTCCTCACCTGTATGTGGACAAAAATGTATGAGCACATACATTTTTCAGAAGTTTGTGCTAAACGCAAATGCACTACAATTTGTTCAAATGCCAATGCACTACAGTGCGGCCTAGCACCATTAAAATAATGCTGATACATTGTTGTAACGTATCTAAATGCACTGCACTCTTATGCATCTAGCTGTTACTACGTGTGGTGTCTTGCTACAATGCGGACTAGCACCTGCAAAAAGTGTTGATGCATGTAACGTATCTAATTGTACTGCACTCTCATGTATCAAACTGTTGATGCATGTAACGTATCTAATTGTACTGCACTCTCATGTATCAAACTGTTGATGCATGTAACGTATCTAATTGTACTGCACTCTCATGTATCAAACTGTTGATGCATGTAACGTATCTAATTGTACTGCACTCTCATGTATCAAACTGTTGATGCATGTAACGTATCTAATTGTACTGCACTCTCATGTATCAAACTGTTGTTACGTGTAACGTCTTTTGCTACACTGCGGCCCAGCACCTTCAAAACTGTTGATACATTTGCGACACAAAGGGTGATCAAACAGCAAAACATCTGGACTTTAAACTACACAGCTGCCTTGCTTTCGCATCAACATCTCATATTTTTACCACCAATATTGATAAGGTGGGCCAAACCCCACTCCTTGTTTCTGCTGCTTGCTTAGACCCCACACTCACACCCACACACACACACACGTGCTTGTGCAAGACTGTGCAGCACAGGTTGTGGCGTTGGCTGCATAGCAACACCCACACCCACATACACACATGTGCACGTACACACGTACACGTACACACAGTTCCCTAAAGTTTGACGCACGCACCAAAATTGTCGATGTAGGCACGGTCCAGCTTGCAGGCCTCCGCAAAGCGCTCTGCATGGGGTTGTACCTGCACATAGACGGTGTGTGTGTTGTTGCAGGTTTCATGAACTGCAGTCCGTTGCAGCTCACCTTGGGCATAGCCTGCCCCTTCTTGCCAAAGCATGTTCCTGAACAACCAAAGACTCAGGTGGTCATGATAAATCTCAGAAGAACTCCCAGTGGAAGAAACTAAAGCCATACCTTCGAGCATTCCAGCAGCATCTCTCCCAAACCTCCTGCAAGGCTCGATCCCTCAGCTTACTTAAGCCTGTTAGGGAGCGCCAAGGCCTCAAATGCTGACCTATCCTTTGTAGCAGTGCTGCAGCACGTCAGGTGAAAATGACCTGGAAAAACAAAGCTGCGCCCCCCTGACATGCAGCACCATCACACCTGACATCAGCATTACCATGCTGAAGACCAAGAGTTGGCGACAGGCAAAAGATCACAGAACCCCCTTCCAGTCATCCATATAAGCCCAACACCCTTTTACAGACCTATTGCTCATGCAGGCATCACTGCTGGGCTGCTTCGCAGCATGTTGAGCCTTCAGCAATCATTGCCAGGCTTGGATAAATCGGACCATTGCCAGGCTGCTGCGCAGCTTTCACTGAAAGCGGGAGGCTTCAGCACGGCTTTCATTCGCTCATCACTTGCCCTCCCAAGGATAGGTGACGAGTGAATGCTTGCATGACGGGCGGAGGCTCCAGCACGACTGCACACATCACTTGCAGCACCGCCGTCTCTGGCAAATTTACACATGCGCCTCTTTGGTGTCTTGAAACAGCGCCAGCGCCACCTCTGCGCATTGCAGCGCCAACTCTGCACATCTCACTACTGTTCACTGGCGCCCTGAGACAGCACCAGCACCACCTCTGCGCAGTGCAGCGACGCCAGCCCTGTCTGTGCCTGCACACATGCCTCATCTCAACACATGGCCTCCCAAAACAGTGCCAGCATCCACTCTGCGCACTGCAGTGATGCCTATCTCGTTATCGTCTACGCAAACCACACACACATATACACCTTGCCTCAGCTTACCTAGTGTCCAGTCTACACACGCCACACCTCAGCATAGTACATGGTGTCCATGTACTGCGCGAGGGCCGCCTCTGGATTTTCCAACAGTGAAGGTCTTGGCATTGCCTTCATAAAGAGGCCCTCACCTCAGCATACATGGTGTCCATGTACTGCGCGAGCGCCAACTCTGCGCGCTGCAGTGAAGCCAGCCCTGCCATTGCCCAGTCCTTCGACCACCTGCCGCTCTCACAGCTGGCCCCTTGTTGCAGCCACTCCCACTGGTCTACCACGCTGGACAGCTCCTCGTCATGCACCTGGTGGCAAGGGGATGGTTGTGCTTTCAAGCGACGCTCAAACAATGGCAATGCTGATCAAGGGCAGTGAACTCCAGGTTCTGGTGCAAAGCCGGATGGCTCGTGGCGTGAAACATTGCAGCGGGTGTTGCAGCCTTGTGGGACCCACTGATCCACCACGCTGGACAGCTCCTCATCATGCACCTGGTGGCACAGATGTTGCACTTTCAGGCCTCTCTCGACACGCGAAAACGATGCCCATCATGGGTAGTGCACACTGGGTATGAACTGGTGCACCCCGCATGCGTTGCGGAGCAAAGATTTGGGTGCATCCAAGAGCACATTGGATGCATTTGTTTGCTGTGTGGTGTGACAGCGTGCAAGGAGAGAGCACTGCTGTGGCCACTTCCACTGGCCCATCAAGCCAGCCAGCGCCTCATCCTCGTGCCTCTGTGAATTAGCATGAACACTGCATACATGTTGACATTGAGCACTGTGTACGCCACCAACCCCGCTGGCCCACCATACAGGACACCTCATTGTGAAACTAGGATATCCATGGGCTCATTGGATGGATACCTGACATTGCTTCTTGGCTTCTTGGTTTCTTGCCTTGACGGGTACACGCAGTGTCTTGCATCAAGCTTTTTATAGGGGCTCACATGCAAGGGGAGGTGGTCTGATGCAGAAGAGTTCAGGGGCATGCAGAGAGACTTCCGGCCACTCCAGAGTCATTAACATTGTCACGTCTGACAGTCACACAAGAGAAGCCCAGCGGCGTGCAAAGGTGCTCTGGCCGCTCCAGAATCACATACATCGTAACGTCAAAAATTGACTTCCTTTAAACAAAACCAGGGGCAAGCAGAGACGCTCCAACCACTCCAGAGTCTCTACATCGATATGCCTGAAATGGATAGATAGGAGCCATGGGACTGCGACCTCGCGGCTAACCCCAGCTCACACTACCAACCAAATTTCAGAGAACTTGAAAAGAGGGTCCCCATGGTCCTCAATTTATTTCTTTTAACTTATCCTTTACCCAGACTTCCCTGGCATACACTCTGGGAATGTCACTTGTAAATTCCTAACAGACAACGGTAATGCTGGCACCATGAAACAAGGAATATAGCATGATGGCGCTGTAGCACACCTTCAGGGTCAGGACACAGGTGTCACCCTTAAGTAATGTAAATTCCTGGCAGGGAATCAACGCTGGCTCCGAGGCAGAAAGAAGATGGAGTGATGCCGTTGCGTCATACTTGGAGGGTGTGAGGGACGCATGCATAGGGCAAGCTGACTACACCCACATACATCCTGGAGGACAGCTATAAGAAACATTCATAATTGCAAACTGGGTTGACCCTCCACTTGAAAGCACTCCTTGTCAAGATAAAGAGGGGACGCTGGATCCAAAGGAAAAAAAATTCGCACTCACCCCCACAATAGTGTTGCGCAGCACGAGGCTGATCATGGCCATGAGGTCATCCCCCTGCAGAGGTGTGTGCGCATATCAGACAAAACTGTGTACGTGTATGCGTGTGTGCTTGTGTGTGTATGTGTGTTTGTGTGCGCGCGCGCACAAGCCTGTGTGCGTATGAGAGGGAGCCCCGTCATTTCTAATGTGCTGGCAAAGCGGCACACACGTCAGCGGAGGTTGAAAGCTCAACTTTGTAAGCCAAGCCCATAGAAAGTCCCCCATGCTGAAGTATTAAAATTTACTGCCTTGTGGTCATTGAAAGGTGAGCGCGCAAAAGACCACCACACTCACGTTCACTATCTCTTACTGCCACATCATCATTGCAAGTTGAGCGCCGAAACCACCATCACACTCACTATTTGCTGCCACATGATCTTTAAAAGGTGAGCACGGAAAACACCATCACACTCACGGTCACTGTTTCTTGCTGCCACATGATCATTGACAGGTGAGCGCAAAAAACATCATTGCTCTCTCACTTCCCACTCTCATTGGGAGCCACTTCATCATTGACAGGTAAGCGCGTACAACACCATTACAATCTCAATCCTCACATTGCTTTGCCATACCCATTCTGGAGTGCACTCATCAGAGCCATACACCCTGGCTAGCTGTTCCAACATGTGATAGGGACAGAACTGTTTATTTAAGCATGTTCATACATTTTGTTTATACATGGACATACATGCGATAGGGACACAAAAGGACTTTTGGGGGTCCAAACAGGCCACCAGGTTTAAAAGGCTGAAGTAGTATCAAACCCCACATATCGCCTCTAAATGTGCTTTTAGAGGCGAGCCAAAAGAAGGACTTGCACACATCATGCCCCTTCATGTTTTACGCGGCCATCAGCAGCCAGAAGGCGCGAGTGTGTTGCAAACCTTGGAAAACAAAGCACAGGAATGGCAGTGCATGTGTACAGGGTACCTGGAGGGCAGCCAGGCCTGTGTGCTTGTCCAGCAGCCTGGAACATGAGCGCATTGCTGCACTCCAGCTGTACTCAGGTAAGAACAGCAATACATGCGTACAGGGTACCTGGAGGGCTGCACTCCAACTGCACTTAGAAAAGCACAGCAATAGCGGCGCATGTGAACAGCGCACCTGGAGGGCAGCCAGGTCTGTGCGCTCGACCAGCAGCCTGAACCATGAGGGCATTGCTACACTGAAGCTGCACTTCGAAAAGCACAGCAATAGCGGCGCATGTGAACAGCGTACCTGGAGGGCAGCCAGGTCTGTGCGCTCGACCAGCAGCCTGAACCATGAGGGCATTGCTACACTGAAGCTGCACTTCGAAAAGCACAGCAATAGCGGCGCATGTGAACAGCGTACCTGGAGGGCAGCCAGGTCTGTGCGTTCGACCAGCAGCCTGAACCAGCTCTCCAGTGCAAGGTCCAGCATCAGCAAGTCACGGGATGCGCCTGGCGCCTGGGTTAAGCACGGTGTTGTGTTCTGGTGAGGAGGTGCATTTGAAGGTAAGTTGCCACACAATAGCCTGAACCGCCTTCAATGCGAGGTCCAGCATCAGCAAGTCACGGGATGCGCCTGGCGCCTGAGTTAAGCACGGTGTTGTGTTCTGGTGAGGAGGTGCATTTGAAGGTAAGCTGCCACACAATGGCCTGAACCACCTTCAATGCGAGATCCAGCACCAGCAAGTCACAGGATGCGCCTGGCGCCTGAGTTAAGCACGGTGTTGTGTTCTGGTGAGGAGGTGCATTTGATCAAGGCAAGCTAACACACGGCACAAAACCGGAACCAGCTCTTGCTGGGCAAGGCTTCACATCAGCAAGTCACAGGGTGCGCCTGCGTTCAGCACGGAGCTGTTTCCTGAAGGAAGCAAAGAGACGCACAACAACACAAAACAACAGGCAGAGCCAGCTCTCCAGGTGAGGTTTATAGCATCAGCGGGTCAAGGGCACGTCAAAGGCGTGTTCAAAGCATCATGCATTTTTAAGGTGCATGGGCACTGACTGACACTCACTCACACACACGCACACACACGCACGCACACGCACACACACACACACACACACACACACACACACACACACACACACACACACACACAATGTCGACACCCACCTGCCAGTAGTGGGCCAGCCTTGAGCGGACCTCCACGATCTTGCCAGGCACCCACCTGTAAGGAAGGAGCAGCAGGAAAATGCCAATGAAAAATGTAAAACAAAGCACGGAGAAGTACGCGCGGGCTCTGTGCTCTACATATCACTTGTGAATGCAGAGATGTACAACCATGTATGGTGTTCAACCATGTGAATGCAAAGATCTACAACCATGTGAGCCTGGAACCATGCAAACCATCACAAAGTAGCGTGAAAGGAAGAGCCTGCCTCGCAGGACGTAAGGAAGGAACAGGGTTGGGACATTCAATCTGCTTCATTAAGTTATTCACCTTGCTTGCGACACACCTCTGGGAACGCCAGGTGTGTGTGTGTGTGTGTGTGTGTGTGTGTGTGTGTGTGTGTGTGTGTGTGTGTGTGTGTGTGTGTGTGTGTGCATATGCGTATATGTGTGTGTGTGCGCGTATGTGTGTGCCCGTTTCAGCCCAAGTGATCAATGAGCCTTCCCACTGTCAATCGGATTCCTGCACCATAGCTCATGACCGCCAGCTGCAAAGAGCTAGAGGAAGACAAGCCGCAAAGGCAAATGTCTAGCTGAGGAGGGCATGTGTGGAGCCTCAGCAGCTTGTTATGATGAAGGATCAACCACTTTGTTCAAATTCACTCTTCAGAGCTGTCACACAGTCAGCGATAGCTGTGATGCACATTTTATTTTTCACACTTCTTGGGTCACAAGCGAGATGACAGCGTCCAAGCACCTTCACTACTCATCGCGGTTTGCCTGAACATCAAATACATTCCATTGGATTATAAAAAAGGTGACAGCATCCAAGCAGCCACACCACCCACTCCGGTTCGCCTGAACATCAAAGACATTCCATTAATTTATGAAATGAGGTGACAGCACCCTATAGCATCCTCACCACTCATTGCGGTTCGCTAGGATGTCAAACACATTCCAGGACAGGTCATCATCCATGTGCCCCTGCAGAGAGTGAGTCATTATGGAAGGAAGGAAGGCACAATAAGAGCAACAAGGAATGCACAGCCAGAGCACCAGCAGGTGCACAGTGACGGCACCGGGGCACCGGGAGATGCATCACAAGAGCACCAAGAGATGTGCAGCAGGGGCGGCAGGAAATGCATGACACATAACAAGAAACCAAAAGAGATGCGCAGCAAGGGTGGCAGGAAATGCATGACGCATAACAAGAAAACCATAAGGGATGCGCAGCAAGGGCGGCAGGGAATACACGACCCCCAGAGCATCAAAAGTGAGCTGGTGCACCTGCTTCCAGGTCGGCAGAAAATGCAAAGGAGCTCACATTCACTGCTTGTCATTGATAAACGTAGCTGAGGAGCATGCCCGGCACACTCAGAACACTTATGAGGGAAGACAGCAGCATCACCATGTAAACAATCAGCCAACAGATGCTAGTGGGTTCAAATACACCTGGGCTTGCTCACAAAACTCAAACCAGCACGCTTACGTGATGACTGTATCTGCTTTCATGTTTGCTCCAAGTCCAAGCCTATTTACGTCAAATCACCACAGCTCATGCCTGTCAGAGCCAGCTTTCCTCACACTCAAATTAGGATGTGCGCAGCTGCCAAACCCTTCCAGGACCAGGCTCCCTCTCATCAGACTCCACTCATGAAACGCATGACGCCAGTCGCCCCTTGAAAAAAGGGATGCAAGCACTGCCTGGGCTCGAGCTCCCTGCCCATGTTTCTTCTCTTTTCCTGTCATTTCTTTCCTCCTTTTTTCTAGGGATTCATACCTGGGCCATCACGGCCGCTGTGTCCAAGTCAGCACCAGAGTGGGTAACCTTCAGCAGCCACCTGCATTGGTCGTGACGCGCGCGTGAATTAGAAGCAGTGGTCAACCACATCTGTAAGCGTTGCAACCATGACCATTTTGTGGGGGGTAGGGAAGGAACCTTGATGGCGAATTAGCTTTCCCACACCCACAAAACTGTCCACTAAGCAAAGAAATGCTGCTGGGAGGGGCCAATGTGGTTGTGCAGGTAAGTGATGAGTTTGTTGCAGATGCGCATTACAAGCAATACAAACAAATGGCTGCATTTACAAAACAAGGGCCCCAAACTCCCTTTACGACTCGACTATTGGTAACAGCGCTTGCTCAGACTCACAGGTAGTGCTTGAAGGGGTCAATCAGGTGGGGCAGGTGCATGGGAAACGCGGTGATGGGCTTGTCGAAGTTGGCAAGGTCCTCGGGCGTGAGTTTGGCCATGTCCCATAATACCCGCCAGAACTCTCCGCCGTCATTACTGCATCGCAAGTTGTGTGCAAGTGAGTGTGCCTCAGAAGTGCATCTGTTAATAGTAACACACATAAGGCACTTGCCCTCGTGTGTAGCAAAAGGCACACTGAACACACACAAACAAGTAACCTGGCCTCATGTGCAGCAGAAGACACACTGAACACACACAAACAAGTAACCTGGCCTCATGTGCAGCAGAAGACACACTGAAGACATACAAAAGGCACTTGCCCCTCATGTGCAGCAGAAGACACACTGAAGACACACAAAACGCACTTGCCCTCATGTGCAGCATCAGACACACTGAAGACACACACAAAACGCACTTGCCCTCATGTGCAGCATAAGGCTCACTGAAGACACACAAAAAAGGCACTTGCCCTCATGTGCAGCATCAGACACACTGAAGACACGCAAAAAAGGCACTTGCCCTCATGTGCAGCATCAGACACACTGAAGACACCCAAAAAAAGGCACTACCCCTCACATGCAGCAAAAGAAACACTGAACACACATACAAGGCATTTGCCCCTCGTGTGCAGCAAAAGACACACTGAACACACACACACACACACACACACAGAAGGCACTTGCCCCTCATGTGCAGCATCAGACACGCTGGCGTTTTATGAAGCCATCTGCACCCTCTCCATGCCAAAATGACAATGAGCTTGTTTGACATATCCATGTCATGCCGATGCCTCTGTTAACACTGCGCCCAACCACGTCTCCATCACTGATGGCGTCAGCCTAGAATACTCAGCATACTGGTACCTTGACTGATGGATGGATCCTGATGGCGAGACCCATGAGGAGTCCTGGCCCCCGGATCCATTTGTCACGATTTCAGACTGCAAGGCTGGTTCAGAAGGGATAGCTCCCCCTCGCAAACCTGTACCTACTGAGCGCCGTAGTTTCTACCGAACCAATATGCATCTTTGATGGCAGAGGGGAAACGGTTGCTCAAACTGTTCCTCCTGGCATGGGCCAACCAGCATTCCGTAGCTTCACTGTGGCTGCCGCCAAAATGTGGCTGTCCCCTCTCCAGGGCGTGCTGAGCAGTTCTCACCACTGAAGCTCCAATCATAATTGGTGCAAGGATGCTGACAAGGTAGGCTGCCGCCTACATGAGGTTGAGAACAACAACTGCTACACATGCTTGAGGACATGGCTGCTGCCTTTGCAGGGGTGCAATTCACACACACACACACACACACACACACACACACACACACACACACCCACACACACCACATAACCCACCTATGTAGGAATGCCAAGTAGGCAGAGCAGATGGCGATGTCATCTGGCGTGGTGTTGGTGTGCAGCTTCTGGTGCCACTGCTCTAAGAAGTGCTCCTCAATGCCCTGGAAGGAAAGGGTGGAGGTAGAATGGGTGAATTCCCAGGCAACTGGGACAATGAATTCCGTATGGCATAAGGTGTTACATGGGTGTGCACATATATATATGGGTGTGCAGCTTCTGGTCCAGTACTCCAGGAAGCCCTCATCCATGACCAGAAGAAGAAGGTGTAAGTGCAACGAGAAGATAGGGAGCAAACAATGAAGCCACAGGGCTTTGTTGGTGCGCAGCTCCTGACACACACCACCTCTCCAAGAGGCGCTCATTGACGTTCTGGCCAGTACGTGGAAGCACATTGAAATAAAAAGCTCCTGTGGCCACTGCTCGATCTACCACCCCCCAATGCCCTGGATTACACTGAACAAAACAACAGCGAATGGGCTGAAGAGAGGAGCCTTTCCTCTTCTCTGAATTTGCTTTCCGCGATAGCCAAAGGGGGCAAAAAGAAAGCTTGCATCAATGATGAGTCAGGTCTGGAGTTCAAACAGGCACCTGGACATGTACAAATTTAAGCCATTGTTGTGCAAAAAGTTTGCCTCTCTTTGCCAACGATGTCCCTTCACTCTATTTTCGGCAAAGGCTACTTGTCACGCAGCCTCACGGCTGAATGCATTCATGCTCGGGCATTTCCCGGAGATCACCATGCCAGTTATGTTAGCTAGACTATCACTAGACTCCCTGCGTAGGCCATGCCAATTATGTCAGCTACAACATCACTGTTTCCTCAGCAAAGGCCATGCAAATCAATCACAGCCCATGAATTTTCCACTGCAAAGGTGGTCTTGCATGCATTCTGCATCACATCAAGCGTATACGCATACACACGAGTGTGTGTCCACTCCTTACCGGCCTGTGACCTTCTTTAATGCCATTGCCGCGCATGATATTGAGGATGCCCATGCGAATGTCATCCCTGCGGGAAAGAAGATAAATACGACGAAAAGAGGTTCCAGCAGATTTCCAATCATGGCAGGAGTCAAAAGGTGCACATCAAAATAGGCCACCAAGCTAATACCAAAATAAAGGTGTCCAGGATGCCCTCTGAGCTATGGGGAGAGCGCGTGAACAACTACCACATGTCTCCATGCGCAGATACTGAGTTCATACCTACATGCTCAAAACATGCTGTCTTGCGCGCACCCATTGCCTCCGCCGAGAGGCAGGCTTCCAACGCCAAGCATACATTTGAAGCGCACGCGCACACATACATACACAGCACAACCCACCCATTGCCTCCGCCGAGAGGCAGGCCCTCCAACGCCATGCATGCAGTCAAAGTGCACGCGCACTCACACACACACACACACACACACACACACACATCTCACCCGTTGCCACCACCACGAGGCAGGCCCTCCAACGCCATGCGTGCATACACCCGGCAGCGGGGATCCTTGGCTGAGCGCGCCTTGTCAGCCATCTTTTGTGCTATGCTCTTCTGCACATGCGCGATGTCCTTGGACTGGTAGTTGCTGCAGGGAGGGGTGAATGTGAGAGACAAGGGACTCTGAAACATCAACACCTGCGGCGGCATTATAGCTTTTTGCGCACATGCATGATGTCCTTGGACTGGTCATTGCTGCGGAAAGGGGTGTACGTGATAGCAACGCTGAAACATTGATGCAGTGGTATTGTTGTCTCCTTGCGGACATTCACAATGTCCTTGGCCTGGTAGTTGCTATGGGAAGGGGTCCATGCAAGGAAGGAAAATTTGAAACAAAGTGATGGGATCGCTATTTTTGCGCATGCATGCATTGAGCATCTTGCCTTTCTGCTCCTAGGCAATACGTCTGAGCACTCGGGCTTGCTGGGCAAAGGGTGTGAATGAGCGAAGAAACACAAACCGTGTCACCCAAGATTTCCTAAGCAAGCAGAAAGGACGTGTCGGCAAAACCTTCTTTGGTGGAGGCTCCAACATGAGCTGATGCACCACAGGACAGCAAAGCCCCCGTGTCCATTTGCTAGGAACATGTTGTAGCAAGCAGTCTTCCTTATGTTTTGCTGGGGAGCTCATGGATAGGGTGTGAGGTACACTAGTACATGGGATTTAAAGTAGTAGTAATACATGGTATGTATTGCAGTAAATGCTAGTATACTGGACCAAATACAAGTGTCGGCACCATTTCTAGGAGGGGGACAGTTTTTGACCTCCAGGGATCCACTGCTGATTTTGCTGTTTAGAAGTTTTGAAGGTGTGAAGGAGTGAATCAAGTCATCCATGCACACGTATCCATCCTTGCAAGCTGTCTATGCCCAAAGTAACAAAGCCCAGAACACCTATAAGTCATTCTGACTCAGTGCACATGTGGAGTCTTGATGTCGACTAGCTAATGCAGCTGCAAAGTGGCTGTCTACAAAGCTGGAAGCAAGTGTTCTAGCCCAATGTATCCATCTGCAGCTCCACCGCGTTTGATCGCTCCTCCTGGTTGCCCAAGTTCGCCCTCACTGTTGAGGGCTGAGCGCAGGAAGGGGTTACCTAGCTTAATGTGGCCTCAGCTAGTGTACAAAATGTATATCATCCCGCAAAAATAATATTTTTGAGGGGTGCGGGATGACTGCGAACACCTGAAAAATTATTTTTGAGCATACGTGAAAGTGAAAAATAATCATTTTTGAGATTTGTTTGGGGCATGAGTTTAGAAGCGGCGGTGGGGCATTGACAGCCAGGAATAGGAAGCTTCCTGAAGCCCCCTTCCATTGAGCAGCAGCGGCAGCAGCAGTAGATGGAACAGGCCAATGAGTTTCAGCAGTTGATTCAGCAGCTGAGCAGGTCTTAATATTTAGGAGCAGCATGTGCACCTTTCATGCGCTTTTGAACAGCATCATTCTTTTGAGTGCAATCCTTGCAATCCTTGCAAAACTTTGCATGCTGGCCAATCCTTGCAAGTTTTTACATGCAGGAGCAGCGTGGAGCACGTAAATGCAGTACTTTGGGCTAAAGGGGGCTGATTGCCCCTGCAGGAACATGTGGGAAACTTAAAAAATAAATACTGAGGGGGGTGCGGGATTGAGGCGGGATTCATAAAATAATTATTTTTTTAAGGGGTGCAGAATGATCCACATCAGATACGGTACATGGTAGCCTGGGAGGGGTTGGCTGGGCTGATGATGCTCTTGCACCCTTTGTACCTCAGAGCGCATGGCTTCCAGCAGCTCCTCAGCAATGATGATGATGATGCACCCCTGCTCGTGCTCTTTGGGCTGCGTAGGCTGCTGAAGCCTGCATGCAATTCTTCTGACTTACATGATGTGCCTAGATGCACTTGCATACCCTCTCCACTTTAATTCCTGCCATTTTGGAAGCCAATTACATTGCACTCCGACTCTCCAACACCCTAAACACCCTAAAATCCACCCTGAGCTCAGGAATTCAGCGCTATGAGTTTCTGAATTCAAAGATGTTTCTGAGTATAACTATTTACTGCTAAACTACTTTGTATAGTAGTATATTATCCTCCGTATACTATTGGTGTTTAGGGACGGTTGCCACGTGCGAAATGGACCCTTTAAATTTCCATCCCCGCTCAAAGGTCCTGGATCAATTGAAAAGTAGACCAGGGTCAATTTCGTCCAGAGGACTCGTCACCATGTTTCAACCTTGTCTTGCGTGAATGCAAGACAAGCAAGACATTGTGCCGCAGCCCGAACTGCCCTTGCCAAAGACACATGCCATGGGCAGACAATGATGAGCTCACCTGTTGCGGTACCAGTCCAATTGGCGCATGGAGCTCAGGCGCAGCCATGTGAAGATGAGGGCCATGCCCTTGGGGCCTGCACAGTTGTGCAAAGCATATGCAGCAGTAAAAAAGCGTTCATGTTGGCCTTCCCGATGCGGTCAGCACATAAAGCTCAGGCGCAGCCATGTGAAGATGAGGACCATGCCCTTGGGGCCTGCACAGTTGTGCAAAGCATATGCAGCAGTAAAAAAGCGTTCATGTTGGCCTTCCCGATGCGGTCAGCACATGGAGCTCAGGCGCAACTGTTTGAAGATGAGGACCACTCCTCACCTTCATGTAAAACACAGACAAGGCGTCAACAGAGCACTCATACTGCACAATCTCAGGCATCACAACATGAGTCATGGCAGCCCTTGTGACTGGCACTAATACACCAGCAGTGCTCAGCAGGCCCCTCAGCCAAACAGTAGTGCCCTGCTTGCACATCGCACGTTCCGCATGGCACCCTGCAAATGCACTGCGCATTGCATGCTGCACACTCCTGCCATGCCAGAATCATACAACGGCCTGAGCATCACAAACAAGCCATTACGCTTCGTTGTGTGGAGCACACACCTGCCATGCCAGCATCATACAACAGCCTGAGCATCACAAACAAGCCATCACGCTCCGTCGTACGGAGCACACGCATGCCATGCCAGCACCATACAACAGCTGAGCAACACACAAGCCATCACGCTCCATCGTGTGGAGCACACGCCTGCCATGCCGCCATCGCACTGCCGCACAGATACATTGCAAACCGCAACAAGAGAGGCTCTGGAAAATGAGGAGAACTGCCTAAAGTGTACCGGATTGTCAAAGAATACAAATTGTACCACCATCGCACTGCTGCAGTGTGACACAGAAGCCCTAACAGTGAAGGCCCAGTGAGGGGCCACACAGGGCCGCAATTTGAGACAGGCCTTGGCAGCGAAGGGCCACAGAGGGCTGCAAGGTATTGCCTGATTCAAACCGTTGGACCTTTTAACAGCATTGGCACATAACACTTGAGCAAAATTGCATAAATACCCAGGAGCAAAGGCAGACAGCCAGGTTGCAGCATCCAGAGCATCCACGATCCCCAGGACACTGTAACTAAATCATTCGCAACACACACACGCACGCACACACAAACACACACACATACACACACACACGCACGCACACACAAACACACACACATACACACACACACACAAACACACACACCAGCAGCATCCAGAGCGTCCATAGTCTCCATGGCCATGCAGAAGCGTTGGAACAGCGACCAGTGTGTGTACGTGCCCTCAGCATCCATGATCTGCACGCACGTTGACGCATCCTGGTTTGCATGAGCATCCTTTTTTTGGCACGTTACCACGCTCTCCACGGCCATGCAGGAGCATGGAAACGGCAACAAGAGTAGATGTGGTTGCGCCCTCTGTTACATCATGATCTGCACGCATAATCATTCAACACATTGCCATGGCCTCCATGGCCATGCAGGAGCGTTGGAACAGCGACCAGTGTGTGAACGTGCCCGCATAATTCATGATCTACACGCACATTTGTTGACATGTTCTGGATTACGTTAGCATCCATGTTGATGCATTGCCATGCTCACCATGGCCATACAGAAACGTTGGAACAGCAACAAGTGTATGTGCGTGCGTGCTTGTGTGTGCGCGCGCACGCGCGTGCACGCCCGGAGCAGTCATGAACTGCACGCGCATACATTTTATGGACCATGGAATTATTGTTTGGCACACCGTTACTTGGAAGCCAGGACAAGAGCAAAATTGAAGTGGCGCGCACTACCGCCTTCAGTGGCCATTGCTTGTTTTTCAGATCAGACTGCTTTGGTTGATGGCACCCTTTTTTGCTTCAGCTAAGCTGCCCTTGTCGGCAGGTACATCTAACCTTTCCTTTCAGTGGTCCTTGCTTGCAAGTCACATTGCTAAAAACACCACTGGCTTCACACACAACAATGCCGATGTAAGTGTGGAGGAGCTCACATGTGCAGTTTCGCTCGAGGAGCATCCAATGGAAACTGGCCTGCTGAATCAGCACCTGTTTCTCTTCCCACCTGCCGTGCTTCTCCCAAACACCTCAGCACCCCCTGTTTAGCTCAACAAAACAAATTTGCAAAATGCCTGACAGGACATTTTGACCACCACCACAGATCTGGCAGCATGTGGCCATCAGATGGGGCAGCTGACCTGCTGGTGCCCATGCACACCTGACCTGCAATACGCAAACATTAAGTGGGCAGCTGACCTGCTGGCACCTAGAAAACACAGCTGACCTGCTGGTGCCCATGCACACTTGACCTGCAATACGCAAACATTAAGTGGGCAGCTGACCTGCTGGCACCTAGAAAACACAGCTGACCTGCTGGCGCCCATGCACACCTGACCTGCAATACGCAAATATCGAGTGGGCAGCTGACCTGCTGGCACCTAGAAAACACAGCTGACCTGCTGGTGCCCATGCACACCTGACCTGCAATACGCAAATATCGAGTGGGCAGCTGAACTGCCGGCACCTAGAAAACACAGCTAATCGACTGGCACCCACACACAGCTGACACACAGCATGTGAACATCAGGCAGGCACAGCCGACCCGCTGGTGCTCGTGCATACCTGACCTGCACTACGCAAACATCAGATGGGCAGCTGACCTGCTGGTGCTCGTGCACACCTGACCGACTGGCACCCACGCACAGCTGACATACAACATGCGAAAATTGTGTTGGCACAGCTGACATGCTGGTGCTCATGCATACCTGGTTGACGAGCGTGTCGATGCTAGGGGGCTTGAGGGTGACGGTGAAGTCCACGCCTCCATCATTCAACCAGTTCTCAGGCTCCGTCTCTTTCAGCACAAATGACAGCGAAGAAGGGCAGCTCTCCTGTGTTCATACGAGGGCAACAAGAAAGGAGGGAAGCAAAAGGGTGAGGCTGAATGTCTGTTTCAAAAGGAGTCACAGCAAGGAGGTGCACACCTCCCGTTTGGGGAAGGAGCAAGCAAGCAAGCTGCGAGGGCACCTTGGGTACATATGTACAGCAAGGCCGGGCGGCCCCTTTTGTTTTTTCTCTAGGAGTCCACAAGGGTACTAAGCAAACTCTTAAAAAACTTAAATAGTGTGAATACCTATTCCATCGTATTTAGGAAATGTATGCTCCATCTTGATTTAAAGGGGAGAAAGGGAGGTGCAGGGAGGGAGGAGACAAAAAGGTTTCAATCTTTAGCAGTAACAAACAAAAGCAGCAAGCAGATTACTAGAGAGTGAGACAGTAAAATGTTCTGAGGAAATAAGTTACAGGGAGCACTTCCATGCTGAAAGCACTTCCTCCACATAGCTGGATGGTGGGGTTGGATAAATCAAAATTCTTCAACTGATGCCAAGTTTCTCTGCTAATTCCAGGCTGCCTGGGAAGTTGCTTGGAAAAAAGGTACAGCAAAAAAAGCAGTCAGCAGTCTACACTAGGCCTTGACCAAACGTGATGGCTCTCAAGGGAACTGGCATTACCGGCTAGTTTCTGCAGGGCTGCTTGATTTCATTGCAGGCTACCGTCATGCTCGCATGCAATCCACAAAGTGTGAGGTACAAGAGCTCACTCCAACTTGTGTTGAAGAGGACCTATTTGCCACTGGTCAGCAGTAGCGCCATGGTGAAAGGCTGGTAAAAACAATGGCGCGATGCGCGAGGCCATAAGCAGCAGAGGATCTTTTGCCTGGAGGTGAGAGCACAAGACTTTTGCCTGGAGGCAAGAGCACAGTGTACAAGACTTTTTCCTTCTGCCTGACAGCGAGAGCACAAGACTTTGACTCGCACCTCATCAAGGGAGAAGTAGATGGATCCAGAGGGGGGAAAGGGTGTCTGGCACGCCTTGTCCCCAGCTTGCTGGGTGCCTTGGGGCCACAGCGACTGAGGGGGCACGTTCCTGAAAGAAAAGGAAAAAGTGTGTGTGCGCATGTGCGTGCATGCGCGCAAGGGGAATTGCGCTCTGAACAGAGTTCATTCACAAAATTTGGACGACAAGTATGGTAATCCCCCTTCGCTTCTTCCACCAACTCAAAACACTTGCTGTCCTATTCCAGCAAAACATGGCACGGTTCTCATCAAGCAGTTACTGTTGCTCCTCATGATCCTTATTTCTTCTGTTGGTCCTCGTGACGAAAATCAAGAAAACTACTGGCTCCCTCGTGACACAGAATGCAACGCTGCTTGATCTAACACGTCAGCAGCCTCTGATTCTCAATGCACTGCCATCATCAAAACGAGGTCAAACATGCTGCAGTGTGGATGCAGCATCCATCTCCTATGCATCGACTTTTGCTGCCTGTGCGACTCTTTCCCAAATAATAACGCACCGCTTGTCGACTCATCTCATGTTGCTTTGATACTATACAGCACATCCACCTCCCTTGCATCACACCTTGCTCCCCTTGCACCGTGTCCCCCAAATAATGCACCTGTTGTCAGCTCACTAAAACAAGTGTTTTCCATCTCCCATGCATCAACCTTCCCGTGCAACGCTTCTCGCGAATCTGCGCACCACCAGTTGTCACTTCCTTAAACAATATCACAACACATCAATCTCCCTTGCATGACTTGCCATTCTGAGCTGAGCTTATTCCAAGTAACACACCAGTTATCAACTCCCCAGTGTAGCAGCATGGGGCGACTGGGCTGAGGGGTGAGCACCACCTGTGTGAACACAGCCATGCAAGTTGCATGTAAATTAATTTATTGATAAATACACATGGGGCGGCTGGGCCGGGGGCTGGGCTGGGGGCTGAACACCACCTGCGCACACACAGCCGTGCACGATGCAAATTCACGTTGCATGATGCAAATTCACTAGGCTTGGGAGATATGCACACAGCGGATTGTGGGCACCTAGTGCACACACAGAGGAGTGTGTGCACTGCAACACTGAGAATGAGATGAGGGGAGTGTGCACTGCACTGCAACACTGAGAATGAGACGAAATGAGGAATGAAATGGGGTGTGACCTGCATCGCTGTGTGAGGAATGAAATGGGGTGTGACCTGCACCGTCGTGTAAGGCATTAAATGGGGTGTGAACTGCAACGTCGTGTGAGGAATGAAATGAGGGGACTTTGAAGGTGGGCATTGGATGACGCACCTGTGCTGTCAAGGAGGGCTGACCATAAATGAATAATAAATCCGTACGTATGTGCTGCATACATATGCCGCGCTTTTGCATGGGAAAATGTGAAATGTACGGCGTTTGGTTATGCAAGAAATTGGCATACCTTAATCTCAAGTCTTCGAGTTGCACTACCTACTTTGCATTAGCTTCCAGGAATGGAATGGACCGGTAGAGGCGCCCATCATTTTACCAATTACATGCCATTCTCCCAAAGACTGCACCAAAAATTTGTGAGCACACATGCTGAGGAAGGCGTTGTGTCCAGCATTGCTTTCTTGATGCTGGTTGCGCAAGATAAAAGAAAACTTGTGATCCCATATTTGCCTCTGCATCCGCCTAGCCTAGCAGTCAGGCGTCTTGACTGGAGGCCTTTCCTTATCTGTAATCTTTAAAGATTAGGCCTACTCGTAATACTTTGTAAAACTATGCCCCTGCATCCACCTGATTAATAGTCGGACGTCTTGACTGGAGGCCTTTCCTCATTTGTGACCTGTGATCTGTTGAAAATGGACCTCCTTGTAAGGCCCTGCCTCGGCATCCACCTTGCTAAACCAATTTTGGAACAATTCAAGAATCAGAGGACAAACTTTCACGCATCACCTCAAAAACAGAACGGACATGGCAGCATCTCGAGTGACAAAGGTTTTGCCTTCAGAGCGCAATAAGGAAGGGGCGGAGCGCCATGGCAGGGAACTCATGGCTATGCACAACATCCATGAAAGCGGACCAGCACACACACGTGCATGAGGGTGCTTTCAAGTTCAGAGGCAGAAGTGATATGGTGATTTAAGGGGCATGTCCTAACGCACCCCATGCTTGCCCTAGCCATGATAACTTAGATCTGATACCACAATCTTTCGAAAGTGATCAAATCCTTATTTTTCTACTGCTGCAAGCCTGACTTCATAACATGCTTTTGGTCTAGACTGTAAACGCCTTCAGACATTGACTCATTACCTCCGTATACAAAATTAAGAACACGGGGGACTTTCATTTCAGGAAAGAAAGATCAAGCCTCACCCTGGTAACATTCCCGAAACAAGAAGCAGGAGTGCAGTTTCCAACGCACCTCGTACTTGTCCCCAGCCTTGGCAACTTCCACATGCAGGCCGGCATCATGGCTGCAGGGTGCGCACATGGAGCAGAGACCTTGTCATCATGTTGTTTTCAATGCCAAGTGTGATGCTGTGCCGGACATCTTTTTGGTATTTCCTGCGCTGCTGGGTTACGACTGCAAGCACAGCACAACACTTTGGTGGTCTCTCTTTACAGCGTGAATAGCCCTTCCCCTGCTGCAAGCACAGCGTTAACTGCATCTCGAGACAGCCTCAATTGTCGCCCTTTACACTACAGAATGCTCCTCCACACGCTGCAAGCACAGCACCAAACTGCATCACGAGACAGCCTTAGTTGTCACCCTTCACAGCACAAGTTGCCCTCCCCATGCTGCAAGAACAGCACCAAACTGCACCATGAGATAGCCTTCTTGTAAGGCAGCGTTGTGCTGTGCTTGCAGCATGGGAAGGGCAATCTGCCCAGAAAGTTACAGCTGAGGCTGTTCATAATGCAGTGTTGCACTGTGCTTGTAGCATGGGCAGTTTGCCTTGTGGAGATTGACAATAGAGGCTCCTTAAGAGAGTGCCTCTGCTGTCACTTTTCAAAGCACAAAACGCCCTTCCCCGTGCTGCAAGCACAGCACAACACAGCTGTACACACACATTTAATTGCGGCACTCTGTCTGTCGAACAAAACGGTTGTTCGACGACCCTCCTCCCCTGCCACCGCTGCACATTGGGTGGCAAAAGAAGCTTTTTGACCATGCCAGAGCTGCATGCCATTGATCCCTCTAAAAAGATCCACAAGAAAGCATGCAAGAACAATGGACGGTGCCCTTGACAAGCCACGGCATGGCTACTGAGGAGCCTTCGCCAGTTGTGATTCCATCCCTGATGGTGCAGAGGCTCATAACAGGCGTCTTTTGCCCAGGACGCTCTTATATTTTGCCAGCACATGTAGTAACCCTTGGTCAACCCGTATGGTCAAAACATACAAAGCAAGTAATCAACTAATCAGTTGGTTCACCACGATTGCAACAGCTGTGCTAGCCAAAAAAATTTGACTCTCACAAAAAATGCTCAAGCATGACGTTGGGCATTCAAACAAGTGATCTTAAAAACCTGTTTCTTTTCTTGAAAAGACGAGCAGTGGATTGTCAGTCTAGATTCAGGTTTTCATGCTTTGAGGTTTTCACGCTTGTTTCCCAATCCTGTCCCTCTTCTCCCTTGCTTGGAAGTTCATGCTTGTATGGGCAAAAAAAAGTTTCAACTTTCTGGTTTTACCTTGTGGACCTTAGCACCTCCCTCTCTACTTGTTCTGCCCCCTCCAGCGTAGCAGCGCCCACAATGAAGCGAGAAGAGGAGATCCGAGACCCCAGGCAAACTTGCTGTTGATGGCGGAGGCCCACTAGGTTGGACAGCTTGAGCTGGGTGGGACGCAGGTTTGCTGTGCAGGCATGGAATGGGCGCGCTCATGTGATTCACTTCATGATGTGAAGGACCGTTGCTGTGATAGGAACCTAGTAGGTTCAAGCTCAGCATTCAGGCCATGCCCCGCAACTCACCTGCATGGATCCCGTGGGATGCAGCAGTGCTGTGAACAGAACAGGGCTTTGGGATGACTCTGTTGGCATGGTGGGGGAAGGGAGCACGAGCGTATCCGATGTGGGGTCTGTTACAGATGGAGAAAGACGACATGTTGAGATGGGTTTTTTTATTGTGAGCTGCAATGTTGCCGATCAGAATTGCGAAAGTCTCGGAGGACAGGTCAGCAATCCCAATTTGGAAATCCTATTTATTCCAATGTGTAGGCAAATTCCTGCGCTTACTTTGAAGTGCAAACGGACGCATAGACATCTGCAAACGCAGCCGACACACAACTCATGTGGTAGGTCAGGCGAGGAGACTCCACACTAGCCCTGTCTAATAGCCATCCTGAGACTATTGAGGCTCAAAATCATGAGCACTCGCACATGCACACATATGCATGCACGCGCGCGCACGCGCGCACACACACACACACACACACACACACACACACACACACACACACACACACACACACACACACACACACACACACACACACACACACACACACACACACACACACACACATACACATACACGAACGCACACATGCATGGGCTTCGCTGATTCTCCACGTTGCGTGCATTACCACCCCCCTGTCTTTTCTCTCCCATTGATTTATTAGCCTTGTTCTTTGGGTTGTATCTCTTGCTTGTATGGGCAATACCATACATGGAATCAAAATTGCATTAATTGGGGGCGGCTTTGGTGAGTACTGGAGGGGAACTGCCAATTTGGCGTGTTCCATTGAATGTGGTGTTCCATGTTAAGATTTGTTTGAAAGTCAGTCCTTGCTGTGCGCATTGTCGCGAAAATAGAAGACCCTAGGGATCCTTTGCTGGTTGCGTTGCCACAGTCTATTAGAACAGCTTGATGGTAACTTATGAAAATCCCATATGTGTGCACCTGAGCAGTGTATGGGAAATTTAGATACCAGCTTAAATTTTCTGTGTACAAGGCAGACTTTGAGGGCTGTGCTGATGAACCGGTTGAGAGTTGAGCGTGTGCCTTTATAAAAAATCTTCAACCACCTCAGAGGGTGTACTCTGTAACGTAGTTTAATGTTCCACGATTGGCTTGATTGTTGGCAAGCCTAGATAAATGTTGCCAATCAGATAAGGGGGGAAAATCAATGTTGGCAGCAGAGCCTCTCCCTATAGAAGTTGAGAAAAGGAGGAGACCTATTGCCAAGGCACTGCATATACCCCCAGCCCACCAAGAGAAAAAAGAAAAAGGAAAGAAAATAATGGATGTCAGGAGGTTAACTAGCAGTACCCCATGCCTGGTCTTGGTAATGAGAGTAAATAGAAGCCTGTCTAAGGGCGCATGATGCTTGCAAGGGAAGGGAAGGGTTACATAGCTGTACCTGCCTGCGGGGGCAGCTTAGCTGAAGCAAAACGTGCCTGCAAACAAACCAGTCCAAACTAAAAAGCAAAATGAGCTAGAAGCTCAGTCACAGTATTTCAGGCAAGCAGACACGAACTTGGCTAATCCTAGGACATCAGCCTGATTCATGAAGTCTCTAAGGCGTGATGCACTGCTTGGGGGTGCAGAGCTAAACAGATGCTGGAACTGAGTGCGCAGTTCTGTTAAATCCTGAGATGGGCAATCCAGGATAACATGCTCTTCGTCTTGTACAGTGTGCCAGTCGCATTTGTTGCAAATTCTAAGCTCGTATGGGCACCTATTTCCATGATGCCGTTGGGTTTCTACTCGAAAGTTGTGACCGGAAAGGCGTAAGCATGAAATACTGCGAAATAATTTATGAGGAATATCTTGTCGTAGGTAGAGAGGTAGCAATGGCTTTTTGTTTGCAAGTTGATCAGTGTACGAGACAGAATGAGCGTGAAGCTGTGAAGAATGGTAGGGAGGGGAAACAAGGTAAAATAGTCTGGGCGTCCAGGAGCATGGTCATTGAACAGCCAGACCTCATTTAAAGCTTGTACTTTTTTGCTTAAGCAAACAACTTGATCAACCAGGGCTGGACCATTAACGAGCTCTCAAGCTTGCTCAGAAATTTCATGCTCATCCTGTAATTTCTTTTTATGCCCATCCTGTAAAGTATGCCCACACGGGAAAGTTCCTCTGCCTATGTTTTCCTTTTCTTTTCTTTCCACACTTTTTTCTTTTAACTTGGTGCCGCTAGACGCATTATTGGAAACAGAAATACTCCTCACAGCCAGATTCTGGAGCCGAGTGCTTCCAGTAACAGACCCACACTTGCCCTTTCTGTTATGAAGCACCATGGTAGAGGGGACTTGCGGCTCTTAGAATTACAATGGTTACGATGGGGGGTGATCTTCAGCCAGGTTGTTTGGCTAATCGGCTTGTGGCTGGTCTCGGCCAGCCAGAAATAAATCCATAAGCTTGGACAAAAAAGGAAAAGCTTCTTATTACGCTGATGAAGGAATTGATAAACAAGTTGGAACTCGCTTGATGCAGCAAAAAAGGTTGCGTCTTAGAGAAATCCTGGAGATAAGGTTCAAAAAGCATGTGATACTTGCAGCGCAAAGTACGAACTCATTCATCAGAGCAGTTGAAAAGAATATGTGCTTCATCTTGAGTTTCACTGCAAGAACACCTGCCACACACAGAGACTTCGAAGCCGGAACCTGCTCACATTACGCATAGCTTGCTCAGGCAACTTGCCTTTGAAATCCAGAAAGAGATACCTTTCTACAACAATGATCAACGACTGGTTGGTCAGCTGTTGAGCAAATCTAAGAATATGATGGAGAAAATAGAGCAACTACGCAGGCGTTGAAAATACTCCTCTCATCAATTAAGGAAAAGAGACACCTAGGGCCGAGACACTGTGCATCCCTTTCAACGATGGTGCTAGCGCTGCTGCTTAGAGTCCTCCAGCTGATTCTTGGGCCTGGTGTCTTCACACTACCTGTACCCTTGAAGCAAAGTCGACCGCTTGATGTTTCATCAAACATCAGACCGCAACAAACATTTTTTCTCGAGCCCAAGTTTATGAGTTAAGCTTTTTTTGGCTAGATCTGGTTGCAGGCCTCTGTGCTTCTGATCAGCTGCATTTTTGAGCGGATACCATATCGTTATGATAACGATGTAACCTTCCCTCATTTTCACAGTATTTGACCTCCACCGCCATGAGATGGATGTACCTCCGTTCTGGAAGGTTTCATCCTAACACACTGAAAACTGACTGTTAATTGATTAAAGAACGACCGGTTAGCCATGATTCAGCAATAACCATCTCATCACGACACAAACCTCCTCTTCCAGATTGATGCAGGGAGAGTTTCCTCTGCCTACGTAATTTTGTCTTTTACTTTTCTACTAGACACTACTATAGTGACAATGGACTGCGGCAAAGGGTCCAAGCCAATTAAAACGTGCAAAGGAAGAGCTGGCCAACTGGCAGGTACCACTCAATGAAGGGAGGACTTTCTGACTTCCCCTCTCACAGACTTTTACTGGACGAATCAGGCACTTTCTACTATTCTCAAGCTAGCTCTGATGATGCTATTGATTTCTTGCAGAAGCAAACTAATGAGACTTATCGTTTTGTTTCCGAGCTCATGGATATTTTTTGTGCAGTTGGAACAGTTAAGCAGACCGAGCAGCCAAACTACCTGGCCGAAGGTCAAACCCCATTGTAACTCAATGAAGGGAGGCCCCTCTCTTCATCAAATTCATAGCTAGGAAGAGGAAAGCCCAGAAAGAATGATTTTGCTTTCCCCAGGAAGCAAACAGATGTCTGCAATGCAGGGCACTTGCTGAGAAGCAAAAGAGGAACACCTACCTGCCATTGGCTACTCATGATTTGCCAAACAAGGAAATAAGTGACTTCCTGAGCCAAGTCAGGATCCCATGTTCATATTTCACTTGGTTACAAATGTTGATAATATATGTATGTCTCATATCACCAGCACCCGATCAGGTAGGATACCGGATGTAGGCCTTCTTGTAATCCCTTAATATAACCTTTTGAGAGGAAGAGGCCTCAAGGGCAAAGCCTTAGAGCTAGGTCCCTGTTACTGATAGGGTGAAAACCCTTCCTTTGCTTCTGAGCCTCTCCAAAAGGAAAGAAGGTGAAAAGTCTGTTCTACCGTAAGGTTGCGTGCACTAAGAAAAGGACCAAAGCTCCCACCCTCTACAAGTTTGCGCGCACGGATTCATCCATGCTGTCTGGCAAGGACCAGCCACAGGCTCAAGGTTCCAGGACAGCTGACAGGACAACTAGCACAAAAGCGCAAAAGTGCAGGCGAAAATTGGCCCTCCGAGGTAATGCTCCACCATCCATTTGTCACACTGTCTCTTTCGCTTCCGCTAAGCTGCCCCCTGCAGGCAGGTGCAGCTGTGTAACCCTCTCCTTTCCTTGTCACAGTCTTTTTCGCTTCAGCTAAGCTGCCCCCGCAGGCAGGTACAGCTATGTAACCCTTTCCTTTCCTTTCCTTGTCACACTGCCTTATATGGCAGCAGTCAGCAAGATTCCCACTTAAGGGTAGTACAGAAGCTCGAGGTACACCTTATTCATCAATGTCAGTAAATGAGCATCCATCTAACACACACACACACACTCACACACACTCACACACACACAAGATCACAACCGGAGACGCTCGAGGTACACCTGTTCATCAACGTCAGCAAATGAGCATCCATATAACACACATTCACACACGATCACAACGAGAGGCCTCCAGGATAAACGACTGCTCAATCAGGCTGGAAAAATGACGCAGCAAGAACAGTGTCTTTGCATCCCATGACTAGGGACCAGGGGATTCAACTCAACCGATTAGCAGCAAACTCTAGTCAAAGCAGACTCTCGTCATGACAGCCCATGTCCATTGAGGTGATAAAAGAGCAAACCAAGCTTAAGCTATACAAAGATGGATCAAAATCCTCCACAAAAAATAAGAGTACGAAATTGATGTGATGATTACAAAGTGCTGCAAAACAGACATAATAAATCTGCTGCCTCCATGAGTAATTCTGTCAAAGCTGGCATAATGCAAGTGGGCTAACAAACGCCAGTCAGAATTAATTCTGTGAACAGCCTCTGTTGAAGCAGCACTGCTTTCTCAGCAGCACTTCCTGTGCGGCAACCATGAGCTTTATGTACAAAGGGGACTGCCCCAAATCTGATCAACAGCGGTTTTGCAGGAAGCAGACACCGCATCTTACAAGAAGATCCTCAGACCTTGCGAGGAATGGCAAATGCCAAGGAATGGCAAATGCCAAGGAATGGCAGAGGTGCCAAATTACTTTTTCTCAGCAGGCACTTCCCCCATTGCCACCATTCAACTCTCCCTGCTTTGTGGCCCTTTCTGCCTCCTGCCGGTTTGTCAGAGTTGCTACAATGTAACTCACCCTGCAGTGCATCAGCTGGGCCTATAACCACCTTCTAGGCCTCTACTACAACCAAAAGTTCATAGGACTTGCCAGAGCTGTCACCATGAAACTCTCCCTGCAGTGCATCAGCTGGGCCTATAACCACCTCCTAGGCCTCTACTGCAACCAAAAGTTCATAGGACTTGCCAGAGCTGTCACCATGAAACTCTCCCTGCAGTGCATCAGCTGGGCCTATAACCACCTCCTAAGCCTTCCCTTCAACCAAACTCTTTGGTCAGCGGTCCCCGCGAAATATTGCCACCACGTAATGTTTCTCCCTGCAGTGCGCCAGCTGGGCCTAATCACCTCCTAAGCATGCACTGCAATGGATCGTGCTCAGGTCGGCTGTTAGAAAACCATACAGTTCATCTTGACCATAAGTACCCCATTTGCACAGCAATCACAAGTACCTACCAAAGCTGTCACAGTACCGAGCAGTGGCAACGAATCACTGTTAAAAGCGTGTGATGTGAGCCATAGCAGCTGCTACAAGAGCGTCAATTGGGGCCAAGACTTTTTTATGATGACCCTGGTGCATCATATCTTGATTAATGTACAGGCATGGATGAAGCAGAGTTGGTGGGAAATGGAGACAAATGCAACTGTTGAGCATCAGAAACGTTGAAAAAATTGTTCTGCACAGGGCATGAACCTTAGAACCCCTTAAATGCCAAGTAAAGCCAGACCCAAGGTCCGGGCCTATGCATAGGTTTGAAACCCACACTTCCACAAAAGAACACGGATCAGATTTCCCAGCAGGCACCCCTTTCATAATGCGCTGTGAAAGAGAATCAGCAAGGTAGAATAACTGCTTGCTCACCCCTCTCAACTCTCCCTACTGCACGCTACAGCACCCCTGCTGTGCCTTTTTTGCAGGAGCCTGTTGCTCGTGAGGCTTTTCTGGTGCTGCCGCCGTCGCTTGCTTGCCCTGCCCCTCCCTATCCTCGCCTTGCTGCGCTTCCGCAGAGTCTGTATGCGCCTCTGCAATTTCACCTGCAACAACATCAACAGAGGTTTGAAGTTTGCCCTGGGTACTAACCAATCACAATGCACAAGCATGACAGTCTGCACATGCCCTTGCGACACCTGCAACAAGGAACTCAGGATAAGCCCTACGCTGGAAACAACAGGCTTTGACATCTTTGACCCTCCCTACCCCTTTGGCACGCGAAGACCTCTTTTCTGATGGTCCTGTGTACAGCATGCTTGCCAGCTTTGCAAAGCAAAGCAACCTCATCTGCTGCCATTGCCACTGTTGCCAACACACGAGGCATGGGCAAAGGCAAAGAGTTCTCACCAGCATTCACGCACCGGTGAGGCCTTAGCTAGCTTGCTAGTTAGGGAACCTTTCCCTGATGCACGCATGCGGACCTGGCATGCAGTCTTTCTTTTTCTTTCTCGCACCTGCGTTTCCATGATGTGCTCACTTGCGATCTCACCTGCCGCTGTTGCTGCTGGTGCAGGAGGCGTTGGCAGAGGGTGCGAGTCCGATTTATGCTTTGCAGAGGCCAGCTGCGCGCATGACATCGGTTTGAAGGCGGACATGTTTTGAGAGTGCCTCTTGTTATCATCATGGAGCAATGGAGATCTCACAATAAGGCACAGAGGCGTGTGGACAAAAGCTAAATTGTGCACTGATGGTGGGATGGACAAGCCCTGAAAAAGGCACAGGAGCATTTGGCTGCGCGCTTGATGGATGTCGCACAAGCACGGGGGCACCAAGAGCAGCTACTGAGACAGATCAAAACATGGTAGAATTGGGAAGCTCCAAAAAAGGCACAGAAGCATTTAACTGTGTGCTTGCCAGCTGTAGCACAAGCACGGGAGCACCAAGGCTAAGGCTAGGATAGCATTCACTTGTTTTGACCTGAGGCTTAATAACTTGTTTTTTTACTGTGCCTTCCTTTAATTCACTTTTCCTTCTATTGCTTTCTGTTACTTTTACGCTCTGAATCCTGGCACCCAATCCCTGTGTGATATTCTGCCTTATGCCAGCTAGACCACCCCTGTCAATTCTGCGCATACCTCCTGAAAGCTAGTCAAAACACTGTTTTCTCAGCACCCAATCTGGTCCCCTATGGTGAGACCTGCTGCGCGCTAGGCCTGCGCGTTTGTGCGCTTAGCCAGCCAAACTCAACCCCTGTGTGCCCAAACCCTCCAGCTGCACCCTCAAGCCTGCAGGTGAACCCCAGGATGCGCCCTGAGTGCCCAGGTGGCCACCTGCTGCAAGCTGGGGGAAGGATGCTTTGGGGGGTCTCCAAAGCAGCAAGGAGTGCTGACAGTATAGGAAACGGCCTTCTATCAACATACCACATACGAAATGAAGTCTGGGCACATCAGCTGCAGGTAGAGACGTGGTTCAAAACTCATTCATATAAATACATACACCTTACATGTATAAAGGTTGTAAGAAATATGGTTCAAGACTCATACGTATATTATCTGCCAAGGGAGTAAGAAATTTCGAGCACCTGGAGCACAGCACATGGTTGAAAAGAACCTAATATTCAATGGTCCCAAATATCCGCAGCAGCCTCTAGATTGCCCGTTTAGCCTATGCTAGGTCTATGATTGAAGTGTTCTGGCAACAGACCGGACATCCGGGCCATTTTTGTTGTAGAAGCATAAATAAATGTAACACATCGGTAGTGTACCCAATTGCAAAGTTTGTTGTAAGCTTCAGGCATTTTGCGGAGCCCAGAAGTTCCTCTCTGGCGTCAAAGTTGCTGACAATCCCAGGCATCAACCAGGACGGTTCAATCCGACAGGCACCAGGGACCACCTCAATAGAAAAATCACTTGCAACATTACCAGCATGCTTCCCAAACCCTCGCTGTTGCAATGAGCTGGGCCCCTCTTGGAAATGGCATTTACCAGAGGTGACGGAGAAGTGCGGGCATCAGGCACCTGTTGGGCTCCAAAACTATCAAAACAACAATAGAGGAACATTTGCATACTCAACACACGGGTTGGTGTGCCCAAATGAAGGAGATTTAGGCTTTTGATGCACAGAGCTTGACTTGAGCCATATCCAAATGTCTACATGCCAAACTAGCTCTTCCTTCACAAAAGTAATCCCTCATTCCCGGAAGTGGGTTTGAACGTGCCCGTTCTAGAATGTTTGAATGTTCATCTTCTTGGAAAACTTTCTTGCAGTGATCATTCCCAGGTATCTCCACATTTTCCTGGCGCAAGAGGTGAATGATATTATCAGGGTTGGGCCATACGTGGGTTCGTCGAGAGAGGTTGTCTACAGCATGCCAAATGAGCCCTTTCCTCCTCTCAAGTAATCTCTCATACTCAGAAGTGGGTTTGAACGTGCCCGATAGTAGGTCATCCATTCTGGACATAGGATCAGGGGCCCAACTCTTGACCCATCTCCTTCTTTGCAGTGCAAGATCCTGGTGGCTGCCATTCCTTCCATGCTCTGTTCCCTTTCCTTCCATGCTCTGTTCCCTTTCCTCCGTTGATTCATTTGTGGTTTGTTGCAAGTACGTCATTACCCTGCCCATGTTGCAGGTTGACATCAATTCCAGCATAATTGTATGGCAATACCCAATATCATGCAGGTTCATGTAGGTACATGCAGGTACTGCACGGATTTACTTTGGCGGCGGCTTGGAGGAAGCGAGCAGCTTGTTCAAACCTTCATCCATGCAGGCATACGTCCTCTTGGACTGCTATCCTCCTCCTCATTTCAAGCATTCTCAACTTCTAGAATTCTCTTTTTCTTGGAAAAGGATCTTACAGCAATCACCCCAGGTATCTCCGCATTTGTCTGGCGCAAGAGGCGAATGATATTTTCAGGGTTGGGTTATACGTGAGTTCGTCAAGCGAAGCCTTGAACGCGTGAAATACGCATGTGTCGTGTAACTATGCAATTTTGGGAAGCAATTTTTGGGAGGGAAGGTCTCGAGTAGTTGGGGCCCCAACCATCCCCCCTGCATCTCAAAAGGCCAAACATGAAACATGCCAAAAGGAAAGGTCCTGAGAGATTCTGTCGTAATAACAAAGCCGGATAAAGCAGAGGGAGTGCGCACAGCAACAGCAGGAACCACCTGACAACCAGCAATGTCACTGATTTGGTGCAGCTAGCAGCTTGATCTTGCAGTGCACTTGGGCACGCAGAACCAACAGGATCTGGGGCAGGCTAAGCCTTGGATGGATGAATGGATGAGGAAGAGGAGGAGATGAAGCAGCATGCTGCTCAGGAGCTCGAGGAGGGAAGCTTGGGGGGGAGCATTGGTTCACAGGCCGATACAGAGTAAAACTAGGGCCATAAAATGTTCAAATTTTTGAAGGGGGAGCAGCGGAAATTGAAAAAAGGCCCAACTTGGGCCTGTGAGGCACCGCCTGCAGACGTATTCTTCAACGTTTGCCCTATTCAGCCCTATTTAGCATATGCATTTAATCAACATTTTTAGCACTATGTTGACATACGCGTCTCACGTATGACCCAAACCTGGATATTTCTTTACAACACTTATCCTGGTCCTTGTTGCGAAGTCCAAATATTGTTCTTTAAAATTGATTTTTGGGAGAAGATTAAAGACATGCTTCCTTTAAGATCAAATGCAATGACATCTCTCACCACTATTTCGTTTTGAGGTAGGTAACTTACACAATCATTTCTTGGAAGCAGATCTTCATCAACACGCCCCCCTCCTCCTCCCCCTTCTCCTCCCCCTCCTTCTCCTCCCCCTTCTTCTCCTCCCCCCTCTTCTCCTCCCCCTCCTCCTCCTCCTCCTCCTCCTCCTCCTTTTTCCTCCTTCTCCCTCCTCTTTTTTCCTCTTCTCCCCTCTTCTCATCCTCCCCCTTCTTCTTCTCCCTTTTCTTCTCCTTATTCCTTCTTCTCCCTCCTCTTTTTTCCTCCTTTCCCTTCTTCTTCTTCTTCTTCTTCTTCTTTCTCCACTTTCCTCCTCTTCTTGTTCTGCTTTCAAGCCACTCACAATACTGTCTTCCAGCAGCCGAGAGACGTCGTCCAGGGTAAAGGGCACAGGAGGCTTGGTGGGGAGCGTCAGGGGGGAAGCTTCCACCACACGGCAACCTGCACATCAGGATAAAGAGTTTAGACTGGAAAAAGAAGGTAGCATGTGAGCTGCAGAGTCACGATCACGGGCTGGAGGGCACTTCCAGGCCTGCATTCCAGAGAGGAGGCGATGGCAGAGACAGGAAACGAATAAGTTGCATGGTGTCTAAGCCACTGGCTTGAGGGCTGGAGGAAACGTCAGCAGGGTCATTGCTCAGTTGCAAAAGAGGACTCGAGCCTGCAGCCCTTCATTCATCCTTTGATCATTGTTGGTGCCATCAACTGTTGATCGCATGGCATTGATGTTTGACATCATCAGTTCCAAAGGCATGGCCCTTCATTCATCCTTTGATCAATGTTGATGCCATCAACTGTTGATCGCATGGCATTGATGTTTGACATCATCAGTTCCAAAGGCATGGTTGACCACCACAATTCATCAGTGATGGATGGATCAAACCTTGATCACACCGCATCAGCGTTTAGTGATATCAGATCATATCAGTGTTCAATGGTATCAAACACTGACCTTGCAGCATCATGGCATGGTGACTGTGTAGTGTTTGATGGCATCAAACACTGATAACATGGCTCTAGTACCCTGTAGCACCAATTACTTGTTAAACGCATGGCATAGGGGTGTTTAAAGGCATCCATCAATATTGATTCCTCCTTTGATGGAAGTGAAGCAAACTTCAGGGGGCAGCCTACGCCAAGCAGCTTCCATTCCTGTCTGAAGCGTGCATTGAGTGAGGCAGGGGGGCAGTGGTGGCCCCCTTGCCTCATATTTGTGCCCACATCAACCCAGTAAAGTAGCAACACCAAAGATTCAGGGAGGGCTGGGCATGGCTTTGCTTGCCATAAGTACCTCACCTTGCGGGAGCACCTCCCCTTGATCTGGCATTTGTGCTGGCACACGCTTGTAGTACACGCCATCGTTGTCTCGGTGCAGCTTTGTCAGCGCTCGCTGGGACTGCGTGCGCGCATGTGCAGTGTGTGTGTATGTGTGTGTGAGCGCGCGCGCGCGCACTCGTGCATGCTGTGCAATCAGGCTCGCATTGCTTTTAGGAAGGCTATCGTGCCTGGAGGTGTCACACGCATAAACCATGCATATAATGTGTATACATCATATACGTATATAATACATGTAACATGTATAATATGTGTGTGTGTGCGTGCGTGTTGCATGCATGCGTGACACACATATATATACTCACAGACATAACACACAATGCATTCCAACAAACGAGTGCTACAAGAAACCCTAGCCAGGCAGGGGCTGCGCTCTGCCAATGAAAAGCTGGTGCTTCCTCAACCATGCAAACCAGTGTTGCTGTTAGGTCACCACACCAGCGTCTGGTGCTTCCCCAATCATGCAAACCAGTGTGTCACCAAAATGGCCACGTGACATCTCAGCAGTCCCTTTTCCCAATGGATCACCAAAATGGCCATGTGACATCCCAACAGTCCCTTTGCCTAGTGGATCACTAGAAAGGCCATGTGACCTCTTGCCCCTTCACCTTGTCCTTACACCACTTGGCCACCACATGGCCACATTATCCCTTCACCAAAAAAGCCCACGTGACACCTTGCTGCACAGGAGCCTCTGTACCAATCATCGCTTTCCATCTGCCATCTGCCATCACCTTCTGCACAGCAGTCCCTTGAACCAATCATCACTTGCCATCTGCCATCTGCCATCACCTTCTGCACAGCAGGTACTGTTTGCCTGCCAACCATCGTGTGCTGGGCACAGCAATCCCTGTTGAATCACCATCATCTGCTCCCTGCTTCCTGCTATCTGCCATCTATCATCATCAACTGCACAGCAGTCCCCGTCTACCTCATCCCTGTTTTACCTTCTCTACCTTGTCCCACTTCCTCTCACTGTTTTCCTTGATAACACTGAATGAACAACTCATTCCTTCCACATTCATTCCTTGCCCACCAGCTTCAGCACTCTGAATTACTTTTGCTGCATCATTCTTGAATCTTATGAACTACTTGCCCAATTGAGACACTCAACATGCTCTTGCAGCTATGCAACAGCCAGACTGGGACTCCCATGTCACAACTCCTAGTCCTGGCCAGCAAAGACGGCCTTCAATTAACCAAGTTATACATGGCGAAGGCATGGGAAAAAATCGTTCTAAATGCACGCCTGGGTCACAAACTCCGTAGTATCAACAAACAAACCAGAGAAGATATGAAGCACACCTGGGACGCCAGATCTGCGTCAAAAGCCGCTCTCTCTGATTCCTTGTGCTTTGTTGACTTGTCCGACTCAGCTCCTAGCTTCTTCACCGTTTTCTCCTGCACCCCAGCAACACCAGAGTTGAAGGCACGGTTTCGTACTGTCTCTGCTGCTGTGCACCTGGAGTGGATCTGGGCAGTGGGTGTGTCTGCTGAAGAGACTCGCGCGTCAATGTTCATGGTTTGGAAAGCATGAGAGCCGGATGATCGATATTTGAGCCTTACCTCCCAGGCCACGGCCTCCTGCGCAACTCTGACTGCCCACCCGGCTTTTGCTTCTTGGTGCAAGCCCGTGAGGGCAGAGAATGTGAGGGCGTAGGTATGGCATACGGCATATCTGCACAATCAAGCAGGGACACATGACTGGTCAAGCGCAGGCACTTCTTTGTCGGCTTTGAAATTGGTTCCGGGCATGGGGTGTTAGGCACCCCTGCACACCTGCTTGGAAACACAACCCCAAGAGGAATAGCCGTGCACCTTTTAACCACGGCAAAGGCTCAGTCAACTGATCTGTGGCAGAACCCGCAAAACAACGCAGAATTTGCATGACAAATTTGGAGTGCCCAGGGCACAGGTTCAGTCAACTGATCCGTGGTAGAGCCTGCAAAACAACGCAAAATTTGCATCACAATTTGCAGTGCTCAGGACAGAGGCTTGGTTGACAGATGTGCAGCAAATGCCTGATCTGTAGCGGAACCTGCAATGCCGTGCGCAGCTGTCCAAGAAAACAGGCACATGCATCAGCATGCACCAGGTACACACACACAAGAGGCAGGGCTGTCTGTTCAGGTGCACCTGCAGCAATCCCTGAGGCACTGCATTCTATCTGGTAAAGCATGCCAAGCACAGAGACTTTGCCTCCAGAGGGCCCTAGAGCGTTAAGTAGGCTGAACAGACACAAATTCTCTGACAATGGCTATTGATAGAAGCATGAAGGCGCATGTTCAAAGTCCGCCAATCACATTTAAGCCATTTACTTCATAGTTTCCCTGCAAAACAATAGGAAATATACAGCATATATATATATATATATATATATATATATATGTATTATGTGCCCCCAACTGTCGTATCTGCAATGGTTAACTATTGTAACGTACCTGCAATATGCCCCCACCTCCATAGGCAACCCCGCAATACGCCCCCCTCCCAGAGTCACCCCTCTCATTTGAATCTGCAATACGCCCCCCACTGCCAGAGGCACCCCTCACTCGTATCTGCAATACGCCCCCCACTCCCAGAGGCACCCCTCTCACTTGTATCTGCAATACGCCCCCAACTCTCGAGGCACCCCCGCATAAGCGCCGATGCCATGGCCAGACACGTCCTTGTTGCAGCTTGCTATGGCACCTCCATTAGGAGGTGCCAAAATGCTGGGGCTCAAGGTGTTACCTGTGATGTGATGTATGTGTGTGTGTATGCGTGCGTGTATGTGTGTGTGAACAAGCATTCCACAAGCTACTCCCTTGGCAAGAGAGGTGGAAACATTAAAATTGGCGTACCAGCAAAAAGCGAAATGGTTTCAGAAAGCACTTGCATCTGCTGCCTGCGGCTGCAATTGCTCCTAATTCCCAAACAATTAATTTATTACTGAACCTTCAGCAAGAAGCAAGGCAGCATCAGAAAGCACTGGCAGCCGCTGCCTGCGGCTGCAATTGCTCCTGATTCCCAAACAATTAATTTATCACTGAACCTTCAGCGAGAAGCAAGGCAGCATCAGAAAGCACTGGCAGCCGCTGCCTGTGGATGCAGTTGCTCCTGACTCCCAAGTTTAACACAAACGGGAACGTCGCACAGAATCCATCCTGCCTTTGCAAGTCTCACTCATTCAGACCGTTCCATGAAGTGCAATGCCAGGTAGATGGTCAGATCAGTGCTAAAAGTCTGGCACAGCTGCCTCACATAAAAATCTCCGGTGAGACCCTTGCTGGCTTGCTATGCTTTTGTTATGGGATCCTTTCTTTTATGCACACAGCCATTTTGGCCAGCACAGTCTTTTCATGTTTTCTAGGTAATATCACCAAGCACCTAGGGCTGCACCTTGGCAAACCTGTGGAGCTAGAGCTTCAGAAAGCCGGGAAAGCACCGGTGTACCTTAACATTTACAGACTCACTCAATATGGCAGAAACTTGTCACTGGCGGGCACTCTGTGCAGCTAGCAGGCAAAACGGAACAATAGGGAGTACACAAGCGCGCGCACACACATGTGGGTTGCACACATGTCATTTTTTCCATTTCTTACTTAAAAACGTTAACACAACATTTGGTGGGAAGAAAATAGAGGCAAGCAAGCCTGGCTGTACAGACATGGTGTAGCAGCATTCAACACCAGTATTGCAGGACACAGAATCAGTGATGGTCTCTTGTGAGAATGAACCCTTGAATATAATCTAACTTCCTGGAGAAGAACCTTCAGTGCAGAGCTTGGGACATGTTGGCATGTTGCTCAAGCTCTTGCGCTTTCAATTAAAAATTACACCTGCATCTACGTATGCACAAGATTCCGCGCAGTTCCTGGGATCAAAGACTACTTTGTTAGGACCTGGAGCTGGCACAGGCATCATCAGCCAGCACTCTATGCAACAAGTTGCAACAGCAATGTTGCACACGGGAGTGTTGCTTGCTAACATCAGAGGTGCTAACAGCCACACTATATGGATATGCCGTGCTAAGTGGACGCACACGCGCACGCACGCGTGCGCGCGCACACACACACACACACACACACACACACACACACACACACACACACACACACACACACACACACACACACACACACACACACACACACACACCAAGATTAAAAATAGACAGTACGGGTTTGGAGTAGGCGTGTCAATCCGCAGCAAGTCCAGGTACCTGGCGTGGGTTTGGAGCTGGCAAACGTGTCGATTCGTAGCAAGGCCGTGGCATACAGACCGGCAGTGTCATGGGCAATGGATGCGATGAGGCCAGCGGATTGGTATGCATTTTCCTTGTTGCTCGCCCGAAGTAGGGACAGGCTCTGCGCATCAGTGAAACGAGAGAGTGCTTGCATTGAGCAGGGTCAGGGTGTGCATTGGTGAAGCAAGGGGAACGCTTACTATCAGAGAGCAACGGCAGGAGGGAGTAGCGGGTGTTGACCACTGCTCAGATACGGCACTGCCTTCCTACAAACCCAACATAAGGTTTCTGCACTGGCTTTCTTGAGCCAACGTGTCTCCTTTTCACTTATTGCTGGAGGAAGATTCTCCTCTGTCTGCGTAGTTTTTCCACTTCTCCTCTTTTCTGCACTGGCAGGTGCCAACTTGTTGGCGTGTTCACCGGCGATCCGGAGCAAAGTAAAGAGCTTTCCCTTATTTTCATTTACGGCTAGCAATGCGTGGTTTCAACCGGAGGCCTCCTGGTTCTGTACTCTTCTGTAATCTTCTTTTCATTAACAGAGAACATTGCTGACCTTCGACGCAGAGGAGAGCAACGAGGAACAGATAGGGTTTGATTAAACAGGTCAAGCAAGGGCAAAGAGTCAGAGCCTGCGGCTCCTGATGCCCAGCTGACATCCCAGCAACACTGCAAGTTTGCAAAGCACACACCACCTAAGCAGGTTGTTGAGCATGGGGGCATGGTTGTTGAGCATGGGAGCGCAGGCCCTCTCATGAAATCACAGACCCTCTTTTGAGAGCTCAAACCCTCTCATACTTCTGTATGCAGCATGTGCCTCTGTCTCATAATCCACCAGGGCATCCGCAAAGCACGCGGCTTGCAGGGCCTCAAGGATATGGGGGCTGAGGTGCCCATGCAGCGAGTGCTTTTTTAAATACATGCACACATGCTTACACATGTGCACATGAGTGTTGCGTCTCACCTGAGCATCAGCAAAGCACGCAGCTTGTAGGGCCTCAAGGATATGGGGGCTGAGGTGCCCATGCAGCGAGTGCTTTTTTAAATACATGCACACATGCTTACACATGTGCACATGAGTGTTGCGTCTCACCTGAGCATCAGCAAAGCACGCAGCTTGCAGGGCCTCGAGGACATGAGGGCTGAGACGCCCATGCAGCAAATGCTTTTAAACATATACACATGCTTACATGTGTGTATAAGAGTGGTGCGTCTCACCTGAGCATCCGCAAAGCACGCAGCTTGCAGGGCCTCAAGGGCATGGGGGCTGAGACGCCCATGCAGCAAATACTTTTAAACATATACACATGCTTACATGTGTGTATAAGAGTGGTGCGTCTCACCTGAGCATCCGCAAAGCACGCAGCTTGCAGGGCCTCAAGGACATGGGGGCTGAGATCTCCTGAGGTGGGCTGGATATGATGCTTCTGCGCCTCTGCATCTGCGTGGGGTGATGCTAGAGCAGTGGCTGTTGCTGGCAGCAGGACCGTGCGCAGCGTGCAGAGCGCGCCAGCAGCATAGCGCAGCAGCCGGAAGGCCTGTGCGTGCATGTGCATGTGCGCGCGCGCAAGCGAGTGTGTATATGCATGTGTGTGTACGTGTGCGCACGCAGGAGTGCGCATGTGTGTGGGCATGTGCGTGACATAAAAGGACACATATCCAGCATATTTTACCAAGGGACAGAAAGCTTTGATCTGTGGTGTGGTTACATTTGAGACTAGCTAGCAAAGTAAGCTGCTTGCTTGCATACCAGGTGTTAGGCACAGCTGGTCCTGCTCAACTCTCTGCGCAGCTAGCCATGCATCAGTCGAGATTTCATGAAAGCGCAAGGGGACCTTTGCATTTCTGCGAAACCCTTCTCATTGGGCAGGACCAGCAGGTGCCCTCTTGCTGCACATTGTGCAAAACCTACTTCCTTGGGCCAGCACTGAATGCTGCGATGCAGGTTATTGAACCAGCTGGTGCCGCACCAAAACAAAAATCTCAACAAAAGCATAGGGTCTGGTGGCGCATGTTGGCCCTGCTACTACTGACTGTGCAAAGCCTACTTCTCTTGTTCGGCACTGGACATTGCGATGCGAGCACCGGCTTACTAAAACTCTTTAGTAAATGCATAGGGTGTGGTGGTACAAGACGGGCTCTGCTGCTGCAGGACAGGTAGCTAGGTTATAACCTCACGCTCAAACCAGAGCGATGTGTTTGTGCTCGTTGACACCCTCATGCTCAAAGGACCTCGTGCTCAAACCAGGGCAGTTGTGTCATTGTGCTCATAAAGCAAACAAAATTCCTTTCATGCTCACCTGATGCAAAGGGTCTGGTGCCTCATGCTTAAACCAGGGCAGTTGTGTCATTGTGCTCATAAAGCAAACAAATTTCCTTTCATGCCCACCTGAAGCACAGGGTCTGGTGCCTCATGCTTAAACCAGGGCAGTTGTGTCATTGTGCTCATAAAGCAAACAAATTTCCTTTCGTGCTCACCTGAAGCAAAGGGTCTGATTCCTCATGCTCAAACCAGGGCAGTTGTGTCATTGTGCTCATAAAGCAAACAAAATTCCATTCGTGCTCACCTGAAGCAAAGGGTCTGATTCCTCATGCTCAAACCAGGGCAGTTGTGCAATTGTGCTCATAAAGCAAACAACTCCTTTCATGCTCACCTGAAGCACAGGGTCTGGTGGAACTCGCTTGCCATGTTGCTGCACAACATGCGTCGCTTTCGCCCAGCGCCACAGCGCAGTGTGCAGGAGGAGATACCTGGAGCAGGGATCCACAAGAGAAAAGCATGCCATTCAGACAGGCGTCTGGGATTGGGCAGGGGGTTTCTGGATGGACAGAAGGACTCCTTTTGTGTCCATTCTGTGAGGTCCACTCTGAGACTCTGAGAGGTCCACTCTGGGAGGTCCACTCTGAGACGTCCATTCCAGCCTGATCAAGGAGATCTCTCTCCAGTGTAGAAGCCAGGGATAACGGATTCTTGAATGAAGACGTGCTAGTACCCAAGTTTTTGCCCAATTACATGAAAACTAAAAAGGAGCATTTTAGTTCATCATGCCACAGTGGTCGATCTAAGCAACAGCTAGTGCCACAGTTTCTGAGGGTGAGAATATGTTGGTTGGAATCCATCTGCACTCAGTTGTGACCACTCTCCATGGAATCCTGCCGGCTCTCCACTTTGATTTTGCTATCTAGTTGCACACACCTCAAAGAAAAAAGGATTAGAGAAGGACAAGGATGGTGCTTAAGATTTTTTCTTGGCACTCACCCTACGTCCATGGCCACTCCTCCGCAGCTGGACCAGCAGCTATCTTGTAGTGACAGCAGCTGGTTGCGCCAAGTGAACATGCCCTACACACAAAGCACAGGGTGGTGACTGTGAAGCTCATGGGAGTTTGGAAGGGAAAAATAGTTTGAAAAAGGGAAGTTCAGACTGACAAACCTCACGCTTCATTGAGTTCAAACTTACATGCATTTCATCGCATTTCAAAATTGTTGTTTGTTGACCTTAACACCTCAGATGACGAAATTCAGCCATTGTCATCCACTTGAGATTTACTTGCAGGCCGCTCAAAGATAAAATGGACCCACCGAGGACCCTTCCGCTTCATTTTGTGCTCTTGTGTGAACTTTACAGACGATTAAAACATGGGGAGAGGCGAAAAAGGTGGCTAGAAGCTCCCTCGAGGCTCGCTGGCCCACCCTCTGGCCCAGCCCATTTTTGACCATTTGTGCGACCGAACAATTTGACAAAACCAAAATTTACTTGCAACTTTTTGCATTCATACCGTACCGACACTGGGGAGTTTACGAATAATTAAATAATTATTGGGGTCCCTCGCAATCCGTGGTGACTTTTGAAATTACTTTTTCCAAGGCCTCGTAAAGGATGTTGGTTTATATCCCTGTGGTCCAGGCACCACCTCCTCCAAAGGTAGTTTGGGTGCAGCTGCTCCCCATCAAGCTTCCTGGCAGGGAGGAGGTGTACCCTTGGCAGCTGGCAGCTGAGGCAGCAGCTGGGAGCGTGGGGGAAGCAGAGCGGGCAGGGAATGCCTGCCTGGAGGAGGTTGCAGCCATTGCTCCTGAGGAGTTTGTGGACCCCACAGCCACAGCTCCCAGTCGAAAAGGGGCCAGGAGCAGGGGAAGGGGCTCAGGCACACGGGAGCAAGCTACTGCGCAAAGCCAGAGGGGCAGGGGCAGGGGCAGGGGCAGGGGCGGGCAGGGGCGAGTGAGCCGATGGAGGTGTCTGAGAACACCGCGGAGTCCACAGATGAAGACATGGAGGAAGGGGATGAATAGAAGCAGAGAACCAGTGCGAGAGGCGCGAAAACGCAGAAGTTCTTAAATTTGGAGTTTATTTGGCAGACCTCGTAAAGCCCTAATGTTCGTAAATTAATTAATGAATTTATTTTGGGACCTCATAATAAATCAGTGTCGTAATACATTAGTGACGCTACGGTAGTTTCAAATCATCAAATTGAACATCCCTGGTTTGAAAGGGAAGAGAGCTGCTGCTGCAGCCGGTATTGCAAGGTGAACACACCTAGCGCACAAACATTACACTCGTGTCATGTATAGGCAGAGGAAAACAAAATGAACTGTAAGAGCAGCCCGTCACAAGACATGAATGTGCTGTGCTTGTGCACAGTCTTTATTTGTAATGATGATACAAAGGAAAAACAAAATAAGCAGTCAGCGCAGTGAGAGCAACTGGTAGTGACATGTATAGGTGGAATGCGCACAAATTAGCGCAAGTGGTCTTCCAAATGTTAGAGGAAAGAAGTGAATAATGACTTTCTAATAGGAAAAAAAGGAAAATGGGAAAGAGTACTGAGGGAGAGCAGCAGTGAATGTGTCCTGTGCACATGCTGTGGTATGCTAATTAAATAGTGGAGAATTGAAAAAAGAAGCAGCAGCTCTGCGAAGATGAATTATTTATGCATACCGTGCAGAATTTATATCACAGGGCATAAATATCTTTTTTGCCCTGCGGGATGGCTGCGTGCACGAAAAATACATATTTGTTTATCAGGTGCGCGGTCGCAATAATTGATATTGCGCCAGCAAGAGGGTCATGAGTGGTCAAGAATGCCCTTGCGCAGTTGTGAAAAATAATTAATGTTGGGCTGCGCTGTTGATGCGTCACAGCAAAACTAATCATTTCGGGGGTGCGGGATGAATACAATTCTGCACGGTACCCAAAGCGCATCAATCATGGTGAATGGAAGCAGACGAGAGTAATATCGTGCATGTTTCCAAAACAATCATGCACCACGTTGTCTTGAGCTCAATAGCAATCTAGCAGCAGCTCCTAAACTCAGCTAGCCCTACGCGCCGAGACGCATTTGTACACGACCTCCAAGCCAAAGCATTAGCAAATAATAAGTCTTTCTGCAAGCTGCTAAAAGTACACACAAGCAACCAAAGCTTATCTTATCGCATGGATTTTCCTGTGTGTGGCATGACAATCGTCTTTGACAGCAAAAGCGCAGCAAGCATAGGAATAAAAAAAGTACTGTCAAGCAAGGAGGGAAGGTAGGAAACACCAATTTGCAAAATTCGCCTGTGCTTAAGCAGCAACAGCTGCATGCCCACACAGGTTCCTCACATTTGTGAAAATTAAAGCTTCTGCCAGCGGCCTAATTATGGATGTGTGAGTCAAATCTGTGGCTGCTGCAAAGGGAGGGGGAGTAGCAATCCCTGATGCGGACGCTGATTCATTGGTTCAGCGAATATAGTCTGTACCATTACCCCACCCAACCCCTGATGCGGCTGCTGATTGAGTTGAGGAAGCTTGACCAGGGCATGAGTTTCTTGAAAGCTATCCCTGGTGCGGCCGCTCATTGATGACTTCAGGGAGCATGACCTGAACCATTGCTCCATTTCATCCCTGATTCTGCCGTTGATAGAATATAGGAAGTATGACCAAGCACGAGTTCTTACAAAGCAGTCCCTGATGCAGCTGCTGATTGATGAGTACAGGGAGCATGGCGATGCATTAAAATCAGGGATGCAACTGATGTTTTTCCCCTCCCCTTTTTCCGGACAAGAATTATGGGACGACACATACCTATGACCTGTGGGTCAGCATTCAGTGAGGACCCTACATTCCTGGATACCAGGAATTTCCGCCCTGCATTTCTGGATATCGGGATTTTCCAGGTATTAGAAAACACCTTTTGGGTACCTAGAGACATTCTCTTACCCTGGAGAGCATGGAGAGACTCTGAGAGGAAGCCTTTGGGGCGGTTTAGGTGAGTTATCACCCCCCCCTCAAGAATAGTGGGCAAACTGTCATCTCTCCGAGGTGGGTGGAGGATGTACCCTAGGGACCTTATATTAAACGCAGACTTGTAGGTACATACACGCAAGCGTTGTAAGTGACACGCCAGACCATGCTGTTGCCACCTGCAGCCCCCAGATTCCCAGCAGCCTCCTTGCAAGCACTGTAAGCGACTCACCAAACCATGGTATGCTTCGGCAGGCATCCGTGACACATTACTGTTGCCACCTGCAGCCCCCAGATTCCCAGCAGCTTCCCCGTTGCCTTGCAGCCCTTCCACGCCTTCCCTCACATCCATTTCATTTCCTGGTGGTGCGTCCGCAGCCTCCCCGCTGCTGGCAGGCATGCCTGCGCTTGCAAATTCAATTTTGTGCCTTGGCGGATCATGAGGTCAAAGGAGTCAGAATGTGTGAGTGGTTTGAAGCAAGGCACCATCTTTTTTCTCTGCTGAAAGGACATGGCATTTGGCACTCCTGCTTTGCTTCTCACCGGTTTGCAACTGAATTGCGAGTTGCGGCAACAAAGGGCATGCCAAGGACAAATAGTCCTCAAGCTGGGCATCAAGGTGTGCCGGGTCTGAAGATAGGGTGCTCAGGCTCTGCGTGTGTGGGGGGGAAAGTCAAGGAAAAGCAAGAGCGTACTAACCAAGTCCAGTATTTTATGGAACCACAGGAAGTGGATGATGTTCCCAGTGTGACATTCTGTGAAGAGCAGGAAGGAGTCACAACGCAAACTAACAACATAATCATAAAGCTGCTCACCTCCACCAGCGCTGCCCTGCTTGCCCTCAATTTAGTGAGGTAGCTGCTGCTGCTACCGGTGCATTGTAACTCTCCCCACTCCACCTTCTGCGGCAATTCCGTAGCTTGCTTCTTTCCTTTGAAGGCGTCCGTGAAGCAGGGGAAGAGATGGGGGCTTGTGTACACAACCTCACCCATTTTTAGGGAAGTGTGGGGTGTCCGCGTGCACTAGGATTCAGAGACCAGTCTCTGATCAAAGAAAAGGTGCCATTTGAGGAGGTAGTTGGCAATCAAGCCAGTAGAGTATTTCCTTGTTCAAAACCACGACAATAACAATACAGATGTCATGCGCAACGCAATCTGCAACGAATCCTCGTCGTTGGATGCAGCTGTTCGCATAGATCCACTCAGTTCAGAAATAACAAGAAATTTTGAGACAGAAAAAATACAAAGTTCATTACAAAATGTGCTTGGAGACTACCGTGCACCAGGATTTTCTTCCCTTTTGTGCTTCCAATTGTGGTGGCATGTTTCCTTTGAATTGTGTCAAATAAAGGAGAAGTATGACTGCTTATTTTGTTGGCCATGTTACGGTCGATGAACAAAGACGGAGAGAAGAAGTAAGGAAAGCTGAAGCATGCAAAACCACACGAGGTTTGCCCACAAGCGGTCGAACCTGCAGTCAGTTAGACATGATGAATTGCGTTCTACTGTCCCTTATCTTTTGGGATTGATAAGATGGTTGCGCATCACACTAAAAATGTAAGGTTGATCGATTAATGACCCCTCAGGGACCTAAACAGCAGCTACTTACCACGTTTTGGGCTCTGACAGGGCCTCAGAATCTTATGTTCATACTTTATGCTTGCATGGTTCCTCTCCTCCAGCCTCCACCTGAGATTAATCCTACTGGTGTAATCCTAATTCTTGGGGCCGTTAACTCACTGGAATTTCTGACTACCAACCAAGGGAAGGCCAATTTCTTGAAGAGCCTCATTTTTCAGAAGGGTCGAGGCAAAACGAGAAGGTTTAAATTCATTCCTTATGATACCCACCCTCCCTTCAATAAAAATTTTATTAACTATGTAATGAAACCTACAGTGGGAAACCTGCAGCAACTGTGAGCACCCCTCTAGATATAATGACTTAATTCAAGGTTGAGCGATTGACCAGCAAAGGTGCCCTACAGATGTGTGCCTTGCTGAAATGTCCCAGTCATAACTGCATCTGCCTGCAGATTTCCCCCTCTGTAGCAAATTCCGCACAAAAAAACACTGTTCAGGGTGTGTGTTCACTCACTGGCAGTCTTTTGCATTACAAAAGCAAGCTGAACCTATGTGTTAGAATAAGTTTGGAGGGCTTTGTTGCCCCTTTCTGACCTTCACATTTTGCATTGTCTAAAAATACCAGCATTTCCTAGCAGAAGCTCATAACAAAAAATGGCCAGCAATGCACTTCCTTCCTTCCTTGCAACTTTAGTGCAACTCAAGATGTTTATGGTATGGGAGCATGGTCTCATTTCAAGCACCCATTTTGATTCCTAATGGCCCAGTTGCATAGAATAACACGATTGACTCAGGGTATAGAAACATTGCTCGAGGTTGTTTTACAAAGAATGAAATGGATTCACAGAAACAGTCTCTGCATATCATGAATATGTGTTGCATGGTTGATCATTTTCAAATGTGCATGCATCCGCTTCCATGATTAATCCTCAAATACTAATGCATCCTCTTGAAAAGGTGCAACCACCACATGAGAAACTCAGCACTATGCATCCAAACAAAATTGGGGGTGCTGTGTAGGCCTCCCTTAAAACGTACAAGCAGGTAAGAAATAGATGCACAACAAGGTGTGTAGGAAATGTACGGAGGAAGAGACACGCACATGTAGTTGCACCCTCCGTCAGCGATTTGATCAAACTATTACAAACTCCTCGTAGTGGCACACATGTGCAGCAGGGATAAATGCACCATTGCAGCAGGATGTAACCATTGCAGCATACTTGCCCTGCGCGGCCAAATGGGTGCATCTGGGGCAATAATGCCACCTGCTAACATTACTCCTCCTCAAAAAGGAGAAGGAGGGCGCGATCCTAATTTGTGCGAAATAATCCTGTAGGAGAGAGAAGTGTGCATGCATGTGAGATGCACACACGAATAAACAGCAGCGACGTATGATGTGCTTTACACATGCATTACACCATGGCTTCACCCACATTGCTTCTCTTGCGCTCGCTGCGGTTCCAATTGCTGTGGCTGTGGCTTTTGGTTGCCCATCAGTGAAGAGTACAACACATAACCCATCCCCAAAAACAAGACCCCGGTGGATGTCTGCAAGAGCCTGAAATGGGTCATCAGGCTCTTTCTATTTGGCTCAAAAACACCCATTTTTCCCCGCCACCCTCAAAGCAGTTTTTTATTAAGGTTTGTTCCGGAAATCAAAGCTGATAGTTTGTATGTTTCGGAAGAAAGGGCTCAGAATGCGGAATGAGATACAGGAACAGGGAACAATTATAAATCAGTCGATGATGATGTGAAGAAAGCATGGATGTCGTGCCTGTCAAGGTGAGCTGGAATCTGCTATGTAGACCCAAGATTGGGGAGCTGTTTCACATCCTGTTTGCTATCAGACTTGTACACAAGGAAAACCTACCCTTGAATGCAGAGTCTGTGCAAACAACTGGCTGTCGCCACTCTGCAGCAGCATGAGCTGATTGTAGAGCAATTGGAGTTGACTACACTGACTAGGCGCTTGGTTGAGTGCATATGCACCTTTTGCAAGCAGACAGGAAAAGAAAGCAAATTGCTGCTAGCTCTTTTTTCTGAAGTTGCACGGACTCGGCGTGGCAGAAAGGTAAGGAAATATGTTGCATGTCTCACCCGTTGACTCCTGTTTCTATTCTTGCCTTTTTGTCACAGAGACTCATGCGTAATTCGTCTGGTGGATTTAATCACTTTCCCACGTGTTCAAGTTGCTTTTTGTGAAGCACTTATTACCCCTGCTTGATACATAAATTGGATGGAAGGCCAGGACAGCTACCAACGTTGCTTGTAGTTGAGAATGCCATGCAAAACTAATTTGCCATGTCATCCTTTTCCTGAAATAAAGTAAAAAAACCTGATCCTTCTCTTCAAGTTGATTCTTGTCTGTACCTGTGACGCTGCGCTGCATGCCATCCCTGTGCAGGCCCTCGTTGCCAATGGCTGCTGCCAAGCACTGCTGTCTGCGCTCCAGGCTCAGGCTACAGAATGTAGTCAGGTGTCCATGCAAGCATTCGGCCTCCACTGCAACCGAATGGAGGAGCACAGTACCTCTAGCAGTGAAAGCGAAGATGACAGCAGCAGCGGCAGCGGCGGCGACGGCGGTAGCGCTGGCGACAGCAGCAGCAGCAGCAGCAGCATGTCTCCGGACGACGAACATGCCCTGAGTGATGATGGGATGCAGCCTGCTGCCAAGCGCTTGCGACAGCAGGCGCCAGATGTACAAGGAAACGATTGCCTCACTGCTGCTATGCCGCGGCAGCCACTAAAAAAGGCTGGGCCACGCCCAAAAGAGGGGGGAAATGCAATGGAATCAGCAGCAGCTGCAGTGCCTGCAGGGGTGACAGCATCAGCAAACTCTGGCAAGCCAGAGCCCACACCTCCCAGCACGCCATGCAGCTTTGCAAAGTATGTTGCAGAGTGCATGCAGCTCACGGCGCGGCTCATCTTGGACCCTGAATGTGCACCTATCTTGGGCAGCTTGATCAGGATAGAAAGGGCCTCTCTTCGAGATCAATCCAATGTTCCTGCCAAGGCGCCCAATGATGATTCGCCCACACCAGCGTTCACGGGCAAATCGACATCAGAGCAAAAGCCTTTTTCTTGCAAACTAGTTGCTACACAAGCGCCCACACGGACAGAGCCACCATCAACCTTGCCCACACCACTGACGCATGAGCCACAGCCAGCCACTGCAGCAGAAGGTAGCCACAGAGAAGGCAGCGGGTCCGCAATCCATTTTCCTGCTGCCTGTCACGTTCAAGAGCAGCAGACCACGACGGAAAAGATCGACTCTGTGACCTGCTCTGTGGCTTTGAGCTTCTGTTTGGAGGTGAATGAAGCGAGCTGGGTATTGCTCAGATTTGTGTGTCTGAAAGTGGGGTTCGGGGTTTGAAGTGCAAAGCTCCAAGCAACTGCGCCTGGGGAATGTGCTTGAGCAGGTGGGCATTGCATGGATGTGTTTCACAAGGTTTTGAAGGTCCTTGTCGGTAGAGATCTGGCCTAGCCTTGCATTTTCCTGGTGCAAGTTAAAATCCATCTCTAGTTCTGAAGCCGGGCGTAGAGTGCCACAGTTTCCAGGCAGCCAGAGCTTTTTTCTTGAGTCTTGCGAGTCTTTAGAAGTGTAGCTACCTAACCTATTAATTAAGTCCTCCCAAGGGCAAGGGAAGTGCCCTCTTTGCTTGACACCTTTCAAATCAGAAGGCACTGACAGACCCAAAAGCCAACAAGGTCCCAGAAATGAATGTGTGTGTGTGTGTGTCAATGGAGGTGCAGCAAACACTGCTTTTCAGCAGGCATTGCTTTTGCACCTGCTCACTGCTGTGGCACCTCTTATCTGACTGTCCATTTTTGAGGATGTCTTCCGACGACACACTGCTTTGGCATCTCTTGTCCTGACTGCTCGTCTTTGAAATTCTCAAGCATACATCGCAAACTCTCGTGTGCTGTGTGTCAGCATCCACATAGGCCCAGCGTTGCAGCGCCCTCGCAAACCCGACTTAAAGGAAGCATCTCCTCTACGTTTCCATGCAGATCTTGGGATGCTTGAGGAGGCAACAGAGGGCCGACAACAAAGGCAACGCAGGTAGCCTATGCATAAAGCCTGTAATTAAAGTGTCTGCAATGCACGTAGTGCATCTCTGGAGAGGGAAAGCATTTCATCCCTGCCCTGGTCCTTGCCCTGGTCCTTGCATCATGGTCCTTGCATCATGGTCCTTGCCTTGTGGTCCTTGCTTTGCAGTCCTTGCGTTTTGTCCTTGCCCAGTGGTCCTTGCCCTGGTCCTTGCCATGCAGTCCTTGCCTTGTGGTCCTTGCCCGGTGGTCCTTGCCTTGTAGTCCTTGCCCTCCGGCCCTTGCTCTGTGGTCCTTGCCTTGTGGTCCTCATTTTTTGGTCCTTGCCCTGTGGTCCTCGTTTTTTGTCCTTGCCCTCTGGTCCTTACCCTGTGGCCCTTGCCTTGGTCCAGGATTCCAGAGGCTTGTCATTGTCTATTGGGTTAAGCCTCATGAAAGTCAAACTCAGATTTGCTTGGCAGTTGTCCTCAAGAGAGGATTTCCCTTGGTATGCCCAGGGAGGACCTAAGATTAAGCTAAGTCTTGTATTTAGTGAGAATTCCATTCCTTTCTCCCCTTGCTCATTCCTGAGACTCTTCCGAGGGGGGGCAGACAAAAGGGGCCTACATAGAAAGCGGTGCTCCTTCCAACACACACACACACACACACACACACACACACACACACACACACACACACACACACACACACACACACACACACACTCTCTTTGCTTGTTCTTCAGCATCACTTTCAATTATCCTAAGTAACTTTCTCATGTTGCTCACATTTTAACATTATCATCCTGTGCTTACATCCTTTGTTTTCAAAGTAGGGCAAGATGTCCTTTTTGTAGCTTATGCTTCAGAGGAAACAGCTGTTATGTTTTATATGTTGTTTTGAACACTCCATTTTCTCAGCGTTCAACCATTTTTAGAGTTCAAATACGTTTCAAGCTAGTGCACCGCATAATTCTGTTAGGAATTGCTTCCACTGAAACAAAAGAGTTAAACGCCACAGGTATTTGATATGGTGGCCGTAACTGGATACTGACCTGGCATGGCTGAGCGCACTTTCATTTGTGCAGCTGTGTTCGTTGCGGCCAGCCTCCGTGGTAGGCTAAAGCAGGAGACTTTCTGGTGCTGGTGTCCTGTGTGTTGTAGGACGTGCATTGGTGGTGGAGCGTGTGGCCGCCACCCTGGCAGGCCCGGACACAGCTAGCCTGGGTGTTGCTGTAGCGGATGTGGCCAGCCTCTGTGCAAGGCTAGACATGGAGCTACTTGTGGCTGCAGCAGCAGAAGGGCAAGCACAGCAGCAACAGCAGCAGCAGCAACAGCCTCTCAAACACAATCACCCTGTGCAAACTCCACTGCCTTGTTATTCAACCCCTCCTACACAGCAGCAGCAGCAGCAGCAGCAGCAGCAACAAAATGTTACCAGCTCGCCAACTGCGTTGAGCTTAAAGACTGGGTGTGAAGAGGGGGCATCGGTGGTGGATTTGTTGCTTCATCCTGCGGGTTTCCGCACCTTTGCCAGCCAACACTGGGAGCGGCAGCCCTTGTTGCTGAAGGGTGAGCATGCACACACACCTTATCACCTTTACCAGCAGCCCTTGAACACTCCTCAGCATAGAAACGAGCACCTTAACTGCTGTGACCCACGGCACCAGCATCACATGTCCAGGCAGGTGCAGCCACAGTTGCAGATCCCGCTGCAAAAGCAGCAACCCAACTATTTACACAGCGAGCAGCACAAGCAAGAGCAGCAGCAGCAGCAGCTTTTGCAAAGCCCCTGCTCCCAATGCGTTGGTGGCGCAGCACCTGCGAGCCTCCCTCAAACCCCACGCCTGGCCATGTTGTTCGACCCCCAAGCCTGCTCGCTCCAGACGAGCCGATATGTGGAGACTGAACCCTTCCACTGCCTGGCCCACTCCATGGGTTGCAGCCGCCCTTCTCACCCTCTTGGCCAAAGCCCCCCTACCCACCCTGCTGACCTCATCACCCACTTCACCAACAAAGCCGGCTCTGCAGGTTTCCCTACCCACTCCACCGACACGCCCCTCTCTGCTGAATCTACAGGGCCCTGGCTCGAGCGCTTGCTGCACTCCACCTTCGCGCTGCCTATCATGGATGCCACCGCCACCGACGCGAGCACGCAGCTCGCAGCGTGGCACAGCGCAGCACGCCGTGCGCACCTGCACGCAGCGATCACCCCAGCATACCCTGCCTCTGCTGCACACCCTCGCGGCTTTCCGGTGCTGGACCCGCTGGTGCATGGCAGGGATGTGAGGCTTGTGCGCACGCTGGACACCGCGCACCATAGAGCGGCAATGGAAACTGGGGCAGAGGGTGATGAGGGGATGGCAGCTAAGGCCAGGGGGGCCGGCAAGACACACGCAGCAGAGCCTGGAAGCAGCAGTGTTGATGGGAATGGATATGTGACAGCTGATCAAATGGGCGCCAGTGGCAGATGCTCACCAGATCACAGTGCTGGAAACAGCGGACCATATGAGATGCTGCCTACTGGAACCCCTATGTGGCCACACACAGTGCAACGAGCCTTTGAGGTGAGCATTATAATGAATCAAGGCATTGAATGGCTACAGCCTGTAGTATAGGCTTGGAAACGCGGAGGCTGTTCAAAAGGAAGGTAAGGCAATGCAGGCACAGTAATGTGGTGGCTGAGTTATACACAGGGCAACAAGGCTTTGATCAGAATTCAGATTCCAAAAGACACAGATGCAGGTGTGTCATTGAAAATATGTTCTGGGGTCGTGGAAACTCGGTCGGCTGGCTACGCAATGTGCACCTTAACTTTGAGGCAAGTCAAATCAGGGCATGGATGCAGCCCTGTTAACAGGGAAGGTCAGGCTTAGGAGATCCCAGGAAACTGATGGGCTGGCAACACGCGTTGCAACAAGGCCCCCCCAAGGGGCAAGGTCGAAAAGAGGAGCATGCAGGCATCCCAATGAGAATATCCAGCTTCAGTCAAGCCAGAAGTGGTGTTCACAGATTTTATGCTTCCGACTTACTTGTCAAAAGCTTGGAAGCAATCAAAGAGGAGCAAAGGCAATCAATCTTCTAAATCAGCTTTGAGGTGAGCAAAAGGAGGGGCTCACACTGCTGTTAGATTTGGAGCGATGGATAGAGGAGCAGACTGAGAATGGGAGTTCTGACCATCACTTGATTTGGCAGACAATGTCTTACGAGTGCTCTGTGGATGAAATCAACAGAGAGATGCATGCTTCTTTGAGATGCATCACGTGGCGTGCATGCACAAAAATTTCATACAAATAACTTGATCATGGTCATTATCATGATTGTCTTCTTTGTCATCAAATACCTTTCGCCATCAAAAACACAGCGCCATCAAATGCATATTGCCATCAAATGCACAGCGCCATCAAATTTAAATCCCTTCCCTCCCCATCAAATGTCCTTCATAAAATGCCAATCGCAACCAGACTCTCATGACATCGAGCGTCCCATCAAGTTCCCTTCAAAGCCCCCCCTCCCCATCTAATTCCCTATCCTATGCCCTTCAACATCAAATGCCCTTCCCGTTTCTCATCATGTGATACAGATGTCACCATCAACTTGCCGTTGGCGAGGTCATCCCATCATCCTGCACTGTTATTTCTTGCATTCCTAGCATGCCTGTGTGTTTGCAAATGGCTAAGCTCTACAGTGGCTATGCATTCCTTGGCTGCTAGGATGGGCTGTGTGCACCTTTTGCACGCATGGGATTTTGTATAATTCCATCTTCACCAAAGAAACGGCAGCGTGCTCCGTGTGCAGGCTGGGAGTGAATCGAAAGCTGCCGCATGTACCATGTGCATGCAATCGATGAAACGCACACCATCATCAGCAACAGCAGCAACACAGCCTCATCACCTTTTTCTCTACGTTCCTGTGGCAACATGCACAGGCTGGTTTTACTGTGGCCTTGCGTGCTGCGGGCAGCAGAGACGCATGTGTGCACCGTGTGCAAGAGGCGCTGAGGCGAGCCTTGGGCCTCTCACCTGGAGCCAACCTGTACCTTACGCCCCCTGGTGTGTGTATGTATGTATGTGTGTGTGTGTGTGTGTGTGCGTGTGTGTGTGTGCATGTTCTCTGCAACTCGCTCAAAGTCAGCTTGCTTGCTTCCTTGATAGAGCATGCCATAAAACACAGGTGCCTCTCCTTACCCCTTTCAAAATGTATTTGAGTACAGGCTTAGTGTTTCACACACACACACACACACACACACACACACACACACACACACACACACACACACACACACACACACACGTCCGTGCATGCAGGGGCGCAGGGCCTGGGCCCCCACTTTGACGACCATTGCGTATTTGTGCTGCAGCTACAAGGGAGCAAGACGTGGCTGCTGCGCCCGCCTGAGCCTCATCAGACCATGCCCCTTGCATACCACCAGGGCCCTGTTGAAGTGCCTCCTATCAGCAGGTGTGTGTGCATTTTGACTGTTTGCAATTTTTCAAGTGAGTAGGCAGGGGCAATGCCCCTTGTGCACCACCAGGGCCCTGCTGAGATGCCTCCCATCAGCAGGTGCGTGCTTGATACTTATGTACACACTTCCCTTATGGAGTGAGTGAGCATGGGAATACCTTGCGCACACCAACAAGGCCCTGCTGTGGTGCCTCATAGCAGCAGGTGTGTGCAGTTTGCCTGTGTGCACGCTTGCCCTTTGGGGTGCGTGAGCGTGGGCAAATATCCTTTGCATACCACGAGGGCCCTGTAGAGGTGCCTCCCACAGCAGGGGTGTGCATTTTGACTGCACATTTTCAAGTGAGTAGGCAAGGGCAATGCTCCTTGCGCACCACCAGGGCCCGGTAGAGGTGCCTCCCACAGCAGGGGTGTACATTTTTACTGTTTGCAATTTTTCAAGTGAGTAGGCAGGGGCAATGCCCCTTGCGCACCACCAGGGCCCTGTAGAGGTGCCTCCCACCAGCAGGTGTGTACTTAAAAGTGCTGCTTTTTTATGCTGCAAGAAATATGCCTTTTTAGGTGAGTATGGGAAAGGGCCCCTACCTACCACTATGGCCATGTCAAGGTGCCTACCATCTGCAGGCGCACATATTTATTGTGTACTCGCTTGCCTTTGGGGTTGAGTGGGATTGGGCAATACTCCTTGCATTGTTCCATGGCTATCCTTTTGGTACACACCATCAGAAAGGCGCTGCTTGGGTTACTACTGGGGAAGTGGATACTACTGGGACTCGCTTTGCTGTGCCTCTCTTCAATGCAGTGCCTTGTTTTGATGCTGTGCCTTTATTTCATGCAGCAATCGTAACGCATCAATACCTGAATTTGTGTTAGATGCTGCTGCTTCTGGTGCTACTGATGCTGCTGCTCCCTATGCTGCTGGATCAGCGAGGCACTCCCTGTGCTGCTGCTCCCTATGCTGCTGGATCAGCGAGGCACTCCCTGTGCTGCTGCTCCCTATGCTGCTGGATCAGCGAGGCTCCCTGTGCTGCTGCTCCCTGTGCTGCTGGACCAGCGAGGCACTCACTGTGCTGCTGAGTCAGCAAGGCTCCCTGTGCTGCTGCTCCCTGTGCTGCTGGATCAGCAAGGCACTCACTGTGCTGCTGAGTCAGCGAGGCTCCCTGTGCTGCTGCTCCCTGTGCTGCTGGATCAGCGAGGCACTCACTGTGCTGCTGAGTCAGCAAGGCTCCCTGTGCTGCTGCTCCCTGTGCTGCTGGATCAGCGAGGCACTCACTGTGCTGCTGAGTCAGCGAGGCTCCCTGTGCTGCTGCTCCCTGTGCTGCTGGATCAGCGAGGCACTCACTGTGCCTCTGGATCAGCGAGGCTCCCTGTGCTGCTGCTCCCTGTGCTGCTGGATCAGCGAGGCACTCACTGTGCTGCTGAGTCAGCGAGGCTCCCTGTGCTGCTGCTCCCTGTGCTGCTGGATCAGCGAGGCACTCACCGAGGTACAGCGCCTTGCTTTGGTGCAGCGACTCACTTCAAAGCTTCCTGTGGAGTGCCTCATTTTGGTGCTGTGCCTCGTTTCAGTGTAAGGCCCCATCCCAGTGCAATGAACCCACCCTCCGCTGCGATGCTGGCTGAGTGCGGGGGAGGGTTGTGCACTGCCCTCGCAGCCTTGCTTTGCGCCAAAGGAAGCGTGCTTTGCTTGCACTTACAGCATGGGCTGATTTGGTGAGCAAGGCGCTCCTGGGAACCTCACCTGCTCCTGTGGTCTCTTTTCATATTCACCTCAGGGATGGGCACCATTATCACCTGCTCCTATGGTCTCTTTCATCATCACCTCAGGGTCCAGGTGGGGCACCATGTATCATGGAGGTGCTGCACTGCGATTAAGCCAATTCCAATTCATCACCCAGGAAGATGCTCCATAAGAAAGAAAGGAAAGGTCTACACCCTTGAGCGTGCATTAAGGGAAGAAATCCATAAGACTATTTCCTACTGCTCCAATGATTTTCACCATCGTCATCTCGGGGTGCACCAGGTGTGCACCAGGAGATTGCTGCACCATGCTTGAGCCCAATTACCTGGAGGTACACTCCTGGATAGTCTTTCTGTCCTACTGATCCTTTGGTCTTCCTCATTGTTCTGACAGGGACCAGGTGGGCACCAGGGGGTTGCTGCACCATGCTTGAGCCCATGTATGCTTGAGCCCCATTCCCTGGAGGTGCACTCCTGGATATTTTTTCTTTCCTACTGGTCCTTTGGTCTTCCTCATTGTTCTGACAGGGACCAGGTGGGCACCAGGGGGTTGCTGCACCATGCTTGAGCCCATGTATGCTGGAGCCCCATTCCCTGGAGGTGCACTCCTGAATATTCTTTCTTTCCTGCTGATCCCTTGGTCTCCCTCATCATTTTCACAGGGACCAAGAGGGCACCAAGGAAGTGCTCATGCAGCCAGGTGGGTGGGGGACAGACTGAGAGTGCGTACGTACGCTTCATACAAATGACGAAGGGTGAATGAAGAGGGTCCGACGTTTTATCGAACAGGCCCAAAGAGGCTCAAAAGAGGCTCTGTAACTCAGGTGGCATGGCCTACGTTGTGTCAGACGTGCCCAAAGAGGCTTAGAAGAAGCTATGTAATACAGATGGCATGACCTACGTTGTATCAGACGTGCCCAAAGAGGCTTAGAAGAAGCTTTGTAATCCAGATGGCGTGACCAGAGCATGGTCATCGTAGCTCAGGGATGCCATCTTTCTTTAGAAACTTGAGGTGAGGACGTCTTTTCTGTGCAAGCTTGCCTTGCTTGCACGTGTCATTTATGTGCTGTGATGTGCTGTGGATGTGTATGTGTGTGGGTGGGTGGGTGGGAGGGTGCACGCGCACAAACACCATAGCTCGTGGCGCAGTTTCCTTCCTGTTGATGGTGTTGGGAGGGAGGGGAGGGGGTCGTATTTGGGGTGTCAGGATCCAACTTTCTGCCATGCAGATTAGCAGGCCTATTGCGTGGAGATAATCGCCAATACATATGCCCTTCCCAGACTGCTGAAGGTCCTTTGCCATGCAGATAAGCGCTGATATGGGGTCTGGGCAAGGGATGAGGGCGCGATTCATGCTCGTTGCTATGCAGCTCATTGTCTTTAATACTGTGAAGGTATTTTCTTTAAATTGTGCTCTGGGGGACGACTGAGGTCCCATTGCCCACTGCCATGCAGACTGATGCTAATGTGGGGTCTGGGCAAGGGATGAGGGCGTGGTCCGTGCTCGTTGCCATGCAGCTCATTGTGATCGGTGCTGTAAAGCTATTTTCTTAAGAACGTGCTCTGAGGATTGCGAAAGTGGGTCACCATGCCCAAGCTCACCAACCAAACCCTTTTTGATGATCAAGATCCCAGACATCATTGCCTGTGCCCTACCTTCGGGTAATGCACACCAACCTAAACCCTCACTCAGGTCTAGGTGCTGGTCTTGCCCAACCACCAGAAGTACACCCGTTGAACGTTCCAAAGGGATGGGTGCAACAGACTCACGCACACCAACCTAAACCCTCATGCAGGTCAAGAAATACATTTGTGATCACCCATCCTCAGGTGACCTGCTGTACATTCCTCGGGGGTGGGCGCACCAGGCCCATACGCACACTCCGCTGCCCATCGCCCAAAGAGGAGCAGCTGCAGAAAAGCAGCACGACAGTGGATCACTTCATGTGCCCCCCCTTGCGCAACCATCATGCAGTGCTCACTCACACCCGCTCCCACCATCAGCTGATGAGGGGTGCCTTGTCTCCAGCCATGAAGCACGCACAGCACGTAGCCACCCTCCTGCTGATGCCCAAATTCGCCTGGGGCCTGCCTCCAAGGCTGAATGCTACAGAGAGCACGGAAAGGCCTGGGAGCAAAGGGAGAACAGAGAGCGGGCACCCACCCTTCCTCCTGGGGCTGCTGTGCCTCCGGCGTTGCCAACGCCTGGTGCTGCTTCTGGGGATACAAGGGTTGGCCTGCAGCCTGAGACCCTGGCTGACCGGCTAAAACCTGGTGCTGCTTATCCTCCAATAGCATCACAGCCACCATGGCCCAGCTGCCATGGCCCACCACAGAGGGATGCTTTGGCATCATCACAGCCACCATGGCCCAGCTGCCATGGCCCACCACAGAGGGATACTTTGGCATCATCACAGCCGTCGTGGCCCAGCACAGAGGGATCCTCGATGCACCTCACCTTTGGCTTGGAGGTGCGTGGGGTGTGGCTTACCTTAAGATCGGAGGAGAGGGGATGCTTCTACTTCTCCTCCAGCATCATCACAGCTGGCATAGTCCATCACAGAGGGAGCCTTCATGCACCTCACCTCTGGCTCGGAGGTGCGTGGGTGTAGCTTGCCTTGAGATTGGAGGAAAGGGGGTGCTGCTCCTTCCCCTCCAGCACCATCACAGCTGGTATGGCCCACCAGAGGGATCCTTCCTTCATGCGCCTCACCTCTGGCCTAGAGCTGAGTGAATGCATTGCACCTTTGGCCTAGAGTTGAGTGAATGCACCTCACCTCTGGCCTAGAGCTGAGTGAGTGCACCTCACCTCTGGCCTAGAGTTGAGTGAATGCACCTCACCTCTGGCCTAGAGCTGAGTGAGTGCATTGCACCTTTGGCTTGGAAGGTGTGTGGCTGTGATTGCCTTTAAATTTGAGAGAGAGAGAGAGAGAGAGAGAGAGAGAGAGAGAGAGAGAGAGAGAGAGAGAGAGAGAGAGAGAGAGAGAGAGAGAGAGAGTGAGAGTGAGAGAGAGAGAGAGTGAGCACCACCTTTGGTCTGGAGTTGAGAGTGTATCATGCCTTTGCTTTGGGGGTGCCTTCCTGTTGGCTGGAAAAAACGCAACCAGGGCTGCCACATGCTTTGAATCGACGGCTTTTGGTCATAAGGAGGACACTCTGATCTGTCTGTATGGAGGCAAGGCCCAGAAGAGGACAGGACAGAGTATAGGAACGCATGCACCAAATGAGGCTCCAAATATCCTTTCATGTCCGAGAGCTGCAGCTGTAGTAGCTGCAGCTGTGCCCTACTGTGCTGAGGACTTTTGGTGAGGCAATCAGCAGATACCTAGCCATATCCAGCTCCAAAACACAAGCATGTGTGTCAATGTGTGTGTGCGTGCGTGTGTGTATACTCTAAGCCTTAATTTGTTTCTTCTCCAATCATGTCTCTTCTCCAATGCAGGCTTTAGAGAAGGTTTGTCCTGTCGATCTCTTCAGCCTGCCAGTCCTTGTGCTTCATGCGTATGCCCTCACCAAAACCTCACCCTTTGTGTTTTTGGCAACCTTCTGGCTTTTTTGCACATGCGTGTCCCTAGGTTGAGGCGTGTATGAGTTGGCAGGGCCTGCTTTACTTCTTGGTGGCCCCCTATACATTGACCAGCTTGAGGCTTCTTTGCACGTGCCTGTCTGCAGGTCGAGGCGTGTATGAGTTGGCAGGGCCTGCTGCACTTCTTGGTGGCCCATACCTGTGACAACATTGTCTGCACACCAGGGGCTCAAATTGATTCGGTCCTGAACACCAGGGTGTGCCAGGTGCGCACATCAAGCGTCGGCTGTAAAGCTTCTCTTTGCTGTGTTACTCAGGATGTGCCAGGTGCACACCTCGAGCGCTGGCTGCAAAGCTTCTCTTTGCTGTGTTACTCAGGCTGTGCCAGGAGCGCATGTGTTGGTTTCCCAGGTGCGCACCTCGAGCGTTGGCTGCAAAGCTTCTCTTTGCTGTGTTACTCAGGCTGTGCCAGGAGCGCATGTGTTGGTGTGCCAGGTGCGCACCTCAAGCGTCGGCTGCAAAGCTTCTCTTTGCTGTGTTTCTCAGGCTGTGCCAGGAGCGCATGTGTTGTTGTGCCAGGTGCGCACCTTGAGCGTCGGCTGCAAAGCCTCTCTTTGCTGTGTTACTCAGGATGTGCCAAGAGCACATCTGTTGGTGTGCCAGGTGCGCACCTCGAGCGTCGGCTGCAAAGCCTCTCTTACCTGCGTTACTCAGGATGTGCCAAGAGCGCATGTGTTGGTGTGCCAGGTGAGCGCAGCAAGTGAGGGCTGCATGCAGCTATCGCTGGCTGCAGAGCTCCTGCTTTGTTGCTTTGGTGTAGCCTTTTTTGGTGCGCTAAGCTGGTCTGCTCCCTTTTTTCCTCCCATCCCTTTGCTGGTGCTTCTCAATTGGTGAGGGCTTTTTGGATTTGGGTTTGAACCAGCGCACCACACCTCTACATTTTAGTAGTTCTGGACTTAGGATGGAGGAGGAGCTTGTTTCATAGAGATTGCCAAGAAAGCGTAACTGACAACTTGCATTAGAACGGCTCTGCCCTTTCTTGGCATTGTTTTAAATGTTGGATGCTCCCCAATAAACAAATTCGTTAGAGCTGTAGGGCGTGAGCTCTTGCAGGTTGTAAAGTTCTTGACAGGGGGCCTTGACTTTCTCCAGACCTTCTGCCACCAGAGCAAAGGCAAACTCACTCACTCAAAAAGCTCATGTAATGTGGATTTAGCCACATGTGGAGCACAAGCAAAGATGCTTATACAGTCAAACAGGCCCTGTCTGTGCAGAATTAGAAATGGCCACCTCATTTGGCAAGCACGCAGGTGGGCACGCACGCGCGCGCGCGCGCGCACACACACACACACACACACACACACACACACACACACACACACACACACACACATACACACACACACGCACACACACACACGCACGCACGCACGCACACACACACAGTAAAAAAGGTCAGCATGCGTCTGCCCATGCTGCAGGTTCTACTTCATGCCTGGCTCTGCATTATATCCAAGGAACAAGGCAAAGCTCCTCTGCGCAGGTGGGGCGCTGGAGCCACAAAAGAAAAGAAAGGGTAGCATACATCCCCCAGCAGCTTTTCTGCGTACTTCTGTTTTGGCTTGCACACGACAGGGCCTGCATCAGCCAATGCTTATTGTCAAAAAAACACATCAATCCCCACGTGTTTGGGCTGCTACCAGTCACAGCTGCTGCACACTAGGCCAGTGCAGCAAAGAAAGGCCAGAAAACTATTAGGCAGCAGAGTCGCTCGGTCCTTTGATAAACAAAGTGCTTGCTGGGCAACCAACCTCTTTGGAGGGAATTCATTCCTTGCATGTGCACCGTGGTGCTTGCAGAGTGTTTGCCTCGTCCTCATGAGGACCCTCTAGCTGTCTGGGAAATTGTTTTGGAAATGCATCAAGGTTTTCTAGAAACTTAGCTGTGTATAAATGTCCTTTCTGCCTGCACCTGCTAATGGCAATTAAGGATCATTTCGGTCCAGAAATGTCAGATCTGGGAAACTTCCCCCCCAAAAAAATGTATTTTAAAATGCCGCCAGCATAGGTGGGCCAAAACCTCAGACACTGAAGCTTGGTCAAAATTTAGCTGTCTATTGCACTAGGGCTCAACTGTCCAAGATCGCGGCCCATATGCCTAATTAGCCACAAGTGAACCCTACTTTTTGACCACCAAATCTCCATTCCAGATCATCCATTGATCAGATTGGATGGTTTTTGGTAAATTCAAATTCTTGTACCAAGAGAATACCAGTGCAAAAAATGGAGTGAAAGGGCCCAGTGGTTGGTCAGGTTCAAAAATACAGTTGTTTCCCTTGTAGAGAAAATCCAGCACTTGAGGTGCCAACCAGGCCAATTTTGGGGAGTGAAAAATGGTCCTAGGGTGGAGCTGTAGGCCTATTTTGGGTGATCTGGGCCAGGAGAGTGTCTGGAGCCCTCCAATTTTCATAATTTTATTGGTGAACGAGATAGTCTTTAAAATGACAAAGTTTGGCACGGTTAGATTTGAGAAAGGAAACTGGGAAAGAGCATGTCCAGCGATATAGGGGAATTGTCTGCCTCTGCGGAAATATCAGGTTAAGAGTATACTTTGAAGACGTGAGGTGGTTAGGAGCGGGTGTGAAGTGGGCTAAGCGAAAGAGGCTCTGAAGAGGGCCAGGGATACCTGATATCTGTTCTCTTATTTTGTGCCAGCTGCTTGCTTTGGGGTTTTGTTGTTACATCAATCCAAAGTGCGTGTGTATGTGTGTGTCGCTGCAGGGCCAGCTCTCAAACAGTTTACCTTGGCATCCATCCTGATGCATATTAGGCTCTAGGGAACACATGAAGAATAGGTTAGATTGTCTTACAGGGCCAGCCCTCTGCTGCGCGCCCCAGCCTGTGTTTCTTTACAGGGGTCACTGTAGCCAATTGGCGACATAGGGTGCTCGAGCCCAAACAGTGTGTAGGCCTGCCTTCTGCTGGTGCGCCCCAGCAACCAGGAATTGCTGCTGCAGCCTATCACAGCATCCCACCAAGGGGTCCAAATGGCCTACACTGCCAGGCATGCTCCTTCCCTACAACCAGTATTATTTCGAAGAAAACCGCCAAAATATCGTGAATATTGGGTGACCCCAGATCAGGTCAACCAAGTAGGTTTCAGTTGATGCCTTACTGCAACCAGCCAATTCTGATTATGCAGGACATTTTTCTGGGCCCTCTTGAGCAACTCTCATACTCAGTTCGTGTCAGGGGTGCCCAAGGTGTGGGGGCAGAAAACAGGCAAAATGCCTGCTAAAATGAGGTCCTCAGGATGCTGTCTCCCGGCTTGCCTGACCAGCAGCAATGGTTGGGCACTTCATCAGGAGCACGTTCTGGGGAGTCCGATGGGCTGGGGTTCAAATAATCACACCATCGGCCACAATTTTGGCATGGAAATGCCGAGAGACGAAGGCGTAGCAATGGGTTAACAAATTGAAAAGTCGATTCATGCGACTATTTTTATACTTTTTTGTTAAATTGCCGTCAATGAGGCTTCCTGGTCTTCCTGGAACGCACCAGGTGAGGTCTCATTGAGCAAAATTTGAGTTTAGAGCAGACAAGATGCTGCTGGAGTGCTGAGTGGAGCACTGTGCCAAAGATCCTTGTTTTAAGGTGCTCCCAGCTTTGACCAGGCCCCAGGAACGTGCACACCCACACCTGGGCCCCCAAACTGGGCAAGTAGACCTAGGAAGCATGTTGAATAAGTCCTCATACTCAGCTGGGGGCCAAACGTGGTGCATGCCTGGTTTCCATGTTTGCACCACTTTTTCCTGCCAGGTGCGCTCATGGGTGACCACGCTCTGGTTTTGCTTTGGGACCAAAACCCCTCCTTTTTCTTGCTCCAATGGATCAGGTTTAACCCAAAAGCTTAAATGTAACATAAAAGCCAAACATGGAACAGTTTTGGGTCAAAGCAGGCATTTTGGCACCCATCTTTCTGGAAATATCCTGAAATGTCTCGAAAAACGTCCCTGGCTCACTCCTAGGACCATGCTAACTTTTATAATGCAGATTCTTTAGGGGCATAATCTCCTCATTCTTACACATAGCTTGGCTGACCTGACCCCAGATCACCCACAGCTTTACCCATTCTTTGTTCCTGGCATTAAGCATTGGTGACTCCGGTAAACTATGCTCACGTCTTGCATGTCCTGGAAAAGGAAAGACACAATGGAAGGTTGACGAGTAGGTGTGGTACTTTGGTGTTGCCTCAAAGAGCTAATGCTTTAAATCTATGACCCAGCATCCAGGGGTTGCTGGCTGCACAGCAGCATACATGGACTCATCACAGGGATGCAGACATGTCAATGAAATCCGTGACCCAGCATCCAGGGGCTGCTGCTGCACAGCAGCATACATGAACTCGTCACAGGGATGCAGACATGAAAAATTCTAGTTCTGTGTGTTTTGCCTCACAGGGCCAACGCTTTGCTTGCATGTCCCAGCATCCAGGCAGTGTTGCTGCGCAGCAGCCTACACGAGCTGCAAGAGAGAAGAAGTCATCAGTCACACCCCCTCCACGGCTTGCATCAGCTCACCTCTGGCAACAACTTGGAGGCAGCTCCCCCTGCTGCGCCCCCTCAGCTGGGCACTGCGACAGACCCATCAAACACCAGCAGCGATTGCAACACAAACAAGTGCACTTTCCATCGCTCCTCGGTCAGCAAGCAAGCCCCTTGTGCTGCGTCCCTGGTAAGCAATGCTGCAGCAGAGCCATCAGACGCCAGCAGCGGCCAGGGCAACCGTGCTAACCGGGAATCCGTAGCTGAGCCTCATAGGGGTAGTATGGGGGCCTGGGCCTTCAAGGACAGCCATTGTTCCCGTCATGCAAGCAGCGTGTGCAGCCCGCTCCTGCTTGCTGTGGAGGAGCGCAGTGCAGTGGCGCGCAGTGTTGCGGAGGAGCGCAGTGCTGTGGAGCGCAGTGCTGTGGAGGAGTGTAGCCCGCTCCTGCTTGCTGTGGTGGCAGGCTTGCTTGAAGTGAGTGGGCTAAGTGGGCTGGTGCGGGAGGATGGGATTGCAGGAGTACGGGATAGGGAAGGCGGTGGGCTGGTGCAAAGACAGCGCACCGGTGCAACAACAGCCGAGTTCAGCAACAGTGGGCAGATGCAGCTGCCACAGCTCCTGATAGAGTGTCTGCCTGCGTGCATGCACGCGCTGTCAGTGATGGATGGGATGGATGGGGAAAGCTTGAGTGAAGGTGGGCAGCGGTCACTGGTGCTTCAGCAGCAGCTGCAGCAGCAGCAGCAAGTGCAGGGACAGCAGCAGCCACAATCGCAGTGGCACCAGCAACAGCGACTGAAGCAGCAGCACCGGCTACAGCAGCAGCAGCAGCAGCAGCAGCAGCAGCACAGTGAGGCGCTCTGCTCCTGGCTAGACCTGTTGTGCAGCAGCTGGCTGGTGAGAGGCAACAAAGAAGGGATCCACGCTACAGAGCACTGCAGCCCGCGTGTGGCTCTGTGTGGCTCTCAAGCGGCAGAGCATACTCCTGGGGCAGGGCTGCAGGAAGTCAGGCAAACCCTCAGCCACCTAGCCAGCTCCTGTGGCCACACACAAGGGGTCCAGCTTCACAATACCTGTGCTGGGCCAGAGCCAGCACAAGGCCTAGCAAGTCAACCGCCCAGCCAGCAGCACGTCACCACAGCTCACATCACCCCAATAGATGGGCAGGAGGACCAGCAGCAGCAGCAGCAGCGGCATCGGCGGCAGCAGCAAGAGATTTTGTTTGCAGCAGATGACTGCCAGGAGGTGCAAGCGAGCTCATTTTTTTTTAATGCAGAGGCGACATGCAGCGAGCATGTGCAGCGTGCGTTCGATGCCATCATGGGCGTGTTGCAGGAGCTGTGTGCAGCAGCAAGGAGCCAAGGCCTGGGCACGGGGCAACAACACCAGCAGGGAGAGGTATGCGCAACAGCAAGGAGCCAAGACTTAGGCACAGGGCAAGACCAGCAGCAGCAGGAGCAGCAGGAACAACAAACACCGCTCTCCACGAAGGATCGAGACGCTGCATTGTCGGTGCTGCAGTCTGCTGTTGCCAATTGTCGTGTGCACGTGGAGGAGCTCATGCAAGCAAGGCAGCACATGAGCCATGCCCTTGTCATGCTGCACAGCTCGTGACCCTGTAGAAATGCTGTTGTAGCGCCCTGTTGGCATTGAGGATATATGATCAGTAGGAACGCCTGAAAGCTTATGTGTAGGTTGACCTTAAACACGTAAAATCAAACTTATCATCTCTAAAGAAAAGATCAGAAAGAAAAGAAAAAACCTGCCAGCCAAAAAGGCTGCAGTGCATGCATAAAGGAAAGATCCTTTATCTAGCAAGGGCCTTACCAAAGATTCCTCTCTTTCATTGACAACTTTTTTTATGATTAGGCTAGCAGTCAGTCATTTTGATTGGGAAGCCTTTTGCTTCTGTAATCCGTAATCTGCTTCTCATGTAATTTGGCAAGGATGGCACACCTCTTGAGTGTGTCTGCCATGCTGCACTATTTTTTATCTTTTCTGCAAATAGGTTTTCGCTTGCTGCTGTTTCTGCAGCAGTTGATGTTGGTGCCAAGTGTAGCAGGCAAGGCAGCTCGTGAGCCATGAGCAACACTGTCAACCTTGTTGGCAGCAAAGAGCAATCACCACTAGCATTGAAAAGCTGGTGCAGGAGGGCATCAAAAGAGTTAGTAAGGCAGCGCAAGACAGAATTTTCAAGAAACGGTAGGCAGCTACTGCAGGATAAGGCAGTTCTGAACGCACTATTCAGTTGAGGTTATGTGCATTCTGAATTGGATCCCAAAGCGCGAATTCAGAAAACAATGTTGATTGCAAGGTTTACAAGGTTTACAAGAAATAGTACCCTCCACATTCTCTCAGGTTGCCAATGCCCCATCATTCAAAGAAAGAAAGAAAGAAAGAAAGATCTACGCTTGCCGTTCGGCCGCGTGCATTAAGGAAAGAGTCTCCTTTAGACTCCCACCGATAGAGGGCATCTTTATCTCCACCCCGGCCACAAGGATTCAATCCGGGGACCTCCTCCTTGCTGTCGCCCTCCTCGTGCTTGACCAGGGTTCCGTAACATGACGGAGGCTGAGCTCCTTTTTAAAAGCAGTACGACTCTCCGTGTTCCCAGGTGATCCCTCAACCCAGTACTGATGGAGCCCAATGCAGATTGACTTCGCAGTTCTGATGAGAGGCGGTCCGTTCTGCATGGTATGATCGTACCACCATTCATAACATGGTAACTGAGCGTCACAACATTGCCAGCAGAATGATTTTGAAAGTGGTTAGCGAAGGCTCTTATGGGTCTAACCTTATGTATATGGATGTAGGCAGCACAGACCGTCTGGCTCAGCATGACCTGCACATCACTAATCAAGTTTCTAATCGTGTGATACCTCCATTTCTCTTTCACCTCAGCATTACTGATCAAGCTAGACGCACCTCCAGCCGCCCTGATGCTATCTTGGTCACTCCTTGCCCTGCTAACCCTAATAGACCACCTACTCCCCCCTGACATCGGGTGCTCCTCAGTATGAGACGTATGGAAGAAGTAAGAAGCAGCGCTACTCCAGCCAGGCAAATTCATGAATTGACATCTAAAACCGAAAGAAGAAAGAAGATCTACGCTTGCCGTTCGGCCGCGTGCATTAAGGAAAGAGTTTCCCATTGACTCCCACCGATAGAGGACATCTTTATTTCATCACCTCGGCCACAAGGATTCGATCCGGGGACCTCCTCTCATCTAAAACCGCCATATCCACTTAATAGAAATCAAATACTGCGAAGACACAAAGCCTGGTGCCCAGCTACAAGCCTCATATCAACAACACAGTGAGCCGTGCAAACAACTTCAAGGTGCAGAGATCACTCTCATCACAATCCTCCTGGGTGTGGGTGGGACTATCTATACTGCCCACACCTTGGATCAATAGAAAAAACAAGCGATTGACCCGCAAAGGTCTACCAAGTTTGCACAAAAGCTCCATGCCCACTCTGTGCAATATGTGCACAAACTTACCTTAATTAGACGTAACGTTGGAAAGAAAAAGAAAGCTGGAAAAACTACGTAGGCAGAGGAAACTCTCCTTACATCAATTAAGGAAAAGGGGATACATTGGCTCAGAAAAGCCTTGAATCCGATCCACCACGAGGCTACAAAAAAGATTATAATGAGGATCTGGAGGGTCATTGGAAGCACCCGGCTCCATAATCTGGCTGCGAGAAGTATCCTTGTTGTCAATCGCAAGCCTAGTTGTAACAAGCTTGTTGGCAAAGAAAAGAAAAGTGTACGCAGGCTAAAGGCCGCGTGCATTAAGGAAAGGTCCCTTAACTAGCAGGCTAGAAAGGGTCTCACCAAGGGTCCCTCAAAACTACACTAGCTACAGCTAGCCTAGGAGAGGGAAGAAACAAAACTAATGAGGATCGGGCGGGTTGTCAGCAGTGCCCTGAGACGCCCGAACTCTCCTTCTCCTGGTATCCAACTCCGCGCGCCCAGTGACCCCCCCCCCCCTGAAGCCCCCTGTAAGCAAAGAGCATGTCTGGTGTTAATGATAGTGGTTAATATTTGCAGGGCATGGCAGCTCAATTTGAAAGCTAGGGATTTAGCTTTATGCTTGGTTAGGCCTAAATTGGCAAGAGGTCTGATTATGTACTCATTGTAAATGGTGCCAGCCACACCAATGAGGATGATGTGTAGAGTTACTTTGTTGTTCCTGTTTGGATTCTTTGAGCTGCGGGTTTTAAGTCTGGTTTTAGTGTGAGCATGTTGAGTTGCTGCAGTTTCCAGAGTAAGGGGTTGGTGTCTGGACAGAATTTCAGTTCAACAAGGTGGATGTCTCTGTCTTGAGGAGGGATCTTAGAAGGATCAAGGTGAGCTTGTCTGCCTGAAAGAGCGCGCGCACAAAGAGATCATCAGGGTGGCTTTGGTGACAGGCAAAGGAGCCAGTTCCATTAGGGAAAACCCAGTCTGGAATAGCTCGTGAGATTGTTCCAGGGACGTGTATGCTCTGATCCAGGAGTCTCTCATTACGGCAGGCATCCATACCAATAAGGGATGAGCCAAACCTGCCTTTACTAAGGGCTTTTACACAGAGGGTAAGGCCCTCATGTTGCCTGTTGGTATGCATACCACTCATTGTCGTGCTTGAACAGCTGAGGACAATATGATAAATACTATCCATGTCGGCACAGAGCGGACACCTTTCAGATGTGGAAGATTTGTTGAATCTGTTGGCATGTTTTTGTGTATAGATTGTCCCTGTGCATTATTTGATTACATTTATCTGTTGTTTGAGGGTAATCTTTGGATTTTTCCAGAAGGAGTTGCTGGTCTCTTTGTTAGCAAGTTGACAGTTTGGGTTGTGAGCTTGAATTTTGGCGGTGGTGACAGAGGAGTTGGTTTGTATGGCATGGTTGAGCCTGTTGGCATACATAACAAAATGGGCATGGCGTTTGTGAGCAAGTTTATTGGCACGTTGGCGGTCAAGTCCCACTTGTTTAAACTGGTTAAGGGGATTGAAATCAAAAACACTCAACACAACTCTGGTGCCCTGGGGCCGCATGCTTCCAGAAACCCACGTGACCCACACTAGCTTCCCTCTCATCCTCTGGTGAGGGAGACTCACGGCTCTTTGAGCCAATGTGTCTCCTTTTCCTTAATTGATGTAGGGAGTGTTCTCACTGCCTATGTTTTTTTCCTTTCTTTTTCCCATATTTCGGGTTTACCTGCAACACGAGAGCTTCAGCCCAGTCTATCTCAGCACGCAGGTGCTACACAAATCTGATCATATGCTCTGGTAGCTTGCAACACAAGCTACAACTTTAAGCAAAAAATCTCCCAATCAGATGAAGTGGCTGTGGGTGAGTGCACTTAACATGAAAAAAAGGAGCATGTTTGGGCACATGCTCAGATAGGCCCCTTTGTTATTTTTTTCTTTCTGGGTAAAGTCAGGTTAAATTACTAAGATTTAATTGATTATGGAAACAAAACGGTAAGTCTCATTAGTTTATTTCTGCAAGAAATGAAAGACACCCTCTGAACTAGCTTGAGCAAAAGTAACGCCTGACTCGTCCAGGGAAGTTCTGTGAGTGGAGGGGAATTCAGGGAACAGATGAGCAAAAGTCTTTCTAAGAGAACACATACGAACACAAGATAAGAGGAACATGGCATGCTTTTTATCCTGGAGTCCTCTTTGGTCACAGAGCTCAAGGATTGTTGGGATCTGCAGGATCTTTAGAAGCACCCGGCTCCAAAACCGAGCTGGTGAGGAGTGTTCCTTTTCAAAATCACATCATGTGGTAGCAAGCTTATGGGCATATTGTAAGTCTCCCAGAGTCGTCACGATGAATCGTGGTTATTGCTGAATCATGGTTGTTCTTCTCTCAGTCTCGACTTCGTGATGGGGTGGTCATACGGTCTATGCACCAATGTGGCCCCCTTTCCTTAACTGATGTGGGGAGTGTTTCAGTGCCTACGTAGTTCCTCCTTTTCTTTTCTTTTCTTGGTTTGAATTGGTTATTTAGTTGAGGGTCATTACTGCTGAAAGGTTACGTTGTGCCTTAGTTTAGAGAAATTTCTATGTTCTTCTTATAGCAGGGACGTGGAGATGTAGAAAAGAGAAGTTATGCTGAAAAAGTTAGGCATACTTCTGACAGAGAGAGCAGACCTGGGGATTGGAACATCTGAACAGCACATGTTCTTCATCTTGTATGTCATCAGGACCAGGATTTCTACTTTCTGGTTTAGTATGTACGTGCTCGACTCCTTTAAATGGGAGCAGAATAGCTTGACAGCATAAGCAAGCAGTGCTTGGGGAGGGACAACGCTGGCAAGGGCAACTGTCCACTAAATGTACACTGGATGGTATAGCATGTGTGTGTTTGGGGGGGGGGTGAGTGGGTGTGGGTGCGGGTGTGGGTGGGTGGGTGCGCTCAATAGAGCAGTGCCTTCTGCTTTGAAGGGAAGCTACACATCTAGGAGTGAAGAGAAGAACACAACCCAGTATTGTCGCACCTCAGTCCATCAGCTTCGAGTGAACTTGCCCTTTGATGCAAGGATACTGGCAACTCTGGACGTCAAGCACAACATTATCTAAACCGAGGCTCACTGTAGCCTTCTAGCAGTAATAATTTCCAATGAATAACCAACCCAAATAAGCATGATTCAGCAAGGCAGCAGTGTGCCTCTTGGAATCAACAAGATGTGAATGACACTGATCTTGCATGATGCTGATCTGGCATGCGTCCTTTGTTTCTTTTCTCTCTATTGCTCAGTTCAGGATGCTTGTATCTTCCATTAACCAGTTCTCCCAAGGTCTGCTTTGAACCCAGAACCTTTCACCTTTAGTGTTACCACAAAACACCTACTGTTACATGCAGTCATCTTCATGACAAGAGTCTGCTGCGGCGAGAGTGTGCGAGGTACTTTTTCAGGGGTTAAAAAATCCCTGATATCATGGGGGCGCAGCAGCCAAGAGACAACCAGCATCAACCTGTGAAAGAGGCTGATTGTTTTGCTTCAAAGCACCATGATTCCCCTTCACCAGAAAAATTAAAGGAGGTCGGTGAACATCAGTAATGGGTGAGATGCATTCAAACCCTGCTTCACATTGCTTTCCAATTAGGCAGGTGAACTTAAAACCATGTTGTGCAGGCTGAATGCGTATGCAAGGTAGAAACATCTCATGATCAACACCGTTTAGTCAGAGGTCATACATTTCAACTCTATAGGGAACCATCTTCCTGCTTTTATGATTGGCAGTGACACTTTTGCCCACAAGGACTCATCTAAACGTTTTGGCATGATGTTTTACAGGACCTTGAACATGGCTATATCGGCAGAGAATGCATCTCGCGCTGCTAGCATAGTTCGCTTACATCTGCTTATTTTACTTGTCTTTTTGTACGTGAGCACACACTGGCAGATAGGTCGCATGCTTCCTTGTGGCTTGCAAAGACGAATGCTTTTCCAGCTGTTATGTACGCGAGTCACGTGTGGGGTACAGGTTTCATGCAGGCAGGCAAATAACTCTCTAGTGCTCTGCAAACTTTGCATTTGAATTTCTTGAAAGGTTCCTTGGGTGTGAAGCGTACTATCATTAACTGGGCTGTTTTGAGAGAATGTGGGCACCAACCATTGCAGTATCATTGGTTCAGAGCTGCAGTCAAAATCTATAACAGAATGCTGGTTCAAATAGCAGTACTTTACTCCATGTTATGCAAGCCAATTTGAAGTTACAATCTAAGGATTACAAGTGCTGGACGGCGCAGTCAATTCAAGCCTTCCAGTTCTGACATTTTTGAGCAGGCTGTGAGGTCGGGAAGCACCATTTCCATGAATGATTGTAGTGCAGACTTGTGGTACAGATTGCAGGGAGCTTGGAGGGATGCTGAGTCAGTGGATCCCAAAGGAAACAACAATGAGCTTGCTACCTACCAAGCTTGGTTTGCTACAGTAGCAAAGGAGTAACTCCTTTTGCATGCAACGCCCGTCACCTAAATACCCCTGCCTTGGTAACTTTTCTAGATTTGTCTAAGCAAGTTATGCATAATGTGAGTAGGTTCCAGCTTCGCGCTCATTCTTTGAAAGTTGAATCGGCAGTTTGGCAGGATGGAACCTCTGTGTGATAGGTGTCCTTGCAATCAAACACGGGATGAAGCACACGTTCTTTCTAACTGTACTGATGAACATGTTCTTTGCACCATGAGTACCACGTGCTTTTTGAACCTTACCCCAAGAATTTCTCTGAGATGCAACCTTTTTTGCTGCATCAAGTTACTTATCAATTTGTTTCTTGACTCCTTCATCAGCGAAACACGAAGCTTTCCCTTTTTAATGTCTATGCTTATGGGTTTATTTCTGACTGGCTCAAACCAGGTGAAATTAGGTCTTGAGGTGGAGCTGTGGGTGATTTGAAGCCAGGAGAGTTATCTGGGGTCTGATTGACATATTTATTGGTGAACATGATATTTTATGAAATATAATGGTCGGACTGTTTAAATGTGAGAAAGGTTACCGGGAAGGAGCAACTTTGATGATTTAGGGAAGTCGTCCAGCTCTGAAACTCTCCCTACATCAGTAAGGCAGAGGAGCCAACGTGTCTCCTTTTCCTTAAATGATGTAGGGAGAGTTTCCTTTGCCTGCGTAGTTTTTCTTTTCTTTTCAGAGGAGATACATGGCTCACCAGAACTGCAAATCCCCTCCATCACACCTTTAAGGTTCAAGCAAAACGTGCTGGTGCTATGCAGGAAAGGCTGTTCTTTTTATCTCCTTACTTGCCTCCCTACAAAAGGGGTTCTTTTTTTGCTACTTTCGAAGCTCGTGCACAGCAACTGGCTGCCTCTGTTCCATGAGCTTGCTGCCAACTCTTCAGCGAGGCTTGGCCAGTGTTTGTCAAAGCAGTTCCCTACCTTGTAGGCTGCTGAGAATTGGGGCACCTATTGAGACATCCCCAATTCGGGGGTCAGCAAAAAAGTTTGGACCATTCTCGATTGTTGTATGTCATCCTTGCGCAGGGGCCATGCTAATCTTCTCTGTATCGTTCCAATTTTAACATATGTCCCGAAGGACGATGACAGAGGTGTGGTACAGGCTAAATAAACCCCAAATATGAAGCATGCAAGCGTGCGCGCTCACCCATCCCCCTCCTCCCCGACGCTCTCCGCGGCTCTTGGTCCCAGCTTTCTTTCTAGGAAGTGCATGTGAATACATCGTAGTATCCTCGAGCGTGTGCTCGCGCATGTGTGTGTATGTGTGTGTGTGTGTGTGTGTGTGTGTGTGTGTGTGTGTGTGTGTGTGTGTGTGTGTGTGTGTTTGCGTATGAACATACCCAGGAGCTACATCATATCTATGGCAACGTTGGCTGGAGCCATTGATGGAGAATTCTTCATGAGGGGAGGAGGTCTCTAAATTCTCTACGGGGAGATGCTGAGACTCGACAGTCTAAAAAGCTCCAAGCATGAGAGCTTTTAACCAACCAAAGACTCTTCATAAAAACGCATACAAGTGACGATTTTAAATTCTCATCCTGACAACCAAGAGGAGGTCGCCATGGAGCAACACCATGGATGTGTTGCCATAGTTTAGTGGTTAGGAATCCTGACTGTAAAGGTTCCGGTCGCTGCCACTTCAACTAGTTGCTGCCAAAACAACTAGTTGCTACCACAACAGTTGTCTTGGCATTTCCAGCATGTTTGGCCACCACTGGCAATTTTTTCTTTTACTGCATGTTTACATTGGCCAATTTGCTTTGTCACATAAAATAAGCGTCATTGGTACATCACATCGCAGGGCCTAGTGTGTGAGGCGTGTCCCGCATTGAAGTGGGGTTATTTCACTAGATACTCTCTTATTCAACCTCCATCTGTTCCACTGTTCCACCTGTTCCACCTCCCATTGTTTGACTCTGCTTCTATTATCCTTGGCCTTGTGCCAGGTACTTGTCCCTGATGTAACTCTAACCTGGTGAAAGTTGGTCTTTACCCTGGCAATCTTTGTGCGCTGCAGGCAAGCCAGCACGGACAGCAAGTGCAGCTCAATTGGAAAATGCTGTGGAGCAGCATTGGCCCTTTGTTGCATTGTCGATGGCAACCCTGGGCGTGTGGACACCCCGCGCAGGACACACGAACACCATTGGTGGTTCTTATAATACCCGCTTAAAGAATAGTGAATGTGCAGTTCCGATGATTCATCGTGACAGCTTAAGAGAGCAGAATTACATAATATTAATGGTATACAGTTCCATGTGTAATAGTGTCACCCTCAGAAACAAACAGAGTGCTCCAGCGACTTCTGGCTGCCTCAGGGCACACTTTCAGAATTCAAAATCCTTGCAGGGTTGATGGTGCCACCATTGAACCATGCTCCATGATAGCATCTAAATTTTCCCAAATCAGTGCAGAAGGCACCCACAAATTGTGTTGGTTCCTTAGGTGAATGCAAACAGGTCATTGGGAGTTCCATGCACGTGTTTTTACTGAAAATGTTTTTAATGGATTTATTAACTGTTGATGAAGACATTCTGGGCAAACGAGGAAACGAGGCACGCTTGTGAATCTTGGCTGTGGGATTACGTTTAAAAACAACTACTATCTTACACTTTTGAATCAAATGCTCAACATATTGACCGTCCCTTGATGTAAAGTTGAAGCTAGGCTGCTCAGCTTCAATCTGAGGAGGTGGCAGGTGGTCCACCATGCGTTCCACCACTATCCCAGCTGCATACGGCCAAGAGGATCAGCACGACAAGCTCAACGACCCGGAAGTATTTGGGAATTCCTCATTGGCAGACTCTCATGACATGCCGCGCACTGCAGCAGAGGCTGCAGGTGAAATCTTCTTCTTGCCAGTCAGCAGCATTGCATTTTCCCCTCCAGTGTAGATTGGGAAGGAGTGCACACAAAGTATCTGCAAGAAGGCATGACCAACTGACACACCCTGCTTCATGCTCCCGTCGGAACCTGCCCTGTAAACATGCAGAGCGTGCTACGTTCAAGCAGCGCGTCCATGCAGGAATTCAGGGACCCCTTAAACACCTCCAGGTGCGAGTGGTGTGAGCTGCGCAGACATATGTCTGGATGCATGGATGTGAGAACATCCTATGCTTGTTTGACTGAAGCACAGATGTGCTGCAATTTGTTTAGGAGGAAATCCAGGGTACAGGATCCACTTTTGTATGCAGTCCATCTTGGACATCATAAACCTGTGCAAGCGCACACATTTGCACTGTCATTCATTTCCTAAAACAATCCAAAAATTTCTATGCTATACTATGTGCATGCACGCATACGCCCATTACCCCCCCCCCCTTCACACACACTCACACACATATATGCTTGCTCGTAAGCAGAAAATGAAGTTCCCCTTCCGAGCTCCCTCGCTCATAGACCGGAGTCGGCCCTACTTCTCAGGCATCAAGCGCTTTGGGATTTCCAAGATGGGCACATACTACCGGGAGTAAGTTAGCAGCTGAGCATGTGTGCATACTTCCATACCAGCTGTATAAGTCTGTGAGAGCTTGTGCTTCATGAGAGGGGGTTGAGTGGTTTCATGCTGTCGGGAATAAAAGCTCAGTTTGCGGAACAACCGTACAATTGCTGCGAGCAACTGAGCTCATGCGCTGAGAGGAGTTACTTGCTGTCAGTTGAAGGCAGCATGGCTAGCATAGAACCCAAAGACTAGCATAGAACCTGCTGTCAGTTGAAGGCAGCATGGCTAGCATAGAACCCAAAGACTAGCATAGAACCTGCTGTCAGTTGAAGGTAGCATGACTAGCATAGAACCCAAAGACTAGCATAGCATAGAACCCAAAGATTCATTAGGTTTGTGCAGGCGCCTGAGGTTCACATCTCCTAGGTCTGTGCAAGCGAATGAAAGTCATGCCTCCTAGTGTGAGCGGTGGTGCACACGAGCTTCTCAAGTAAATGCCCTCTAAGCGTTTAAGGCTAGGCAAGTTAGTACTTAAAGTTTTGACAGATGGCTTACAGCAGTCAACACAGCCTTGGGCTTTTAATAGCTTACCATAAGGAACGGCCTTTGATCTTTGATTTAAAGCAAAGCCTTCATGGTGCATGCACAGCCGGAAATCAGCATTCAGAGCACGCTCCAACTGTTCCTTGTAGTCTATGTGTTTTGCATGGCTCCCTTGAAATCCCAGGGCATGGTTCGGTGTCACCAGGCCCTGTTTCAAGTGTGTGTCTCCATTTTGTGCGCTTAAATAAAGCAAGTAAACACTTGTTGTACTTGCGGAGCCAGCACCTCCATACTTACCATGTTTCAGCTGTACAGTCAACGCACTCAGGTCACAGGTACTGAAGCACATGATTGCTCGGCTTTCTCCTGCGCTGTGCCATTCTGCAGCATCATGTTTGACACTTAGTATGTGTGTTTACTTTGTAGCCTATGTGTATAGGTATATTTGTGTGTTAGCGTGTGTATAAAAGTCTTTCAAATTCCAAATAATCAGAATGCCGCCTCTGCTCTGCTGTTTTGCCTGCAGTCCCTTCCACACGCTGCTCAACCTGCCCTGGTGAGTTTCCACTGTATGTTTTGTTCAAGGATATGCAGAAAGAGAGGGAATGCCTTAGGCCCTGCATGGGAAGGTGTTACTGCCTTGGTTCCTTATTTGATGTGATGGTGGCTGGCTTGGGTTTTCTATTGAATATGACGATGCCTCATTTATTGGATGTGATGATGCCTCAGATCTGAATGAGAAGGTGTGAATGATTAAGTGTGCGTGCCTTGAATCCTCACTTGGTGTGATGATGCCTCTGGGTTTGATGAGAGGAGGCATGACTGCTGGCGATTTCTTTTGGATGAAAGTTTAGGCTCTGTGCTTGGTGATGGTGATTCATGTCACAGATGTTGCACCTTATACTAAAGACCAGGGTATGCTTTGTGCTTGTTGATAATTCATTCTGGCAGGGATAGCCAGCAGCTATGTGAGGTATGCATAGAGTTGCAAAGAAGCAGTTGGCATGGGGCCAGGCTAGATGAGGCCGGCCTGTTCAATGGCACGCAAAAATTTGAAACCACCGTGTGATTATGAGCAGTCAGCATGCAAATGGAGGACGACTGCATGGCAGATCACGTTGCGGAGCTCACGTTGCAATCAGCCTTACCGACTCTTCGGTGTGGAACCATGTTCAGTCACCTTTGTGCATGGGGCAGCATCATGACACCAGGTGCTGCTATGGGTCAGCTGGTTTGCCCTCATGTCTAATGTCCAGGCGCTTTTGTGCTACACAAAGCAGCACGTTGACAGACAGGGTCGGCTGTGAGGAGCTGCTGCATGGGGCGCGGTTCCACAACACTTGGCAGAGTGAAATGACGCAGGTTTCTCCAGTAGTATTAAATCGTGCTCTTGTATTACATCGTTCAGGTTTCCAAGCCTTTGTTCCTAAATTGGTTGTTGCCGCAAAACAGGTCTTTCATGCATGAGCCCTCAGTGTGCTGCAGCGCCCCCCCTCAAAAATGCCTGCACCCCTCCAGTGCTTTGAGAACGTTCAAAGATGGTGAACGGTTCTCCAACTAAATGAGAGGAACGCTTGGGACACGCGCGCTCGCCCGCAGGATCCGCTTCATCTTCTGCTTCTTTGCCACCTACTTCATCCAGTACATCCTGTTCGCCCTCATTTACTGGTGAGAGCCCTGGGTTGCCTTCTTCAGTGCCCTCTAACTATTGATGGGCCCCCTGGGGTGTGCACAAAGCGTGTCGCACTATTTGGCATGGGTAACCCCTAGAGCTGGCTCTGCACTTGAGTGCTCAGAGTCAAAGTTTTGCAGGAATTGTAGGAACTGCAGCTGGCTGCTTCGTCATGTAATGCTGCTGTTGTATGCAGCTGCTTTGTCATGTAATGCTGCTAATTCATACTGCTGCTTTGCTATGCAATGCCCTTTGCTTTGCAATGCCGCTGGATTGGGTGGATGCACCACTTGATTGCAATGCTCATTTCTTCTATAAGTATTGCTTCGTGAGGAAATGCTGCTTTGTCATGCAATGTCCTTACTATTTGAAATGCCAGTTCAATCTGGACACCTCCTAGCCTCCTGGCAAAGCGCTCCCCCAATAGGATGATTTGGGCCATGATGTCAGGTCATACAGCAAAGTTGGATGGTGTTGGTAGCTCATTGAAGGCTCAAAAAGACGCCCACTGTGTCTCCCACCTCTTGTCCTTATCTGCTCCTTCGTGGCTGACATCTAGAGCGACACACAACTTTCTCTGCTCTGTTTGCCTAGTTTTTTTTTGCGGTGGCAAGTTGCGATTTCAGGTGTGATTCTTCTAGGTAGAGAGGCTGCCCTCTCCCTCCCCTGGCTGGCAATGCAAGGATCAGTGCCTGGGCATCCTAATTAGGGCAGGGGAATCACTTTGCTTTGTTGCTGGTGTCCTCAGTTTTGACGGCTTTTGGAATAGGCAGTGATGACATGTTCTCCTTAGGTCATTCAATCCTTTTTGAGCCATGACCCCTCCCTAATAGCTGTGTTCAAGGCACAGTGCGCTTGCACGATGAATGGGGAAGGTCGCCCAGCATGCGTGCAGCTGGGTCCTCGCAGGTAGGCTTCGTGAAACCTCCTCCAAAAGCCACCCTACCCTTCCAGGGGCACACCCTCTCTCCCTGTTGACTGCATGTACAGGGCACAGTACACATGCATTGTGAATGGCGAAGGTCGCTTTGCGCGCGCGCTGCTGGTGTCCTCGCGGGTGGCGTCCACGATGGGCTTCGATGACATCTTCCCTGACCCCAACTGCGGCTTCCTCAACTTTTGTATCATGTGCCAGGTCGGTGCTCCATAGCCTGCCTGCAACCGAGAGCACAAGCCATAAGTGCCTTTAGAGATTCTTGTACTGCACCTGCACTGTGTGCCAGGTTGCTTCTCCATGTTCCACAACCACCATGAGGGCATGTGACAAATCTCAGCATATGAATATCTTTAGAGATCTTGTGCAGGAACTCCTGTATCACGTTGTGGCTTGTTCACATTAAAAAAAACACGAGTAAGGCAATGAGCATCTGATGCGGCATCCATTTGCAGCTGTGAACTCGTCATTAGGTTGCAGGTTGCATGCATCTATGGGCAGTGAAGTACGGCAGCAAAGGCAGGATTGATTGCAGGATTGCAGGACAGGAGGCCCTGCTGCACTGGGCCTGCATCATGAGTAGGGTTTGCCCTTTCCAGATGAATATATGGTTTGCCGTAGGTCCACCAACAGTTCGAGTAATGATTCATATTGGAGCAATAAATCAAAAAATTCAATTGCTGCCAGGCGTTCGGACCCATTCAGATTGGAAATCGATGAGTGTCAGGGCTGAAAAGCGCTTTTGTTGGAAGCAGCCTCTTGGCCCCCAGCTCGAGCTTCAACCCCTTAGCCAGGTGGTTGGAGCCAGCAGCCCCCACCCAGCAGCTCTTAGTAGACCAATTCAGGCTTGCCAAGCCATCCAGGAAGGGGCAGCCAGCAAAGCATAAGAGGCCAGTGGGGCTATACATATATTATATTATAGAGAAGGGCTCTACAAAATATCGTGGTGTGGGCACAAGTGTCCTGGGAGCACTTATGAGCATCATGGTGTGAGCACCATGGTGTGAGCAAGTGGCTTGGACACATCGCAACACCTCACGGCCCTTACGTGGACCCATTATTTGTCCTGGGAGCACTTTAGAGCATCATGGTGTGATCACCATGGTGTGAGCAAGTGGCTTGGACACATCGCAACACCTCACGGCCCTTACGTGGACCCATTATTCGTCTTGCTTCATTTTCCTCCATTGGCCCTTTCTGTTCTTTAGCTTTGCGGTAGAGGCAGCTCACGGCTCCTTGTATCCAACGCGTCGCTTTTTCTCTGGTTGATGTAGGGAGGGTCCTCTCTGCCTATGTTGTTTTTTCCCTTTTTTCCTGCTCGACTATTGGCACACCTTCAGCGCTGGGAGAAGGCAATGCGTGCTCTGTTACATATGCATGTGAAGCTTATGGAGTGCGTGAAGCCCAAATCCTCCGTTATCACTGTGTAGGCTGACCTTTCTCCATCCCTTTGCCATGAGGTGTTGTCGAAGTTTGTTGTGGTCCTTTCACCATCCCTGTTCCATTAGGTTTTGTCAAGACTTGTTGTTGTCCTTTCTTCATCCCTGTTCCATGAGGTGTAGGAGAGACTTGTTGTTATCTTTTCTCCGTTCCTGTCCCATGAGGTGTTGGAGAGACTTGCTGTTGACGTTTCTCCGTTCCTGTGCCATGAGGTGTTGGAGAGACTAGTCATTGACTTGTCTCCCTCCCTGTGCCATGAGTAGGGTTGGAGGGGATTATTGTTGCCAAGGAACCTTGTTGGTATTTGAGGGGCTTGTTGGTGGGGCTCCGCAGAAGCTGCACTCTGCATTGCTATCACCCCACATTCCGTCAATGGTCTGCGCTGGCTGTCTTCAAAGTCTGGTCGTCATTATCATCTGTCCTTATGCCACACTACCACGCTTTACATGGGTATACATGGGTTTACATGGGTAACCTACAGCCTGAATCTCTAGCTGATCGGTCGCTGCTACTGTGCTTTCCGATGCTGCTGTGTGTGCAGGTCATCTTCTCCTCCTTGGTCAACTTCGTCTTACTGGGTGTGGTGTTTGCCCGCTTCTCTGCACCCTTCAAGCGTGCGAGTACTGTCAGGTAATGAGCCCCTGGGGTCCTTAGGGGGATTCCTTTGTTGACTATGCAGGTCTGCCGCTAGGACACAGGCTATGCAGTAGTATCTGTGGGAAGGCTGAATGGATTATGCAAGTGTGTACTGTGTGCGAGAGCAGTGAGGTGCTGATTTCTTAAGCAAGTGTTATGGGTATTGTATGGCCACTGCAAGGCAGCATGTACACAAAATATGTGCAGCAACTGTGAGTGTGTATACAAAATGCAAGGGCAGTCATGTGCTGATTTTTTTAGCCAGTGTTGTGGCTTTTGTATGGGCACTGCCTGCATTGCATACAAGTAACGTGAAGCAACCGTGAGTGTGTGGACAGAATGCAAGGACAGCCAGGTGCTGATTCCATAGGACATTTCCTGTCAGTGTTGCGTTGGCGCTGGCTGCGAGGCATGGTAGGCCTATATGTGCGGGGTTGGCCAATGCCGATTAAAAACGCTGGACATACCAGCTTTTTGGCAGAAAACTCACGATAAATATATGGCGCATATACATGGAATTGGCCAACCCGACATGTGTGCCATGTAGCATCTGTAAATTGCCCAGGGAAAGACATTTCAGGGGAGACTGCAGGATCTCTCTGCATACCAAACTGAAAGTTGTTGCCACCGTCATCCTTACCATCAAGCCCACAGATTTGGGAAGAATGCTTTTGTGCAACAGACGCCCCACTGGTTTTTGATGCACCTCATCACGCACTCTGCTGCACATGTTCAGCGCAGTTTCACCTACTTTCGTCATCCACAACGTGGTGCTTGCAAACTGAGCAAGGAAGCTGTTGTCAACAGGCGCTTCAACAGATATTGTTGAAGCTTTGTGTACACTAGTGTGTCAAATTGGTCTGCATTGCTGTCACTGTCATCCTCACCATCATGCACACAGGTTCAGCAAGAATGCTGTTGTCAACAGACACCCCAGTGGGTTTTGGTGCATCTCACTGCGCGTGGCCAACCTGCGCAAGCACCAGATCCTGCAGCCCAGCATCCGCATGGTGAGGGAAGCACACAATGGACACTGATGTCAGAGGAGGTGTTCTATGAATTCATGAGCACCAGCAAAAGGGGCCCAGCATCTGCATGGTGAAGAGCACCATATCCTGCAGCCCAGCATCTGCATGATGGGCAGCACCAAATCCTGCATCCTAGCGTTCACAGGATTCGCAGCCCAGCAGCATTGTTAGCAGCATGGGTGGCAATCCCCTCGTGGTGGACAGCACCAGATCCTGCAGCCCAGCATCTGCGCAAAAAGCAGCAGCTCAGCAGCATGAGCAGCGTCTGCATGATAGCCAGCGCTTCATCCTGCAAACAAGAAATGTGTGTTTGCTGCTGTCCACAAACTATCTTGTGGATGTGAACGCCCAATGGATTTGCAGCACCTCAGGTGTCACACACACGCGTGCACACATGCACACACACATGCAGGTTGTCACAGTGGTGGATTCCATTACGCCTTCCTACTATCATCATGAGATGCTCACCGTGGAGGGGGGCTACAAGCAGGTGCGTGCTTTATCATGGAAAATGCATGAACATCATGAGATGCGCATGCTGATGTGATCACATCATTAAGTGTGCATGCTTTACGTGGGATGCTCACAATGGAGGGCTCTGAACAGGTGCATCTCGATGCAGTGCAGAGGCACACGCTGATGTGATCTGTCGACTGTGTTAAGGTAGAAGCCATGTTGACACGGTCTGCCTACATAAAGAGCAGCATACCGGTGTACTCTGTCGACAGTGGAGAGGCGTGTGCAGCTTGACGCATGTATGCACCGCTCCATGCGTCGTTTTCGTTGCTGCATATGTCATTTTAGTGCATGATGTCAAAATGACCATCTCTGATCTGTCAGCAGAGCACTATGTACAGCGGGTCCATGCACCACATATTGGCCGAGTTCGTGGTTGCATATCAATTCAATCACACTTTCTTGCAGGAAAACTGGTTTCTGGCAGAAGTAGATGCGTTGAACACACACACACGCGCGCGCGCGCGCGCACGCACGCACAACACTCCAGGCGCTGCGCCCTTACACCATTGTGTACCGTCGATGCAATTTAAAAACTGCCACTTACCATGGAGCACGTGCAACGTGCTTGCAAAAATGCGTCAAACAATGCTTGCATCTTGCTCCTTGGTGCATGACAGGCAAAGGCATGATAATAGCGATGCTTGCATGAGTGATGGTAGAATTGCTTGCAGGCGGGCGTGTTGGAAACAATGCTTGCTTGCTTGAATGACAGAAACGATGCTTGCATTCTTGCAGGTGACCAACTTGGAGCTCGGCTTCCCTGCGCACGTGACCCATGTGATTACACCAGACAGCTATCTCTACAACACCAGCTTGCTAGAGATGGACACGCGCATGATGGAGGTCAGTCCATGTTTCCTTGATTCCTTTTTGATATATCCACTTAGGAGGCTGTCGCTTCAAGATTGTTTGTCAGGCGCTGAGTGCTAGGATCCTCATGGGCAAAAGGGAGAATCTGGGGCAAGGGCATGCATAGTTGCATCTTAGCTTGTGGCTGCTTGCATGTGTGTGCAACCCCAAAGCTTGGGTACTGGCTTGTTCCCACTGAGCATATGTCTGTTGAAAGACCTGTGTGTGTTTTTGTGTGCATGTGTGTGTGTGCGCGCTCGCACTTAAACAAGTGCTCATGATGAATTCTTATTACAGAACTTGTACTATCCATGGTTTCTCAAGACATACGTGTAGTCTAGAGCGTGCATGAGGCCACCAACCGTATGAGTGGCCCATTTGAATAGTATACACAAGAGTTATATCACATGACTGGATAAATGCGTGTATCCAGCAACCAGGTTACCTGCCGACGTACCTCTGATACAGGTGCTCGTGTTTGTTGATGGCATTGATGCCATGACCAGTCGCCACATGAGCGCCCGTACCGCCTACCCTTCCACGGACATCATCCTTAATCAGGTGGGTGATAGCACGAACGGTTGCACAGTGCTGAGCAGCAGCCCAACACAGGTGTCATGATTCTGATGTTGTTTTACATCACAGCTGTCATGATGATTCTGGTGTTATTTTACATCACAGCTGTCATGATGAAGTTGATGTTGTTTTACATCACAGCTGTCATGATGCTATTGATGTTGTTTTACATAAAGCCTCCAGAGCAGAGCCCTGTAAAATCTGCAATGTTATGCTGAGGGTGGTTTCCTAAGCCACTATTCATCTGCAGCTAGCAGAACCTGGGCATTCCTTTCAGCATCCATGGGCGGCGGCTAGAAGGAAGACAGAAACTGTGCTCGCTCAAAAATGGGTCACAAGTGCAATCATGGCTCAAAGAATCAGTCATGGCTCAAAGAGTCAGTTGTGGCTCCAGGATCCAATCATACTTTGTGCATCTTTGTGCGTGCCAACATTTTGTTGCACCGTGCAGAATTGTATTTATCCCGCACCCCCAGGAAAGAAATTAGTCTTGCAATAACACATCGAAAGTGCCGCCCAACATTAGAAATTTAACACAACCACCAAGGGCATTCTTGACCACTCATGACCCTCTCATCAAAAATTCAAAGCAGGGAGAGTTACGCACGGAAGTGGAGCTGGCCGACTGGGAATGGAAGATGTATACATGCCAAAAGCTTTTTTTCCTCGAGACTGAATTGATTCAGATCACTGCTTTGAATGTAAAATGCTGCCTGGCCCCCTCCTGCTCCCCCTTCTGCTTCGATCATTTGCCATAAACATCTTGAGTGATTTCAATGACGTGACAAGACAAGCTGACACTCCTTTCGACAAACGCTGCAGCAAACAGGAAACCTCGAAATGATTGGGGGCAATCATCTGCAACCATGCTAGCATTGACTGTTGCAAATCGTGTCAAGGATGGTTGCCTTTAATATTGCCACTTCAGCCTGCCACTTAACCAATCTACTGAAGTAAAGAAAAAAATAACGCTAGCCAAAAGGACACGTGCATGATGAAGAGGCTCTGGCAAGCCGGCAAAGGCTTACCAAAATGACTCTGCTTCCAAGATTGCCACTCTGCACCCATGCGCATTTGCACCTGCACACCCTTCTGCTTACAGGTGTATGATTTGCTTACAGGCGCTTGCAAGCAAGCATTTTTCTGATCCCAAGCAGTTGCCACCACTCACCTCCATGCTTCCAGGCATCTAATCCTCTGTTTGCATTTGCTTGCAGGCATCACCAATCATGCGCCATCCTGCTCACAGGCGCTGCTTGTTCTAGCTTAACCAACTTGTGCTTGCATCCCTGCACTCTCACCTGCTCACAGGCCTTTGCACCCATGCACCTGGAAATGCGAGGCAAGAGCCTGGGCCTGGACTTCAGCACGTTTGACCAGGTGAGCCACTAGCATGTGTACAGTGCATCTCCCCTGTCATTAACCCCCTCTGACCTGGTGAGTCACAAGTGTGTACAGTAAGTACATCGCCTTTGTCGTTGTCCACCTCTTGACTAGGTGAGCCACTAACATGTGTACAGTGCATCTCCCCTGTCATTAACCCCCTTTGACCTGGTGAGTCACAAGTGTGTACAGTAAGTACATCGCCTTTGCCGTTGTCCACCTTTGTCATTAACCCCCTTTGACCAGGTGAGCCACGAGCATGTATATTACATTGCCTCTCATCGTTAATCAAAGCAAGCAAGGACGATCATGATATTCAAAGTGGTTGTGCGCAGCCCAGGCAGCCCCAACAAAGCAGATTGCTCGAGTTCCAGTCTCCAATTCATATCGTGGTTCACACAGTTCCAGCATCCATTTAAGATTTAGGCTCAATGACCCTCTACAAAGCAGATTGCTCAAGATCCAGACTCCGCGAAGATCCTTGCTTGCGGCAAGGAAAGGGCGCAATCTCGACATATTTTTTTTTGTATTTGTATTTGTTTGGGCGCATTTTATCCTGGGTGTGCAAACACCCTTAATTCATGTTTGCAACTCTGACACACCTTTTGCTGGGCCTCCAAGTGCAATTTGCTCATATCTGCATCCCTGGCGCTAGACTCTTTGTTTGAATCACATCCCTGGCGCAAAATCCTTTGTTCAAAGTTGCATCTCTGGCGCAAAACCCTTTGTGCATGCTTGCATGTCCGGCACATCACCTCTGAGTCTCCAAGCACCCTTCATTCATGTTTGCATCTCTGACGCGAAATCCCTAGTGCATGCTTGCACCTCTGGCAGACCTGTTTCTGGGCCAACCAGTGCTCTGCTCCTTAAATAAGCATACGAGGAACGGATTCAAACCTGGGTCAGTCTCTGTGCTATGGGCTGCGCGCAGACACTTCCTGCCATCGACCCACACCTGCTGATAGAGCGGGAGGAGGGGACCCCTCGGGGGGCAGAGCCAAGTTTGTGGCAGCTGCGCCACATGACCTTCAAGCGCCTGGCTGAAAGGTGAGGCGGCACAGGCCTTGTTAAGGAAAAAACTTCTTAGCTATGAAGCCATCCTTTTTGGACTGTCCCCGCAAGGGGCGGAGGCAGGCCCGTGGCAGCTGCGCCACATGACCTTCAAACGTCTGGCTGAGAATTAGGCAGGAGACAGCTTCCCTGATGAGGTACTCCTCATTGCTGCTTAGCCGTCATCATTTTTTAATTTTGTTTTAAGGCTGGTTATAACCTCCGCTTCATGAAGGAGTACAAAGCCAAGCCTGGGGCAACACAGCAATTCAGCCTCTGTCTGCCAATTCCACATTGTCAACCACTCCTTTCTGGTTGCATCTTGGCTGGTGTGAAGTAATTACTTCTAAGCTTCTAGCTGCCACTGTTGTTAATCACTCCTTTTTTGCAATCTGGCAGGTCTGCCACAACTCGAGCCTCCATCTGCCCCTGTTGTAAGCCACTCCTTCCTGTTTGCAATTTGGTAGATGTAGGCTCAGATTGCAGCGCACGTGCCAAGATCCAAACAAGAAGCAGTGCTCAACAAAGTGGCAGGTGGTGGATTGTATTGTGGCATGCCCTCCTCAGGGCAGTGCTCTCAACACCTTCTTGCTGTTCATATAAGGAGGCTTGGCCAATGCCGTATAGATACGCCGTGTGTATCAGCATTTGGCAGGGAAAGTGCAATGTATGTGGCGTGTTTATGTGTATATGTGTAAATATGTGTTTGTGTTTGTGTGGAATTGGCCAACCCTATAATCATGAGCTGTGGCTCCTGCATGCTGCGATTGTCACAACCCCCTGCGCCTTTTGAACCCACCTGCAGACAGTGCAATCCAGTTTCTCAAATACAGATAGCGCACCCCGTTGCAAGTAGCACTGCAACTGCCCACTGTCTGGCTTTTCCGATGTTGTTGGCTTCGTGCAGCTGCGGGTGTGCCCACTTGGAAGCAGCACACTCCAGCTGTTCAGACTGCGGCTGCTCTTCAGAAACAGGCAGGCTTTTTGGAACAGGCAGCTTTTTGAACACAGTCGGCTTGTCAAACACTGGCGGCAGGCTCCTGCGTGAGAAAGAAATGCCGGCAGTGGGCACTTGCGTGTGCTGCTTGCTGCACCTTTACTGCTGCATGCAGCACAGGCTGCAGCCAGCTACACACACCGCCTCCAGGTGGGCATACCTGCAGGCACACAATCCTGGAACAAAAAAAGCCAGACAGTGTGCAGTTAATATGCTAATTGCTACAGGCTGCGCTGTCTGTGCTTGAAAAGCTGCAGTGCGCCGTCTCCAGGTGGGCATACCTCCAAACACACGGAGCGGCACTTCAGGACTCCCACACAGCTAACAAAATTGAGAGGAATGCAAGCAGCAGCAGCAGCAGCTGCAGCAGCAGCAAAATATAAATGCAGTACACTTGTACCTCATGCGCCTGCAATACCCACCCATGGGTGGCACACTCAGCTGCACATGCAGCTGCCCAGCGCCTGCTTCTTCGTGCGTCTGCAGGTCGGCCCACTCAGGGGCAGCACACGCCGCTGTCCACAGCCCATAGTTTGTTTTAGGAATTTCAAAACCAATTAAAACTCTGATCTGAAGCACTGGTTATGCTGTGCCGCTTTGTGTAAAACCTACAGGTATGCCCACTTAGGGGCAGCGCACTCTGCAGCAGCTGCGGCAGCAGCACACGCAGCGGCCAAGAACCTGAACAGAGGGGGGGGCTTTGGAGATGGGGAGGACGAAGAAGAGGTGGCTGGGCTGAAGGTGTGTGTGTGTTTGTGCATATCGCAGCTACACAAGTGCATATTGCAGCTACATGAGATGCCATGCCCACTTTTTCAACATGCATGAAGAGAACTTGCATTACTAGGTTCCTGACAATTGAATCGACTTGAAGCCACAAAGCAGGTCATTAGGAACATTAATTTGCATACCCCCACCCTCAAGCCTTGATTCAGAGCACCAAAAATGGAGAGCATTACTGTGGGTTCCCAGCTTCGGCTTTCCCCTGCCCTCTGTGCAGGCAAGTCATACTGCCGTCAACTTCCCTCAATCAATTTCAACCATTACACGAGGCTCGCCCTATGAGGTACGTTGTGCTTGAGGCTCGCCCTATGAGGTACATCGTGCACAAGGCTCCAACCTTGAGGCATTTTTGTTAACTGCTCTGATGCCTTCAACTCAAGGCTTACTTTTGTAACGCACAAAAGGGGACGTGATATGGTCCTCCAGCCCTTTTGCACCGAACCAACATGATTTAATACATGTTAAGCGCAGCAGAATTCTTCTGATGAAGTACGATATTGAAGTGATCTTCCCCTCAATTTTGGTGCTGTATGCCTGCATTTTGACTCATGGCATGCGGCACCCGTCTGCTTTCTGTTTCCTACGTCATCCTCACCAAAGGATTACAGTGGCAGTTCCAGGCAATGTGTGCTCATCGTGCAGGGACGCCTTCACAGCATGGGGCAGTCTTCACCTGAACCTGCCTGTACCCCTGCTACAGCGTAATGACAGTCAACAACTGAACAGGACTACTTACGTAACAGGTTTCACACTTTCCTGAGCCGGCTTTGGTGTACTGCACCGCCACTGCATGGGCAGGTGCATAAACCGGGGGGCGGGGACCCCCTCAACTACCAGAACCCGCATGCGCCCCCCGATGATGGAGGCCTGGGCGGACTAGCGAGCCTGGGGCAGCCCCTTTCGAGCCCACCCGGAACCTTCGTGCCATTGGACAACATGCAGCGCAGTGGGACAGCAGGTGCGTTTGATAAGCGCGCTGAGTGAGGTGCGGAGACTTTGTGCCGTTGGATGGCATGCAGCGCAGCAGAAGAGCAGGTGGGACTGTTGAGCACCCGTCTCATTTTTGCGCGCCCACCTGCAAGTTTGCTTTGCATGAGCACAACGGTGTTGGGCCAAGATCTCAGCTGCAAGGCAAAGGAGGAAATTCCCAGAGGGAGGGGGAGGGGGGCTCAGCAATGTCGCATTCAAGCCTTCATACATCACGTGAGATTGGTGTTTGCAATGATGATTTTAAGCCTAGTTTTGACTATGATGACTGATGATAATAATAATAATGGTTAAAATAATAAGCCTATGTACCTGACGAAAGCATGGTGTTTGCAAGCACATTAGGGAAATGAATGGAGTTGCACGGGATTTGCCAGAGGGGGTCGACTGGCAAGTATTGCCCGATGTGCTCTTTCTTGGGTTTTATTCTCACATCTAATCATGCCAACCATGACTTTAAAAAAAACATTCCGCCAACAAATGATAAGAGTTGAAAGACCCCAGACCACTCTCCTGGACTCAGATCAACCTGAAAGCGCCTAGAGCTCCACCCTGAGGCTATTTTAAAAAAATCTTGTGACCTCCGCATACAAAAGTAATATCCTGCATATTCAAAAAATGGATGGGTTTGGTCAAATTTTGGTTTTTTGGGGCCTTATGCTGGATTGTTTGGGGAAGGGAAATGAAGGAGGGCGGAAAACTTTATTGGAAAGTGTGTGTAAGATTTGCACCAGGCCCCCATGACCCACCACCCCAAATCCCCACTTCAAGTGTCCCTACCCAAAAAAGAGTACCAATCTTCTTAAGATTCCACGCACATCCACAAACGTAATGTTCCCAAAAAGTTTTCAGGGTCGTGGGCCAAAAAGTGAGTTGTAGGCGCTCATGCACACCTGTTCTGCCAGGCACCCACAATTGGTTTGCAAGTCCAACAACCCCCATCCTAACTTGCAATTGCACGTGTTGTACTGTCACTGTCCAAGAAGTTTTGAACTCATTTGTTGCACCTTTACTTGCACACCCCCTACTGCACACCACCTTTTACATGGCACTGTCTCCCAATCATGCACACAGACCCCCCCTTTCATCCAATTCTTACCAAAAGGGTGCCAATCAATAGCTTGAGATTCCAAGTATATGATTTTTAATGGGTTGGCACGTGCCGTCAAAATTCTGCAAGAACTTCACCCTCCTGGGAATGGCTAGAATTCTATATTTCATCAGCCACTGGTCTTTTCACACCATTTCTTTTGTGATGATATTCTATGATATTCATGTGATGATATTTTGGTACAAGGACTACAGAACACTAAGAATCATCAAATCTGTGCATTAGGTGGCCCTGGATGGAGATTCTGTGGTATATACACAGGCTTCACGCCGCGGCTAACTAGGCATGTGCGCCTTCATTTGGAATTGGCGACAGGCTACTGGAGATTATGTTTGAAAGGTCCCAGCTGGGGTACACCTAAGCAGGGAGCATGCAAGAAGCACACCTGTTTTGGGGGCCTCAGGTCACCCCTCTCTGGGGATTGCACTGTGATTTTCCCCAGGGATGATGATGCATGCAAGGCACTGTAATTCTTCCCAGAGATTTCCCAGGGATGGTGGTGCATGCATGCATGCAAAAGGCGTGATTGGTGCGCAGCATGGGTCCCACAAAAGGAGCCAGTGCCCCTCTTTCGCTTGCATGAGCCATAAGGCATTTCTAGCAAGGCGACGCAAGCGCATGGCCAAACATCGACAGTGTTGGACACCAATCCGACACCCATACACTGAGACGATGGTGTGCTGCAATGACAGGATTTGGTACAAGCCCTGGGCAGTACGGCCCCATCTTGGGGGGCTTGCTAGAGAGGATCGTGCCACGGGATTTGTCAGAAGGGGTCTTGCAACAAATGGGGCAGTGCAGCCCCATTTGGGGGGGCTTGCAAGAGGGGGTCTTGCCTTCAAGCACCAAAGGCATATATGTCCCAGTTTCTCTGAGAGGTCGCTCAAGTATGCAGCTTGCTTGTATGGACTCAACACTACCCAATGGTTACTACGATCACAGGATTCGGTGTCGGTTCAAGGCAGGATGGCTACACTGTGGGGGGCTTACCACCGGGCACGAACGGCATGAGCACAGGGCTAAGCGGAGATTTTGGTGAGCAGAGCACAGAGGGCACGTATGGCATGTGCACTATGGGCATGAAGGAGATTCTGGTGCCAGGGCACTCGGGGCATTAATGGCATATGCACTAAGGGCACTAAGGGCGCCAATAGCATGTGCACAGGGCTGAGCGGAGATTTTGGTGAGCAGGGCACTGAGGGCACGAATGGCATGTGCACTACGGGCATGAAGGGCGCCAATGGCATGTGCACAGGGCTGGGTGGAGATTCTGGTGCAAGGGCACTAGGAACACTGATGGCATGAGCACTACAGGCACATAAGGCGCCAATAGCATGTGCACAGGACTGAGCGGAGGTTTTGGTGAGCAGGGCACGTATGGCATGTGCACTACGAGCATGGAAGAAATTCTGGAGATTCTGGTGCAAGGGCACAAGTGGCATGTGCACAGGGCTGGGCGTAACTTGACCCTTCCCCTTTATAATCCCACAGGCATTGTACTTTGCATTGAGCATTGGGATCATTTGTCTCAGATGCACTGCGCTTTGTGGAGTATTTCCTGTGTTACCTGTCTGTCTCACAGGCATTGAGCATTTCGCTTGTTACCTGTCTGCCTCACAGGCATTGAGCTACCGACGTCTACCAACCCCAGCAGCAGGCTCCACTAGTGGTGGACTCTGTTTGTGGGCTCCATATCACAGGATGTGCCCAGTGGTGTGTTGTTCAGGCAGTCACCTGCCGAAAGAGCGAAAAATGCTGCGCTGCTCAAGTGAGCTCCATGAGTGAGCCGCCGCAGTGGGCTGTGTTGATGAGCCTCGATGGGTGAGCTCCTCCAGTGGGCTGGTTTTGTGCACCACAGCAGGGGAGTGCTCATTGAGCACCATGCAGCCTCTGCATGCATCCGTAGGGGGGGAAGGGGGGTTGTCGCCGGAGAGAGCCACATTTGATTGTCATGTGCTGCTAGCCAAATTGCAGGAGCTGGGGAGTGTGTGCGTCTTGTAAAGGAAGAGTGGATAGGAGCTTGCTTGATGTTAGTAAGGGATGGGTTACCAGCTTGCGGCTCCACCTGTAAAACTGCTGGCGATACCTGCGAGATATGATGTTTCTTTGCTTGGACACCTACTTGTAGCTAAGACGTTGACCCCGACTTATGTGCTTTCCCTGCTTACGCCACATCTGTGGCATGGAGGCAGCCTTTGGGGCGTAAGGACGAATTCCTGAGTATGCTTTTCCGACTTGATCAATTTTCTGTACATGCAATATTAATAAGTGTTACAGACCTTCCTTTTTTTGGTTCACCATGTAACTGGAGGAAATCTTTGCAGAGAAATGTTGTAACTTCTCGTTATCCTCCAGATTCTATTACAGGGCCCCCTGGGATCTCGGAGATGATTTGATAACTGCACAGTGCGGTGGGCTGCAAGTGCAGGAGGGCCAGGTCGAATTGGGCGCGAGGCACTCAGGGGATGCTATGCGACCTTTCCTTCAAAGAACAGGATGAGGTCACAAGGTTACAATGGGATTTGACCTGCCATGCTCTACTAGCCTGAGTAGTGTGGCTTGTGGGCTTGCTGTGCCGACCAAAAACAATTCCGTAACTACAGGAAATTTATATGGATTGATTGTCTGCTTCTGTAAGAAGCCAATAACATCCTTGGAACTAGCTTCGGAACAGCCATGACAGTACAGCTGAGGTAAGATTACGCCTTAATCATTAATCATCACGATGATCCCAATCTCAATGAAAGGTTGCATCACTATATCCGTCCACAGTTTAGTAAAAGTGCAGCTGAGCGGGAATGCCAAAATATTTGCTTACCTTGTAAAAGTCAGAGCTGGAAAGAAGCACATCATGATGATCTCAATGAAAGTCTGAAGCTTGGAATAATCATTGCCAGGCTCAGCTCAAATTCCACGGAGGCCCTCCGAGACACAAATAAAAATTTAAATCATTTGTCTCTAGGAAAACAATGCACCCACTGATGGCTTGAAATTTGGCACTGGGAATCTAAAGGATTACAGAAAGTTTATGCAGCTGCACCTGTCTTCAAGGGCAGCTTAAATGAAGCAGACAAGGTGCCTGGAACCAAACCATTCTGATCTGAAGTACGGCTTGTAAGAACTTGTTGAAGTGCATCGCGCGCGGACCTCATTTTTCACGGTTTTTTTGAATGCAAACCTGGATTTTAAGGGTACAAGGGTTACAAGGGTTACAAGGGAAAAAAGGCCTCAGTCAAGACGTTTGACTGCTAGCCTGTTCATAAATACACATGAGATCATGAAGAAAAAAAAGGAAGTTTGTTGTTATCCTGGTTTAGAAAAGTATTGATATCCTGGGAATTCACATGGTGAATGGTGCCTAGACAGGACATCCTGTGGGAGATGTGGAGGTGTTGGAAAGAGAAGTTGTGCTCAAAAAGTGAGGCATACTTTTGACGGAGAGAGCAGACCTGGGGATTGGAGCATCTGAACAACACATGTTTTTCATCTTGTATGTCATCAGAATCACAGATATCACAGACCGGAGAAGTACTATTGGACCAAGTAGCCCGTTCAACTCGGAGAGCGTGTACCCGCAGCCTGAATCTGGCAGTGTTGCGAAGGACATGATGGGGAAGATCCAAGTACATGTATTTAGGCATTGTATAAGGTGGGTGAATGGCATGTGCATTTTTGACAGGGAGAGCGCACCATTGATGGTAAGTCAGCCGCTTACTGTTGCTTACTCTTGGATCAGGGGCTGTGAATTGGTTCCAATAGCCCAGGTGTCTAGATCTCAGGTCCACCACAAATTGACTGAGGTTCACAGGGTCACAAGCCATAATTTGACGTTTCATCAGATCCGAGTGAGCCAAACCATCCAGCGCAGATAAGAGGTGGGACGTCCAACAAGAATCAGTCATGGAGCTAAGGCTGATGTCAGCATGGAGAACCTTTTTGAGGAGGAGACTGTTGCACTTAGTAAGCGAGTTGTAGAAGCGCATAGTGGCACGGAACCAATTGAACTGAAAAGGTTCAATGCCACATTCTCGTAAAATGCTCCAAGATGGTGTTGTGGATTTCACTCCAAGAAGATTTCGCAAAACGTTCAGGATCCACTTCTGCAACAGGTTGTCCACTTCTGCGCCCTGCCGTAAGTAAGGAGTGGCCCAAATCTGGCTAGCATACATTCCTGCTGGGATAGCATACGTTTTCAAGAGCCAAATGAGCGCATGCAGCCGATTTGTAAGGTTGTGGTCGTGAGCAAAGGTTTTGACACGATAAGTCCCCGCCATGCATGGTTTCAGAGCAGCCTCAGCAGCAGTGGAAAGGTTGAGACGTTTGTCACAGACCATACCCAGACATTTAAAAGAATCAGTGTAGGGCAGGTTTTCACCATCATACAACAGTTGAGGAAGAGTGTCAGCTCTGGAATTGAAGCAGACGACCTCAAGACTTTTTTGTGTTGACCGTCAGGCATTTTCTGGTTGCATAACCCTGCAACTTGTTTAACATGGCTTGCATGTGGGTGTGGTTGTTTGCAGTCAAAGCGAGGTCATCTGCATAAAGCATGTGAGAAACATGAAAACTTGGTAAGCCTGTCACCGCTCCTGTTTCCCCATTTGTGATGCAGCCAATGTCATGTTTTAAGGGTACACATGGTGTCATGTTTTAAGGGTACACATGGTGTCATGTTTTAAGGGTACACATGATGCAGCCAATGTCATGTTTTAAGGGTACACATGGAAGTTTACTAAGCTCCCTGGTAGGGACACAGGAATGAGGCTTGCCAAGCAGTGCTTCCATCTTGTCATGCGAGCCATTTTTTGTTTCAGGTTTACAGGTTTTACAGATTAAGCCATCAGTCAAAAAGTGCGACAGCAAGGCTGCTCATGTGAAAGACTGTATTATAAAAATGTATTGGAGTCTTTCTATTTCTTGTTTCTGCAAACCTGAGACACAAAGATTCAGAAGTCTACATTACTCTGTATTGGACTGGTCTGGACATGGATATGGTCCCAGGATCAAGCTTTTGTGGCGGTAGGAGGGAGTTCCCAGTGTTTGCACCCATGATGACCCTTTTCCTTAATCAACACTTGGGATGATACACCACTTGCGTAGTTTTTTCCTTCTCCTTTGGACTGGTCTGGCCTAAGGGACTCTCTTTGGTCGGACCTTCTCTGCTCCAGACAAGCTGCCCTCACAGGCAGGTACAGTGGCTGTACAACATTTTCCTTCCCTCTTTTCGGCTTGTGGCTTGAGACCCTGTGAACCTAGGTCAATTTGTGGTGGACCTAAGAACTAGGCACCTGCCTATTTCAGATTTCAAATCAAACCCGTCATCCCATGCGCATGAGGTATCACCTACATGCAGAGCTCATCCATGTCATATCAACCATTTTAGAGCACTCCCCTCACCCTATCCATTTTTATAAAGTCAAAGCCCACTCTGGCATAATAGGAAGTGAGGGAGCTGAAGCTTGCGCTCGCACCGCAGCCCTCTCTGACACAATAGACAGAACGCTTCCGGATGCCAGGGACCCTTTTTACAATTTTTATTGGCTCTCATTAAAGACCACTTCCACACAAAGTGATAGCAGGCACCGCTCCCACACGTTCTTGATACACTATCTCACCAACCTGAGCGACAACTTAAACCACACATGCACAAGAAATACAGACTTGGCTCTGCTGACACCTCTGGCTACCACTACCAGAGATGGCAGAAGCTTAACAATGCCACACCATCCACCACCAACGCAAACACTGAAGCTCACAAACTAATCTCTCAGCTTACAAACAAGGAAATCAGCAACTCCTTCTGGAAAAATCCAAAGATTACCCTTAAACAGCAAATAAACCTCATGAAATATCGAACAGATACCCTGTACACACAGAGCCATGCCTTCAACTTTAACTTTTCCAGTTCTGATAGGTGCCCACTCTGTGCAAATACAGACAACATTTATCATGCTTTGCTTAGGTGTACCAACCCAACAATGAGTGGGATGCACACCAACAGACACCACGCGGCCCTTAGTCTCTGTATAGAAGCCCTCAGCAAAGGCCGTTTTGGCTCATCCCTCATTAGCATGGATGGCTGCAATCATGACAGACTTTTGGATTAAGGCGTACAAGTCCTTGAAAACACCTCTCGAGCTATTCCAGACTGTGTTTTTCCAATTGGCGCTGCCTCACCTGCACGGCACCAAAGCTGCCCTGATGCTCTATTTGTGCGCCACATCCCAGGCAGACAAGCCCACCTTGATCCTACCAAGATCCCACCACAAGATAGGGACATTCACCTTGTTGAACTTAAATTCTGTCCTGACACAAATCCCTTCATCACCTTAGAACGTGCACAAACTCAACACTCCCACATCAGAAGCAGACTTAAACCCTAAAACACGCAGCTCAAGAAACCCAAACAGGAATAACAAAGTGACTTTGCACATCATCTTAGTTGGTGTTGATGGCACGATTTACAACAACTATACAATTACACCTCTCATAAATCTGGGCCTGACCAAACAAAAAGCTGAATCAGTAGCCTCCCAGCTCAGGGACCATGCCATCCAAAGATTATCCACCATCATTAACACTAGACATGCTCTTTGCTTTCAGGGAACATCTGGGAGGGGTTTGCTGGGCGCGCGGCGGTGGCGGAGGACGGGAGAAGGAGAGTCCGAGCGTCCAGAGCCATGGCAAGGAATCCCCCGGATTCCCATTAGTTCTGTCTCTTGCTCTCTCCTAGGCTAGTTTTGTCTAGTTCAGGTGGAAGGCCTCTAACTTTTGTTAGGGGTTCTTCCCTTAATGCACGCGGCCTTTGGCTTGCGTAGACTTTTCTTTTTCTTTTCTTTTCACCTTAGCTACTGGGATCGATTATCAACTCCTGATCCCAGAGTAAGCAACAGTAAGCGGCTGACATATTATCAATGGTGCGCACTTCCTGTCAGAGCTGCTCATGCTATTCATCCTCCTTACAATCTGCCTAAATGCATGTATTTGGAACTTCCCCATCATGTACTTCGCAACGTTGCCAGATTCAGGCTGCGGGTACACGCTCTCCGAGTTGAACGGGCCACTTGGTCCAATAGTACTTCTCCGGTCCGTGATATCTGTGATTCTGATGACATTCAAGATGAAAAACTTGTGCTGTTCAGATGTTTCAATCCCCAGGTCTCCTCTCTCCGTCATAAGTATGCCCCACTTTTTGAGCTTAGTTGATCTTTTCTACATCCCCACGTCTCCCACAAGATGCCATGTCTAGGTACCATTAACCATGTAAATTCCCAGGATATTAATAATTTTCGAAACCAGGATAACAGCATACTTCCTTTTTCCCTTCATGACCTTGTGTGTATTTATGAACAGGCTAGCAGTCAAACGTCTTGACTGGGGCCTTTTTCCTTTGCAACCCTGGTAACCCTTCCCTCTTTTCACCTTGAAGGCCTTGGAGGAGTCCTCGCTCACACTTATCACAAAAAAGGAAAAGAAAACACTGTAGGCAGAGCAAACTTTCCCAACATCAATTAAGGAAAAGGAGACACATTGGGTCAGCGACATTGTGGCGTTCAGATGCTGGATATGATATGATTCCGGCAGCCTGAAAGCATGTGGAGTGTGCTGACTAATTGATGACAGCCTGGAGGGGGCATAATGTGCTGGTGGGCCTTTGAATTGTATGTGTTTGGTTGTAGAGGGCGCCTGTGCAATATTGAAAGATGGTGCGCTTCACAGGTGAGGATATACAGGACATGCTCCTAAAGGCATTGCTGATTTCTTATCTACATGAGGTAAAAAGATCTCACAGTAAGAGTAATAGCCAGTTTTGGAGTTGCACAAGCTTTGACCAATAAGAGCCTTCGTTAAGCATTCAATACCATTCTGCTGGCGATGTTGTGTCGCTCAGTTACCATGTTACAAATGACAGGGCATTGGCAACTTGAGAGAATGTGGACAGCGCTATCCGTATGGTGACATACATGGCTAGTAGATCTATTGAAGCAGACAGCATGTTTGTGATTGTAGAGGGTGCCTGTGTGGTATTGGAAGATTTTGTGTTTCATGCGGAACGAGATACAGGATATGTTCCAGAAGGCATTACTAATGTCCTTATTTGCATGAGGTATCAAACTGTGGTAATAAGTGCAATAGCTTGTCGTCAGGTCTGCATATCTGAGCCTGTGTTTAGCATGCATATGTGGTTTCAAAGCATCTGATGGAGTCCCTAAGGTCTGGGAAGTACGTGAGCTCGGTAATAGGGGAGATTCGAATTTACTCAGTCTTTTTTCTTCTTGAGCCATCCAAGCAATATTAAAGAAAGGGTTGCCGCCTAAGCCTGCGCTAGGGGTACCGTTATCAGTCAAGTTGTTACCTTTGAGGCTAGCCTGGTTCTTTGCAACCTCATCTGCCAGATAAAGCTGCGCAATGCGCATTCATTCACAGTTATTCCAGCATGAGATTTGACCTTGTAGAAAAGAAAGCGACCTTGAGAGGTACAGGCAAGGTTTGAAATCGTCCTTAGAACATTTCCTTGAGCATGATACCTGTGCTTCTCTGGATACAGGATGTGCTTTCTGAGTTGGTGAAGTGAGTTAAAGCTGTCCGTGGCAATGTGTGTGTGTATTTGTGGGTGAGTGCCATGCTAAAAAAGAAAACATGCCATGACATTCAAATTGGCTTCCACCTCTGCACGCTGCCCATTATGCAACAAAATGGACAGCATTAATCACATTGCCTTTAGATGTATGCACCCAACAATGAATGGAATGCACAACGACAGGCACCATGTTGGCCTTAGCACCTGTGTGAAAGCTTTCAGCAAAGGCAGATATGGCTAATCCCTTATTGGTATGGATGCCTGCCGAAATGAGAGACTCCTCCAGCAGGGCATACACGTCCCTGAAAACATCTCCCGATCTATCCCTGACTGGTTTTTCCCTACTAGTACCAGCTCCTCTGCCCGGCACCAGAGCTGTCCTGATTCTGTCTTTGTGCGCTCCATCCCGGGACGACCCTCACACATTGATCCTGCTAAGATCCCTCCTCAAGACCGTGACATTCATCGTGTTGAATTTAAATTCTGCCTTGATACCGACCCCTTTCAAAATTCCCACTCTAGAAGCAGCCACTACCTAGCATACCATCACTTTAACCAGGCTCAAAAACCGCAGCTTGAGAAACCTGAACATGAACAACAAGGTGACCTTACGAACCTGACGTGTAGTACACGTCATCTTAGATGGTGTTGCAGGCACTATCTACAATAACTACACCATCAAACCTCTTATAAACTTGGGTTTAACCAGGCAAAAGGCTAAACCGTTAGCATCCAAGTTAAGTTGCCATACTACTTGCACTTCACTTTCAGGGGACTTCTAGGGGTGGGGTCGCTGGGCGCGTGGCAGTGGAGAGCAGCAGAAGGAGAGTCCGGGCATCCAGGAGCATGGTGGATAACCCTCCGAATCCCCAATAGCTTTGTTCTGGCTTTCTTCCTAGGCTAGCTGTGTCTAGTTTTGGTTTGAGGGCCTTGTGGTGAGACCCTTTCTAGCTTGCTAGTCAGGGAACCTTTCCTTAATGCACGCGGCCTTTTGGCTAGCGTATACTTTTTCTTTCTTTTTTTGGGTGAGTGCGGCGGCAATTGCAGCCAGTCCAGCTCTTCCTATGGTGTTGGTAATCCCAGCACCATTTTCCTCCCCTCTTTCCGTCTTTGTGTGTGTTCTTGCGCCTGTATTTCAGCCTTTTTTTTCAGGTTTCCTCTTTTTTTAGCAGAGGCCCTTTTGGGACATTGCTACGTCCTTGGGCACATGTAACAAAAAAAAAACAATAGGCCCAACTAAATTTTTTGAGCCACTCACATGGGGTAGTACACACTTGCCCCTAACACCGTGTTGCTGTTCTGAAATTGGCAGCTGCCGTCCGTGTAAGCCCAGGACTCCAGGCTTTGAGCTGGCGATTTTGCTTGGACTGACAAGAAGTAGGGGGCAGTTATGTCTGCGGCTGGCTTAAGGGGGGCCTTGGCAATATGTTTTTAGTCTAAGGGAAGTTCTTCACGTGTCTTATTCCAGGCATAACAGGGTGCCTTGCATAAGGATGGGGTGGTTGCTCAGTTTTCTAATGAACAACTTAGCTTCTGAAATATCACTGGCTAAATCCCGGAGCCAGGTAGTGTTCTAGTAAGTCAAGTTGAAGCTTGCAGCTGTATTCCATACTGGTCCTAGGTACATCGAAGGAGAGCAATTTCCTGGCTAGGCCAGAATCGGAGACTGTCATAGGTAACTTCAGTTTCCGGAATGGTCCCGAGTTTGTAGCAAAGGAGCAGGTAAGCAGTGAAAAGTTTCGAGTAGGGATTCATTGTCATCAGCTTACTGCCAGTGCTTGCTGGTAGAAACATGAAGGTGGCCATAGCCTCTGTATTAAGGATGGTAGAGTAGATAGCGTGTCGCAGGGCTAGAGTCATGGCCTTACCACCATAAATGGGGTGGCAGATGGGAATCCCAAAAACTTTTGACGAAAGGGAATTGTGCTGGGCATAAACAAAAAAACGTCACAGGGATCAGAGCTCCTGCAGTGTAGGTATTGAATGTTACAGTCCAAGGGAGAGATTATTTTCTCTTGTGTGGCGCGTGCCCATTTCTGGAGGGCATTGTGAATGTGAGGTGGGAGCGTCTGAGAAAAGGAGTTTTAAACCTTTTTGCTCCGATACCTGTTCAGCAATACAGTCTTGTGGGCTGGGAGTCCCTTAAGCTCGTATGCTTGGTGGTTGGTTGATTCTAAATCAAAGCTTGCCTTGTTGCGCGTTGGGTGACCCAGGGTTGTGACTCAGCATTTTTGGAGGTGATGTGTGCAGCCTTCGTAGCCTTGGCGGGTCAAGAAGAGAAAAGAAAAGAAAAGACTACGCAAGCCAGGTCCAGTTGCGTGCATTAAGGAAAGGTCCCCTTACTAGCAGGCTAGCCAGGGTCTCGCCGATGGTGGGTCAAGTCATCTACATTGATGTCAGCAGGTTGGGGATGTGGTAGCGAAGGTGACAGATTTTCTTTCCAAGACTGATCAAAGCTTTGGACATGCGCTGTAAAGTCAGGATTATTGGGGAGCATATCAGCTGCCTCTCAGGTGGAGAGCCAACAGACTCTGATCAATTCTTCCTCTTCCGCTAGTCTTTTTTTCCCCTTTTTTGGGATCTTGGAAGGTTGGCGCATGTGGGGCATTCCCAAGTGGAGCTGTGTTCTGCCTGGTGGCGCTGTGGTGGGGTGAAGAGGTCGTGAGGAAAAAGGCATTTCCAATGATATGTTTGTAAGCATGTTCACACTGAACATGTGCTTCAATTGGAAGTATGTGGAGCTGAACAGTTGGTGTGAGGGGTATTGGGGCTATACAACATGTAGTCCAGAAAGGTGTGGGGCCATACACAGTACAGCATTTCGGAAGCTAAACATGGCTGATGATTGCTGCCAGTCGTGGGGTTACACAAGGTGTTTCTTGTTGCTGTGGGGCAACATACTGAGTTTGGGGTATGCGCACATGTATGCTTTGTTGGAGCTACACATATGTCTGTCAATCCTCTGGTTGCTGAACACGTACTTCATTGCTATCCTGGCAAGCATGGCGCTGTACATGAATATGGCATGTTTCTTTGAGGAACAGTTCTACGCTTCCTATATCTCTGTTTTTTTAGCAACGCAAAAACAGTTGTTGACTTCAAGCTTTTCTTTTAGTTTCAAGCTGAGGTCTGGTTTGGTTGCAGGCATGTCTTTATGCTTCAGCTAAGCTGCCCTCGTAGGCAGGTACAGCTATTTAACCCTTTCCTTTTTTAATAGCGATGTAACCTTACCTTACCTTACATTTTCTTTCACACTGAGGCATGTCATCATTCTTTTGTTCTTGGAGTGGACGTTCCAACTTGGAGTAATGGATATTGTTGTGGGGGTTTAGCAAACTTGGCAGCTGTCATCCTTCATTTGGCTCCTAGGAATGGGCTTTGTGTGGGTTATCCGAGGCCAGTGCCTTGGAGGATGGGCACAGCCCATTTTTAAATAATGATTGCAATTCCACTTCAAGTTAGTATCGTAATTGTGAGTTTGCGGGGGAGTTTCCTTTTTCTTTTAACCTCAATGTCACCTTGCCTTGCTTTTCTTTTATGAAGCCTCTGCCAGTCCAGGATGGCTTGAACTTGCTGCCCTTCAAGTTGTAGGCGGATCAGCGATGCAACAAAGACAGTGGTGGCTTCAGAGCCCTGGAGCTCAGCATGTCGCTTTTTGTGTTCCAACAAATCTGCTGCATTGATCAAGTTTGTATTTGCAGAGGGTGTACGGGTGTGAAAGGCTTCAGTCAAGAATGATAGGAGCCTTGTAGGGTTGCGTTTATGTTTTTTATGGCGCTGTGTCTCTGTATGACGTTGCTTTAGGGGGTGGGGGGTGGGGGGGGGCTTTGTGGACAATACGACAGTTGGACCTTCTTAAGTCCACAGAGCTAATTAGATTAATCAAGTGCGCATGCAGGAAAAATTTGAAAACACAAAAAAAGCATTGCTTTCAACAAGCTCATCATCGAAAAGCATGTACAAAGCAAGGCCCAATTAGGTGTTCCGTCACGAGGTAATTCATTTGTCACTGTAATGATGCAATTTGCAATCCTTCTGATCTTTTTACCATGATTGTATCAGGCAATGCACACCAAACTCTCCCACAATCACAAAATCCTTCTCCTAACATTATATGAACTGAGCAGTACAGCTGAGGACTAAAACCTAAGGGCACCAAGAATATAAGGGGGTAGCTCACTGCATCAGCGCCTCCAAGGTGCAGAGAACAACTGTGGCTAGCAAGAAAGGTCATCTGAGTCGGAAATGTTGAGAGTTCAAATTAATGTTGATGCAACTTTTTGTCCAGCACCCATCGGCATATGCTACATGACCATGTTGGTCATGGACACTGGTCACGGACTTTCCTCCCCTACAATGCAACCTCTAGCAATCTCCATCATGATGCCTATTGAGCACCTGTACTGGGGTTAAAGTGCTCTGGGAAATAAATCAATATTCTACAGAGAGCAGCAGGGCATGCATCCCCAACCCCACCCCTGCTGCCATCAGCTCTCTCATAGCAGCACCGAATCCAGGTCCCCAAACCACACAGCACCCATAGCTTCCACGCACAGCAATTTGCACTCCTGCTCCTCCTTTCTTTCCCATGCCAGACCCGACAAATTCATGCAAAAAGGCCCACTCATCGTGTGCATTCTGCTGGCCCGAAGGCAGCTCGTGCACTCCAGGCCAGGCCACTAATTGCTCAGGCCTGGCCCTTGCGAGCGCACAGACCTCTGGACACACTCAGGCAATGAGTCACTCCGGCCAAGCCAGTGATAACTCAGGCCTGGCCCTTGCGAGCGCACAGACCTCTGAACACACTCAGGCAATAAGTCACTCTGGCCAAGCCAGTGATAACTCAGGCCTGGCCATTGCGAGCACACAGACCTCTAGATGACCCTGAGGACATTAACCACTCTGGCCAAGCCATAATTCGCTCCGGCCAAGCCATCAACAACTCAGGCCATCGATCATTCATGCCTGGTCCGTGTGTGCACACAGACCGCCATTAATAACTCAGGCCATCGATCATTCATGCCTGGTCCGTGTGTGCACACAGACTGCCATTAATAACTCAGGCCATCGATCATTCATACCTGGTCCATGTGTGCACACCGACTGCCATTAATAACTCAGGCCATCGATCATTCATACCTGGTCCGTGTGTGCACACAGACCCCTTAGCGCGCACCCAGGCCAGAGCGCACTTGGTGAGGACCACGTGCGCGCAGCCCTGGGTGTCAGCCTGCCAGGGAAACTCATCCCTGCTGCCTGACGCAATGTGCAGTCCTTTTGTGCGTGACATGCTCAGGCCATTCAGAGGACCCCATGCAACCAGCATTCCAGCTGTCAGCCTTTTTAGGAGCCTCGTCCCTGCCTCACCCGATGCGCAACCCAGTTGTGCGCGCCGTGCTCAGGCCAGAACGCGCACAGGGGGCCACCCACACTCATCGTTGGTTTTCAGACTTCCAGAAGAACTCATCCCAGCCCGGCCCCAGGCTGCCCTTCCTACCCTCCTTGCCCTCCTGCTCCTTGGCTTGCAGCTGCATCTCCATGTCCTTGGGCGTCATAGTCTTGGCAGCAACCTGCGCATATGACCATGAATTTGTGAGTTTTTGATAAGCATGCCTCACTGAGAGCATGCTGTAGGGCGCATGTAGCCAGAAACCCGCAGCTACATCTCCACTTTTGCGGGCAGCAAAGCCTCGACAACAGCGCTCCATTTCCTGATGCCACAACTTTGAATGAGGATGCACACAAATGGGTCAGCCGCATCCCCACAAACATCAGCCCCTTTGGCTGCATGGGCTTGGGAGGAGCATGAGCATGCATCTTCCGTCAAGCCTTCAGCACATCTCTGTCGGCCTTGTGAAACATCGGCACAGAGCCGGCGAATGAGAGTGCACAGAGCAGACTCAGCCGCACCATAACCAATCCAAAGTCCTTTGGCGTCACAGAGGCCTGGCAGGAGCGAGGGCACGCAGTTCCAATCAAACCTTTACTGAACCTTTGTTGGTCAAGCGTAAACAACAGCACAACGCCAGCGAACAAGAGTTGCAGGAAAAAGCCAGCCGCATCTTTATCAATCCAAAGTTCTTTGGCATCACAGAGGCCTGGCAGGAGAAGGAGCACGCAGTTTCTGCCAAGCCGTTACTGGACCTCCATTGGCCATGCTCAAACAACGAAACAGAGCAGAGATGGTTCCACTGGCCTCTTACACACACACACACACACATGCACACACAGACCACCAGGTAACTGGACAGTACCTGTTTGGATTTTTGGGCGTTGGCAATTGGCAGGTTAGCATCAATGGGAACCACTTGGTGGCCTGCATGGTGTGTGTATGTGTGTGTATGTGTGTGAGTTATCTGTATGTACGCATGCGTGCAAGAGCACGTCATTGAATACAAGGCCTTCTGCGCTTTCTAACACAAACAAGCATCTCACAACTGAGTGCAAACATCTCACGGCTTGAATTTGTTTGCACATCTCACAACTGCGAGTGCTCACCAGCACTTCTTCAGCAGTCTTCAGCACGCAAGCTTGCGGAGCAATTCTTAGGGCGTCCTTAGCTAGCAATGATTTGCTGAGCAGGGTGTGAATCACACAGGACAAGTGCCTATTCTTTGGGTACGAACATTGTATTAGAGTCTCACAAATATTTAGGATGCAAATCACAAAGGACAAGCGCCAGGCCACTGAGTATGAAACACCTGTATTAGTGTCACACAGATGTGTAGGATGGTATTCACAAAGGACAAGCATCTGGTCAATGCGTATGACTAGTGTCACATACACATTTGCAAGACCTGTTTGCTCTAACGGGACCAAGCATGAGATCCTTTTCCCAATCACTGGCATATGATATATATATATATATGATGGGCCATTGCACCAGACACAACCAATACTTCAAAAGCCTGAGAAGATCACTGGACATGATAATTCCTCTTTGCGACCACCAGCCTGTCATAAAGCAGACGAGGAGGGCATCAAGGGCTTGTTCAAGGCCACTGCAAATAATTGTTTCTGGTGCCCTGTCTGAAAGCTTCCTTCACGAGTTTGCTGCAGTCCCCATGGGTATGCTGAAAGAAAAGAAGGCCTCCATGAGCCCGTTCCAAGTGGCCTGGAAAGGGTCTCAAGCTTGTTTGCAAGCACTGCCCCAATCCTCTCATGGTTCCGTAGTTGGATTCAGGTGCTCAAGGTCACCAGCGCACGTGCAGTTCACACACATTACCTGCAACTGTGCGAGGAGACCCGCCATCCGCAGAAACCATGTGGGTGGAGCCTGTGCGTGTGTGTGTGAGTGAATTCAAGCTATGACCACAGAAAAAAAATTGTCGGTTTGAAACCAGGTAGGCATGACACCAAATGCTTCAGGGTGGTTGACCCCAGGCAGCCTTGCTCCTTTCGAAACAAGAGCAGCCACGGGTCGGGCTCATATGGATAGTTGGCTAAAAACCAGTTAGGCACAACAACAGGCACTTCAGGGTGGTTGACCCCAGGCAGCCTTGCTCCTTTCCAAACGAAAGCAGCCATGGGTTGGGCTCAAGGCAGGCATGAAGCATGCCCCTCTACCCTATTTATTAAGGCAGCTGCCCTCCTCTGATCAGCAGGTGCTCAAGTTCTTTCCAAACAAGAGCAGCCATGGGTTGGGCTCAAGGCAGGCATTTTCCTCATATGTTGCTCACTCCTTGTGTCTGGCCCCCCTATACGCTCACCATTTGAGATTGGCTCAGACACCTGAGGGCCAGAGCCTGCAAAGGTCACGTTGGGTGTGTAGCCACCCTCAGAAATGGTGACCAAGGTGGGTCCGTTGACGCGGTGCTGCAAGGACGCAAGAAGAGGGAAAAAACAAGTGGGCACATGCTACGCTGCATGATTGTGTGGTCCGTGATTCCGCCCTCAGAGATGGTGACCAAGGTGGATATGTTGACACGCTGCTGCAAGGGCGCAAAAAAAGGATGGTACAAGAGTGAGTATGCTAAGCTGTATTATTGTGAATTACGTGGTGTGACAAAAGAGTGAAGCGTCTGTGATGGTCAAACATCCAATGATTGTGGGCTCATTGACCTCATGCTGCGGGCAAGCAAATAAATGAGAACAGAGCAGATAACGGTGTAGCAAATCTGCTATGGCAACCATGATGGGTCTGCCAACCCCGGAGCTGCAAGAACGCAAAAAGAGAAGGAAGAAATGGCAACTCCGTATCGGGTTGCACAACAAGCAATGGGGCGGTGCACCTGGAATGGCATCCATGCTGGCCTTCTCATCACGGGAGGGGGAAACGCAAGACGAGGTGTTGAAGAACAAGGTCTTATATTAAGGTAGGAGGAATGCAAAACAAAAGGGAATGCAATACCAAGACACTGTACCATCACGGGAGGGCAATGCTAAATAGAGGATTCATGAGATAGAGGGGAGAACAAAATGCCCATCTTATTGCCCATATAACAAAATGCCAGGGAGCACGCAGGAGGATAAAAAAGAAAAAAAAGCCGTGTCCATTTTCAGGGCGGAGCGCCAAGGACCCACCACCCTAATCCACTCATCTAGAGTCTTTTCCCATAAAGGAAACAGCTTGCCCTCCTTTTCAGATTCTGTGTTTGCCTGTGTACTTAACCAAAAGGTGAGATGCAACAGAGTAATGTGCAAAAGCTGTGTCCTGGACACACATGCGCATGTGTTCTGCCATGTACCTGCAACTGGCATGGGAGCCTACAAACTGCCACCCTGACTTCACTGTGCACTTGCACATCCTTCATTGCCATTGTTGTGCAAGTATGGAGTGATCTGCTGCATCATAACCTTCACGCCCCTTGCAGCCTACATCCATGCGCGGCTGGTATTGACTTATAACCGTGCACACAAAGCCCCCCCTTCCACCTGTTTTGCAAAGGGTGCCCTTGGCAGTGACAGGGTTTGAGCCCAGGAATCTGATCATATCATTAGATCCATGTGGAACTACCCCAGAGACATCCTGGAGGAGTTGTTCCAAAAACCTGCCGGCCAACCCCTTCTGATCCGACCCATACGCATAACAATTGGTGCCTGCAGTTTTGGAATCCCACGAACATAATCCTTTCATCAAGATTTGTGCATGATGACAAGAAGTGATGGTAGAAGTGCGCTTCGGGCACACTAACAAAACGCGCACAAATTGGTGTATAGCCTTCCCATTGGGTTCAGCAGAGGCCGCCTCCCATACACAACACCCACCCTAAATATGCATGAACGTGCGCACCCACCTGTCTCGGATGCTGTGTGTTATCAGGCGATGAAGTGGGCGAGTAGCCTGGGAGGGGGGGCATGTAGCCCGTGCTGGCCAACTGCGAGCATTGTTTTGAACACTGATGATGATGGCGATGATGACAACGCAAAACGTGCGCAAAGCATGACAACGATGTGGTGATTTCTGCAAACCAAATCTGTAGCATGAAGCCCGCGCTGACCACCTGCAAGCGATGATTGCCATACTCAAACATGCAGGTGAAGATGATGATGTGATACGTGAAAAACGGTTCAGTCTTGTATCAAAATCCAAGTGCAAAGATCATGATACACACACACGCGCAGCATGGCCAAAATGCTGCCCTAAACCTTCCAAATACACCTACCTTTATTCCCCCACTGCTGCAATTGCTACGACACACCCACCCATCCACCACAAGTATCACAATTGAGGACATTCAGCTTGCTCTTTTCCTCCTCCTGCACCACCTCAAAATACACTTGCACACAACACCTCCGCTTACACACACACACACACACACACACACACACACACACGAGTGCGCACCTTGGTGTCACCCTTGGGATCGACCAGCTTGCCTTCTTGGTCACCTCCAGCCTTCCTGTCCATGCCCATCGCCTCCTCCTCCAGAGGCACTCGCAAGATGCCCAGGAAGCGCATGCCAAAGAATAGGCAGCTCATCCAGAACACTGCACAGTGCAGACACCATGTAACACTCTGTTAAAAGTGTGCAATCCAACCTTTGCGCATACTGGGTGCCCACAATTGCCCTCTTAATGATCCTAGAGATGAGATTGTCCTCCTAGAAGCGCATTTTGTAGAACAGGCAGCTCATCCAGTTTACTGTTTAAAGGATGGCCTTGTTTGTTTGCATTGACATGTACGGTTGGCTTTGTATGCTCACACCACCCCAACTTTGGAATGGAAGGCTGAGTGTGGATAGAGACTCAAAGCTGTACCTGTGTGAGGAAGGGTGTCTTAAATTTTAAGTTTGGATTCTTGATCAAAAATGGAAATATATTGGATCTCAATGTAAAGCCCCTCATTAATCTTTGCTTATCCTTGTCAGCGGCAGCTGTGTGACACCAACACCATAGCAGAGTGCCGGCGAAGCGCATTGGTTGCGTGGGTAGATCATCATAAAAGCTGCCAACTCCGTTCATGGATGACCTTGCTTATGCTCCCTGAGCACATTCCACAACCGACCAACCAGGCAGAGCGCTGTGCTGTAGCAGTTCTCAGAGCATTGTGAACCCATTGGCACCCTTTGCCACGCACCTGTCCAGCCCATGATGACCCCTATACTGATGACCTGGTTCAGCAACAGGTCTCCGCTGCCGTTGTAGAACGCGCCCTTGTGGCGCTCCCCCATGGGCTTGTCGTAGACAGCGACGACGTACTGCGAGCGTGCAAGTACATGACTCAGCCCATTGTTTTGGCATGCTATGAGCATGGTGTTGCAGGATGCACCCCCGGGGCGCTCTCCCCCAATGTGCTTGTCAAGACAGCGACGACGTACTGTGAGCGTGCAAGTACATGACTCAGCCCATTGTTTTGGTAGGTCATGAGCATGGTGTTGCAGAATGCGCCCTCGTAGCGCTCCCACATGTAGAGCTTGTCATAGACAGCGGCGCTATACTTGAGAGGCATGTGTGTGTGTGTGTGTGTGTGTGTGTGTGTGTGTGTGTGTGTGTGTGTGTGTGTGTCAAGGACCATCACGTGCCGTTCGGGAGGAACGCGAGCCCACAGCACACAAAGCAGTGCAACATTTGTGGAGCACTCTTTCTTTGCGTTCCCAGTCGTCCACGATGATGCACTGCACAAAGCAACCGAACAGAGGTGTGAGGATTCGGGCGAGCACGACGGAAGAGGTGCAGCGCGGGCCTGGTGGGCTCCGTGACAAGTCCATGCTGACATACTGCACAAAGCTGCCGGACAGAGGCGTGTGAGTTCGGACCAGCATGACAGAGGAGGTTCATGTGTATTTGATGGGGCCCATGACGTGTAGGAAGAGCCCAGGCATGCATCTGTCAGCCTGCAGAGCAGAGCACGCATTGCGCGTGGGGACTCGGGCATGTGAAAGCAGCACTTGGTCAGGGACGAGGCGGAGATCTTCTGCAGCTGAATTTCCAAGAACATGTTTCTGTATTGCTGACTGACTGCTAGACCTTTGGTGTGTCAATTCATCCTGGGTGCCCCAAGGAAGCAGACTGAAATTGCTGGCCATCAAATGCCACTCCCCTCTTCCATGGCAAGAGATCCTCAAGTCCAAACGTGCTGTATACAAGGAAATGTCACATGCCTATTCCTGAACTCCTTAGAAAGGAAGCCCACAAGGATCACTTGAAGTAAGCCTGTAGATAATATTTATATGCATCCTTGCACGAAGACTTTGAGACTTCTTCAAGTGCTACTCACCTCTTCCTTGGCAAGGAACCCTGTGAAGAGCATGCCCCAGATACCACACAGCCCATGCACAGGGAAGGCTGACACCTGCAGGCGGCAAGACAAAGACGCGGTGAACGTGTGGAGGTGTGCAAGGAGTTCAAGCTTTGCTTTTGTGCCTCAGATGCCTCACAACGCATGCACAGAGGGCTGACTCTGTTGAGCAGGGAGTGTGCACAAAAAGAACGTGAAGAGTGGATGCACAGGACCTCACCGCTCATCCATGTCCGTGCTCCTCACACCAAGCCCAACATTTTCTACCAGGCCCCGTTCTTTGTCACATGCTTTTCCACTCCAAACCATTTTCCCACCAGGTCAGGATTCCAGGGTTACAGCCTTGATAGACCTCTGCTCAAAGTATCCTACACAAAAGCTTCAGCCATGGTTCAAAGAGGCCTCTCGATCAGCACCACCAGGTACGCCACATCCCTTAACTGGGTCTAGCTTTCAATCAGCTTCCAGTCCAGGATGTGTGGAGGCAAATGAGCAAAGGAGCTTGCACATAGACACTTAAAAAAACGCTTGAAAACATTCATGTCAGAGGATCTTAGCAAGATGGAGCTGCCTTGAAAATGCCAAAGTTCGCGAGGACACTCTCCAAAAGTGCTGCCGCTTTGCTCAATCACATGCAAAGGTCCTAGGGCTCACATTACAATACATTTGCTCACCTAGTAGAAATTCATAATATGTACAGTTGAATATCGCGATGTGCCAAGCAACCGGCTGATTGGTAGAGTGCGCTTGAGCTCATCCACCACTTGCGAGGGTTCTAAGGCTCCAGGTTTGTGCGTGCGCGGTCGCTTGCGCACCCAAACCCAACGTAAACCATGTAAACAAATGTAAGGCTCCAAACGTGTGCGTGCGCGGTTGCTTGCACACCCACCCACCCACCTATGCACATACATCTCAACAGGCCTTACCTTGAAAATCCACCCCCCACATGTTTAGCACACCTAGCAACTCCACTGACTCCTCAATACATACACGCACCAGGTTGCCAACCTTCAGCCACTCCATCATTACCTCGCTGCACATCACCTTCAGCAAACAATTGAACCCCACCAAACACGCAAGCACCAGGTCATCAATCTTGAGCCACTCCATCATCACCTCCCCATCAACTAAGATGGGTGTTGCCGCCACGCCACACTGCTGAAGCCCACTGACACTCAATTCATCCACGCACCGGGTCGTCAATCTTGAGCCACTCCATCATCACCTCCCCGTACACTAGGATGGGCGCAGCCACAACGCCACACACCACCGAAGCCCAAGGGGTGACCACAGCACAGCCGCCGGTGATGGACACCAGGCCAGCCAGGGCACCCGTGCACACCTGCGCTTGCATGTATGTGCATGCGTATGTGCATGTGTGTGTGTGTTTGCGCACGTGTGTGTGTATGCGTGTGTGTGTGTGTGTGTGTGTGTGTGCACGCGCGCGTGCACGCGCGGATGCAAGATTCTGCAACTAGACACACATACGCACACACACACACACACACGTGTCTGACAACACCACAGCCAATGGTGATGGACAAATGGCCAACCCAGGCGCATGTGCACACCGTGCTGTGGGTGTGCAAATCGATTGCGGCAGCATGGTCACATTGTTGCAGTTACAAATGGGTCTTGGCATGAACGATGGATTGCTACAATGATGGAAACACATCAAGGTATTTGTGGCCTCCAGATCTTGTAGCTGGGCACTTGGCTTTTGGGCACTTGGCTTGCCGGTGCAACTATGCAATCATGTGGCGCCCTTGTACACGGGAGCAAACACTTGAACTGGACACGGGAGCGTCCTCAGGTGTGCATGCACCTCTGCATGCAAATGTGTGCTGCCTCCACATGCATATGTGATATGTGTGGTTATTTGATTGACATTTGCCGCCACCAGCAGCAGCAGCAGCAGCAGCAGCTGGGTCCTCTGCTTTAACATTTGCACAAAAATAGCCCACTCTTTGCACGAAAGCACACACAAGGGCATGTGCTGACATGCACTCCCACTTACACCCCTGCTCAAACCCTTGACCTGCACCCCATCTCCACACATCAAAGCTGTGCGACATTCCCCTCTTCACTGCATGTCACACACCTAACACAGATGCACTGCATCTAACACAGCAAGCAAGGTACTATGCCCTTACGCACCCTCCAGGCAAAAAAGCAAGTGAACCCACACCCACATCCGCACCCAGCATCTCCCCCCCCACATCCACACACACACACACACACACACACACACACACACACAGACACACACACTCAAGCACACCCACACTGCTGCACGCACCGCAAGCAAATCCCACGTGTGGGTGCGTCCGTAGGACAGGAACAGCGTGAAGATTGCTGCTGTGCCTGTGGAGAGTGTGGTGCACACGGCTGCCCGGCTGACCCCCTCAGCTAGATGGTAGTTGTGCACACCCAGGAAAGAGCCTGGATTGAAGCCATACTGCATGAGCAAAAGAGCAAATGATGACATGTTTGCACGTGCAGGTGTTGTTACAGCTACCTCGCTGACCCCCCAGTCTGGCGGACGCCAGGCTGCAATTGTGTATGCCACTGACCAAAGAGTGGCCCATTGTCCAAAGAGTGGTACACCGCCTATAGAGTGGCCTAGTTGGAGGCACTAATGCGTCCACAGAAGCAGAGGAGATGAAAGCAACAAAGATGATGCGGTGCACAGAAGTTATGCATGCCCAAAGAGTGGCCTGGTTGGAGGCACTCATGCGTGCACAGAAGCAGAGGAGATGGAAGCAACAAAGAGGGAGGTGACGTGTGGCGCATCAACATGTTTGGTTGCTGTAAGCGTCGTGCACAAAAACTCGTGGTTTTCCACGGTCTCGCTGGTTCCCCCTCTGCCAAAGGCAGTCGTGCTTCCTTCTGAAAAGCCCTTTGCATGGCCTTACCAACGAAGTAGGATCAAAAGGCAAAGCCTGCCTTTTTTGCTGTGCTCCATGTGCCTCAGTGCTTGCACAAACTGCACCAAACTATATCAATGTGTGTAAGTTGGACACAGACACCATTTCCCAATGGGACACCAGAAAAGGCCAGCGTATTAGCATCCCTCAGCACCCCCTTTCCTCCCTGCTTCTCCATAAACACGCTGCTCCTTTCCAAATGACCCGCACTCAACCATCCCAACCACATCAAAAGGGTGCCAAGCACAGACACGCAGGTGACCCACCCCTCTACAGGGAGACTGAAGCGAATCAATGCAGACACGCACACATCCAAACCACAGCAGGAAGGCGTCCGACACGGACAGCGCGAGTGGCTTGCCTTTGAAGTTAGGCGGAAGCAACAACGAATTGAAGCAGCCACTCACCCATCCAAACCCCAGCAGGAAGGTGCCCAGCATGTACAGCGCGGGCGACCCGCCATTGAAGGCAGGCCAAAGCAACAGCGAATCAAAGCGGCCACTCACCCATCCAAACCACAGCAGGAAGGTGCCCAGCACGTACAGCGCGGGCGACCCGCCTTTGAAGGCAGATCTGGGCAGCAGCGAATCGAAGCGGCCCGTTCTGGGGCCGGTAGCTATGGAGCCCACCACTGATGCAAAACCACCCATCAGGTGCACAACACCTGTGCACACAACAGAGCAATGCAGCCGGGTGCACAAGTGTACCTAAAAATGGCAAGGCAGGCTTCATGGGGCCTATGATTGAGGTGTCTGCGATTGATGTGAAGCCACACAGCACGTGCACCACGACTGAACACAAACAACGCACTGCAACAGGGTGCAAAAGGGTCGACGACAATAACGGCAAGGCAGGTTTGCAAAGGCTTGATGCAAGGCCACAAGCATTCATGCTCATGTCATGCTTGTCAGCCAAACGGCCTGGCTGAAAGTCACCCATCGTGCCATGCTTGTGTCATGCTTGCGCCATGCTTGCGTCATGCTTGTGCCCAGGAGCCTGACACCAAGGCAAAAGCCCACCCATTTCACACATCACACCTGTGAACGTGCAGGCCAAGCGGGCCTGCAGTAACACCAGGTCAAAGATGAGTAGCAATGCCAGCTTCAGGCCTGTTGCAAGAGAAGCTTGCAGTCAGGCGTCTTGGCTGGTGGCCTTTTTTTCATCTGTGACCTATTGCAAGAGAGCCTTCCATTGGGACACACCCACCCATCAGCTGCACCAACCCAGCATTTCAGGTGCGCCTTGTTCCCCCCGCCCCTCTCTGGCACTTCAAATAGAAAAGGCAACATGGCATCATTTATGGGTCAACAGGCACACCACTGAGAGCCAACAGAGGAGACCATGCATTCTCTACTCACCCACACGGTGCAGCCACTCAGAAACCTGCCGACCCTCATGCATGCATGACAAGGCCTACACACACGCCCCTGCACGCACTTGCAGGCCAGCACAAACACGGAGGACGCGCATGAAAGCAACACACATGTACGCACTTGTGCCAGCGAAATCAATGGCCCCGGACCCTAAGATGGCACTAGGGTTGTGTGGGTTGAGCCATCCGTCGTCCGACCACATCCAGTGTGCGACCACGGGGTAAACAAAGATGGTCATGAAGAAGGAGTACATGAGGTACCTGTACGCATGTTACCACAGGGTTCACAAAGACGGTCATGAGGAAGGGTAGATGGGGCACCTGTATGCATGTTACCACAGGGTTCACAAAGACGGTCATGAGGAAGGGTAGATGGGGCACCTGTATGCATGTTACCACAGGGTGCACAAAGACGGTCATGAAGAAGGGTAGACGGGGCACCTGTATGCATGTTACCACAGGGTTCACAAAGACGGTCATGAAGAGGGGTAGATGAGGCACCTGCATGCATGCAAGAGTGTGAGGTGAGGGGAGGAAGACATAGAACAGAGGGTGTGATGGTCATGACTTGTACAGGGTGGGGATGTGTGAAGGACAACTTGGCCGCTACCAAGCACACACCAGGGTCGTGTCGCCCATTTTTGCTCTTTTCTCCTAACTCACAGTGCAAAACATTTTGTACGACTTGCAAAATACTCTAGCATGGGATGTGGCAAACGCTCCGCTATGGTATCTGACGGAATGGCGTCCAATTCCATCATGCTCAATTCGCTTCATGATCACATTGCTGCAACAAGCCATGCAAAGCTGTAAGCACTTACGAATGGAAAGTGGCGCGCTCTGCAATGGACCCTGACAAAATGGTGGTGGCAGCTGCTGAAAATGCCCAGTTCCAAAACCAATACTGCGCATTTGCAAGAGGCAGGAAAAAGTTGCAAGGTTGGAACTCTGCAAGAACACGACATAAAGCGCTCCAAAAAGCATTCTGATAACTTGTTTGTTGACTTCAAGCTGTGCAAAAGAGGTGGTGAAATCGGGGGGGCCAACTGGCTTATAGCGCCGGACATGCTCCTTCTCATGTTTTTTTTCCATATCAAACCATGCCAACTACACCTTGACAATATATAGATTATTTCGTTTTGTGCCTTGTTCAATTCAAAAAAGGCTGGCTTTGGTCAAACGTTTGCCTTTTTGGCACCCCTTGCGCTGGACTTTCTGTTAGGAAAATTGATGCAATCCTGTGTCTCATCAACCACTAGGTCTTTTCACTTCATTTTCTTGCAATGATTTCATTTGGTACAGGGGCTCTGATCCACTGAAAACCTCCCATTTTGATGCAGGGTGTGATAGGGAAAGGGGATTTGGTGGCGGAAGATAAGGGTCACACTGCGGCTAATTAGGCATGGCCCCCCCTCCCCAACTGCAGCTTTGAAGCTCTAGTGCTACAGGGCACAAGAGAGCTATAGTTTAAAAATTGCAAATTAGGTGGCACCCATGCGGGGACCATGCAACAAATGGCAATTTGGGCCTCAGATAATCCCCTCTGGCAGATTGGGCGGACAAGTGATTTAAATGGTTTAAATGGGGGAGAAGCTAGTGGAAAGCCTATTTCCGAACAGGGGCTTGCAACAGGCGTCAATGATCATGGATGGCTGTAGGCCTCTCAATAATGACAGGCAATACGATTCTGCAGCACTTACAGGCCAGACAAAAAGTCATGTGTCGACGGCAATACGGCCTGACGTGATTTCAGCCATGGCTGGCAGTGCACCCCTTGCTAAACTACGCCCCTAAATATGCCATGTGCACCCCCTCCTACACCCCTTGCAGAGCCACGCACCGCGTAGTTCGTGGGCTCCTTCTCTTCGGACTCTTGGAGAGCAAAGTCACTGTGGCCTATGAAGCCTGCAAGCAGCGATGCATAACACGCGTGAACACACACGCTTCAATTTCTTTGCGTTTACAGTTCACACAGCAAAGAGCAGCGCCTCAGGCAGCGTCTCCTGCTTCTGCATTTCTGATTCTCATTTGCATTTATCTATACACCTATAGTAGCGACGCTGGGGAAACCATGCCCAAATACCACCTTTTGTAAACATTTTAAACACAGATTGTAACAATATCACATTCTATTACACTCTACATGTAAAATAGTGGCTGATTCTCAGGTGTGGCGTGTCCTTGTGTACCACGCATTCATTGGTCTCCCTGTTCGGCAGTCCTATGTTCTAGGCCCAAATACCACCTTTTGTAAACATTTTAAACACAGATTGTGACAATCAATTATTGGGGTAACATGAAGCGCCTTCAAAATTTACTTTTTTCAAGGCCTTGATATTTAAGCAATCCATTGGGCCCCAAAATGCAGTTCCATGCTGCCAAGGGGCAGAGAACCCTTTTCAACATGGGCTGCACCAAGTGGAAGCGCGAGGAGCTGAAGCTGAGACAGCTTGGCTGGGAGCGTGGGGGAAGCAATGCTGGGTGGTATGCAGATCTTGCTCTAGAGGAGTTTGTGAATCCCACAGTCACAGATCCCAGCCGAGGAAGGGGGGGCAGGGGCGGGATAAGGGGCTCAGGCATGAGAGCAAGCTGCTGCACAAAGCTAGGGGGTCAGAGTTGGGGTCAGGGTCAGGGATATGAGGGGCAGGGGCAGGGGGCGGGGACGGGCAGGGGCGAGTGACCCAATGGAGATGTCTGAGGACACCATAGATGAAGCGATGGAGGGAGGGGATGAGTAGAAACAGAGAGCCAGTGCAAGAGAGGCAAAAATGAAGGATATTGTAGAATTTGAGTTTTGTTTGGCAGACCTCGTAAAGCCTCCATCTTTGTAAGTTAATCTACAAAATTATTTTGGGACCTCGTAATAAATTTGTTGTCAACCGTCACTTGTTGCTATGGTACACCATAAACTCCTGATGTTCACAAGCATCGCCTGCACCTGCACCCCACACAGCTGTCTGCTTGGGCCCAGTGTTACACCCACCCTGTACCACCCAAAACACAACTGACCCAAGCCATGCTGCATCTCATACCTGTTAGTATGAGTTGACCTGATTGGGGTGTGCATGTATCGTGAGCGCACGCTCATTTTTGTGCATTTATGTGTGTGTGTGTGTGTGTGTGTGTGTGTGTGTGTGTGTGTGCGCGCATGCGCGCGTGCATGCAGGCTTTTGGCAGAATGAGTGGTTTGAATTTTTTATAGCATCATGTAGGTACTTCACCATGCTGATACCAAGCATGTTGGAAGGCCAGTGCAGCAATCAGGCAGCTTGGGAGCATACCTGCAAGCCCTCCACCCTACAAGCCCTGTCACAAACCACTGCAAAAAACGTTTTGCTACAACAAAGGCCTGTATGCTGCCACCGACTGAAGCATGCTCAACTACCATGACTGATCCTTCCTTTATCAAGCACTTGGGAGGGCAATACAAGCAGTTTTCCAATACCCTGACAATTGCAGTGCGTATTTAATAGGAATGAAGTAAATATCTTTTAAAGCAACCCCGTTGCTGCATACGAGTGCTGGCACGTGTGGACATTTAATGGAAGCAAACCATCTTCACAACTGGAGCATTGTGTTTCTCATGAGTTTGAAACACTCAGCATTCCTACAAGGACATGCATGCAGGAGATGGCGTGCCAGGAAACTGATGGTGACTGCTGGAAAAGCTCACCATTTGTGTTGTCCTTGGCACCAAAGGCGAAGGCATAGCCAACGAGCCAGAAGGAAAGCGCAGCAATGCATGCATCCATGAAGTTCTTCAGCAAAACCTGAAATGAGGGACGTGCATTATGAGCAGGTGAGCGAACATGTGTGTCCACGCTCTAGCAAATTTGCCCAGTGCAGCAGAGGGCATCGCTTAAATCATTTCACAGCGTCCATCCTTTATCCTCCACAACTGAGCCATAAACACTTTTCCAAAATATGTCTTCTCACACACCATGGCGATGTTTTTGGCCCTCACAACGCCTGCAGCGTAAAGTGCAAATCCGGCTTGCATCAGGAACACCTGCAACCATTGTCATTGCCTATTGTTTCAGGTCTTGAGGGAAAACCTGGGCCAGAGCGCTGAAGCAGTCACTGAGAAAGGTGGCCAAAAAAACTTGGCATGTGACATTCTGTTAGTTAGTTTTGGCACCAGTGGATTCTCCTTCCTCTCCCTCTCTCCTCCTCACACCTGGTATGCAGACATGAGCAAGAAGCTGGCGTCTATCCCGTACTCCATCTCCTTGGAGCGCTGCTCCTGAGCCTGGATCCTTGACACGGTCCATTGCAGCAGAGCGTTCTGCACCCCCAATGTCGCCACATCAAGGGCGCACACCGCCGAGGCAGCCTGTTCAGACGCTGTAATTCGGACAAGCTCCTCGTACTGCGCATCCGAGCAGTTTCCGGACATCCGAGCAGATCCCTCCCGAGCTAATCGAGCCCACTCCTCAAAGTTGGCATTGCTACAAGATTACTCTGAAGCTCGCATATCCAAGCCATACATTTTGTAGACATTAATATACCGTATGCACACGTAGACGCTCGTGCCAAAATGCAAGGTAACTTTGTATGGAGCCGAGATGAGGACTGTTAAAGGAGGAAACACATCAATTTCCTTCTGTATTCAAATGTTCAAGAAAATTAGCCAAGCAATGAGGATGTCAGTCAGGCCTATCCCTCCTTCCTTGCTTGTTGCCTTTGAATTGTTGTTAGCCAAGTGGAGGGCCCTAACTTAGGCGCAAGTGCTGTCGGCCTTGTCAACAAGTCCACTGGTAACTTATATATGCACTACAAACTGGGGTACTTAGAGCACGACAGTAAGCATGCCACCTGAAGTCTGCACCTCACAAGATGATGAAGAGGCATTTTCCGAGGGGTTGATGAAGCTGGATGCAGCCTGTCTATAATGGTGGGTTTCTGAACTTGCTCGGAAGAACTCCGAAGGTTTCACACACTTCTCCCCAAGTTTTTGGTCCTTCCTTGAGAGAGCCTTGTCCTCAACCCACAAATGCACGCATGCACTCGTGCAGTGAAGAAAAGTGTCCACCATCTATTGGCTGGAGGTCTAGCATGCCTTCTGTCTGATCACATGTGTATGCAAAACCGCCCTTCGAGCTTTGCGTAAGCCGCGCCTCCCCAGACCAACGGTCTCCCCTGACGCGTGAGGAGGCTCACTCCATGGACTCTTGTGCCCCGACTTATCACGAGTAAAGCACTTGAGAGGCTTCTTCTGGTACTTTGTCACGATCCACTCGTGCAGGTGACCAGGCAGATCAGCGCCCACACCCATTGCCCTTCACAATCACAGAGGCCAGCATCAACTTCCCACTTCCCAGCTAATTGAGCGCGCACTTTCTTGGACATGCTTGATGGTGCAACGCTCGTGTTGGGCCCAGTGGGAGCGGGACCAGTCGTGCTCATGCTGTAATCCCGTGAGCACATACTCACCATAAAGATTTCATGCCTTGCTTTGCTACCAGGTTGTTATAGGGGTATGAAATTGGTGGCTGTCAAATTAAGAAGGGGGCCGAATAAGGTTGAATCAACAAGGAAATTTAGAGAGCTCACACTTGATCACATAAATATTCAGTTTACTTGAGTTGCCATGCCATCCAGAGAATAACGACTATTATCAATACCAGGCATGCTCTTCATTTTCAGGGGGCTTCAGGAGAGGGGGGATGCTGGGCGTATAGCAGTGAAGAGCATGAGAAGGAAAGTCTGGGTGTCCAGGAGCATGGCGGACAACCTCCAGATCCCCATTAGCTCTGTTCCTGGCTTTCTCCTAGGCAAGCTGTCTAGTCTAGGTTTGAGGGCCCTTTGGTGAGACCCTCGCTAGCTTGCTAGGTACAGGAGAGCAAGCATAAGACAGCGCTTTTGCAAGTTCTGTGATTGTTACCTGGCGCGGCCTCAGCTGCGGATCCCAAGCATGAAAGCCAACCGTCCAGCGTGTCATGCAAGATCAGCGTCAGTCACGTCTTATTGTTCTGGAGAGGCATACTACAATTAGAGGAGAAGGAAAAACAACATAGGCAGTGAGAACACTCCCTACATAAATGATGGAAAAGGAGACACATTGGCTCAAAGAGCTGTGAGTCTCCCTCAACAGAGGGTAAGAGGAAAGCTAGTATGGGTCTGGTGGGTTCCTGGCAGCACGCGGCCCCAGGGCACCAGGATTATGTCGGGTGTTTTTGTTTTCAATGGCACGTCTGGTAGAGGTAAGTTTGTGCGCACATTGCACAAAGTGGGCATGGAGCTTTTGTGCAAGCTTGGTAGACCTTTGCGGGTCAATCCCTAGTTTCTTGAATCGATTCAAGGTATGGGTAGAATAGATAGTCCCACCCACACCCCGGGGTGGGCCAGAAGGTTTGTGTGGAGAGTGGCCTCAGCGCCTTGTTTGCATAGTTTGCTGTGTTGTTGCTGTAAGGCTTCTAGCTGGGCACCAGGCCTCGTATTTCCGCAGTATTTGATTTCTAATAAGGGTATTTGGCAGTTTTGGATGTTCAATTCATGAAGTTGCCTGGCTGGAGTTGTGCTGCTTCTTACTACTTCATTATGTCTCATACTGCGGAGCATTCGATGTGAGGGGGGAGTAGGTGGTCTATTAGGGTTAGCAGGGCAAGGAGTGACCAAGACAGCATCAGGGCGGCTGGAGGTGCGTCTAGCTTGATCAGAAATGCTGAGGTGAAAGAGAAATGGAGGCATCGCACGATTAGAAACTTGATTAGTGATGTGCAGGTCATGCTGATTCAGGCGGTCTGCGCTGCCTACATCCGTTTGCACAAGACTTGACCCATAAGAGCCTTCGCTAACCACTTTCAAAATCATTCTGCTGGCAATGTTGTGACGCTCAGTTACCATGTTATGAATGATGGGGCATTGGCAACCTGAGAGGATGTGAAGAGTGCTATCCCTATAATGACATTCTGGGAGAGGGCATGCAAGGCTAGGGTTACAAGGGTTACAAGGGGTTGGCCAACAGCCCGAGAATCTGGCTGATCGGCTGCTGGTGAAACATTCTCATCCAGCATCAAAAATTGAAACCAGTTCAGACAAAATTTTTGAAAATCTATGCGAGTCTTGATTTAGAAAAGCATTGACCTCGAAATCAGTCAAAAAGTGAAAGCTCGCCAAGAAACGAATAAAATCAGTGTTTGGAAGATGGGCAAAAGTGTGTAACGGTTTAAAAAGATCAATGAACAGGTCCTTGTATTTTCTGCGCAGCTCACACAACTCACAGCAACTGCAGTAGAAAAGAACATGTTTCTCGTCCTGGACTTCAGCACATCCACACTTATCACAAATATTTGAACCATCCAACCATTTACAGGACTAAACCTTCAAGCAATGGGCACGAAGCCTAAACCTACTCACATTCCTCATGACTCCTTTATCCAGATCCTTAAATAAATATGATGGGATACTAGTATGCCATCGTACGTACCACTGGAAATGCATGAAAGATCTTGGATGCTTCACTGATGGGCAAAGACAAGAGATTGATGCAGCTGACACATGGGCATGTCCTGCCTGCGCAGACCTAAACAATGCGCAGAAAATTGACAGAGAACGTCAGTCTAAAGTAGAACTCATAAGGGTCACTTGGATGCCCTCCTGGGAGCCTGAGGAATTTAAAGAGGTCTGGCCTGAATTCCGGCAGCGTCTGCTTGAATTTGAAACCAAACAGAGCGAACCTGACCTCTCCCGACCCACAGAAGACTCTACTCTTTCTAACCTTGAGAGGCAAGGCTTTGATAAACTTGATGCGAATAACACTTGGAAACAGAAGCTTGACACAATACTGCGCAATAAAGTAACCTTTGACATACACCCCACCAACCCACAAGTAGACATAAAACCCACTGGTTGCAGTGAATTCTGGCTGCATGAAATTGACCTTGTCAAGTACACAGTTAAACAAAAACCTAATGAAACATCAATAGACACTGAATCACAGAGCCCCCACCCTAGTGCTCCTCCTCCCCTCATCCTCCCGGAAATTTACAAATCACACATGGCCTGCATTTATAACACACAAGGTAAATGTGTTGGGATGATAACCCCTAGCCGCTTCCAAATTCTTTATAAGGCTTTCTATAGGACCAAGCTTGCGGGCTTGCACGAAGCCATAACACCTGCTCCTACTAGCTTTGCATCTGAGATGCAGGGGCTCCTTGCTCGCAAAACTGTACTAGAAAACAAGTACACTAGCACAAAGATTAAAGACTCCTTCTCGCGGGCCCTGCCAACCCACATCCATACCGCCCTCCAGCGTTGGGCCCTGGTAACTCAAGAAAAAATGGCCTCCCCGCTGGATCACGACCCACAATACCAGCACTACTGGAGCAATGACCCCCGAGACACTCTCTTTGGTGCCCATCATAACGCCTTCTCCTCCACATTTTCAGGCTTCTCTGTCTGCCATCCCATTTACGCCGAGGATGCTATGACTAAGGCCTTGCGTCATGCTATCTACTCAGCCATTCTCAACACAGAGGCCACTGCTACTTTCATGTTCCTCCCTGTCTGGGGAAAACAAATGATAACTAACCCCTACTCCAAACTCATTTCTGCATTCCCCCACCTCTGCTACGAACTTGGTACTATCCCGCGTACCAACCTTGCTTATGATGCCCCCCAATCATGCCCCAACCAAGAAATACCTCTTCCTCAGCACACCTGGGACGTACAAATTATTGCGGTTTGGAACACTGCTGCAAGGGTCCATCTAAACAACCATAACTCAGCTTGGCTACAGAGCCTGGCGAGTGATATAAATAGGTATACAAAAGCCAAGTGGAAACTGCGCCGTGTCAGCAGCCATGCCACTCTCAACTCCATGCATGCTGTCATGCCTGGATTCGAGGAATGTAAGCGCCTCCCTTCTGACAAACTGCAAGTTTCCAAAATTTTAAAGAGCCCACTCATATACAATTATGAGATAGTCTCTGTGCCCAGCCAATCCAATCCCTCCCTTGCTCTCAAAGTCACAGACTGGAGGACATGGGCGTACACTGATGGCAGCTGTCATACCAGAAATGGCAAACAAGAAATTGGAGCAGGTGTTTACTGCCCTCTCACTAACAACATCAAATTTGTTGAGCCCAACGGTGCTGGAATTACCAACACCATTTGCCGAGCTGAACTGGCAGCAATCGCTGCTGCCATCACACACTCCTACTCACACATTGCTACAGACAGTCTCACCTCTCTCCATCAAATACGTAAGCAACTTATTTATCCGGAGAAACACAAACAACACATTCAAGGGGATGTCCTAAAAACCATATCTACCCTCATTAGCAACTCACAAACCAACATTTGTGTATACAAAGTGAAATCTCATTCTGGTGTTGCTGGTAACGAACGTGCTGATGCTGTTGCTAACTATCAGGCAAAACAAGCCAATAACAGCATGGCTGATACTGGGATCCCCTGTGCAGGTCCTGGCGGGAACCCGTTTTCTCATTTATTTTGGTTAGCCAAGGAGAACAAAAGAGAACATGCTGCAGGCACATCAACAGCTCCCGCTCCCAACCCTAAAATCACCTACCTTTCCAATCTTCAAAATGCTCTCAAGTCACACATGCATACAAAACACAGGCTTGGATATGCCAACTCCAAAACAGGCTACTACTCCTACTATCAAGACTTGTTACCACACGTGGAAAACAAGATAAGCAATGCCTTTAGAAACATGCCTTGTATATCCTCACCTATGAAGCGCACCATCCTCCAATATCGCACAGGCACCCTTTATAATCAAAAGCATGCAGTTCGCTTTAAAAGATCCACTGACCCAAGTTGCCCTCTCCCAGGCTGTCATCAATTAGACAGTGCACTCCACATGCTCTCTGGCTGCCAAAATCATATCATCTCCTGCATGAAAACTGAACGCCACAATATTGCAGGAAGAATGATCACCAAAGCTCTTAGCAAAAGCCCTTGGGGAGCAGGTTTGGTTAACACGGACATAGGAAATGATGATAGGTTGGCGCAGCACAACCTCCAAATCCCTGCTCATGCATCTAATAGAATTATTCCCCCTTACCTCTTTCCACGTAATTTTCCCAAGAGATCTAGACTCAAATCTAGCCGTCCAGATGCTATACTGATTACTCCTTATCAAGACAAACCCACTTCTTCTTCTCCTTCTTCCTCCTGTTCACACTATGCTTTACGCAGCAGACAACCAACACAGAGGACCAGTGGCTCTAACCGTGTGCGACAACCCCACCAATTGAATGTCAACGAGCGCCATGTACACTTGATTGAAATCAAGTACTGTGAAGACACGAGGCCTGGACAACAGTTGGTGGCGGCACAGCAGCAGCACGCAGACCTCTGCAGACTTATTTCTGCTAAAGCTGTTACCCTGCATACCATCCTTCTGGGTGTCGGTGGGACCTGCTTTAGGGAGCATACTTTAAACCAGTTAAAACAACTAGGACTTGACCAACAGCGTGCCTTGAAACTTGCTCGTAATCTGCATGCACATTCTGTTCATTATGCTCACAAACTTGTTACCACTAGGCGTGCTATTGAGAACAAAAACACTTCTCACAGCCAGGTTCTGGAGCCAGGTGCCTCCGGTAACCCTCCAGACCCCCATTAACTCTGTTTGTTTTAAATCTTTGTGGTGGAGGGGACTCAAGGCTCTTCGGAGCCAATGTGTCTCCTTTTCCTTAATTGATGTAGGGAGAGTTTTCTCTGCCTACGTAGTTTTTCTTTTTTCTTTTTATGATGGGATACAGAAGGGTGTGCGTGCTGTTTGGTTCAAAGGTTTCCCACACCAATGATGGTAAGTCACTGCTTTTCTGTTCACCTCTCGGGGACTTAGGGCGTCTGCTTCCCTCCAAACCTTCTGCTGTCTGTACCTCAAATCCCCTAAAAAATCCTGCATGGGTATCTTGGAAGCACTCAGTAATTTCTGTTTAAACACCTCATTGCGCATGCCATTAAATGACTTAGATACATGTGCAGACCAACAAGACTCATCCATATCAGCAAGGTGTAAATCTGCCTTCAGCACTTGGCGTAGTGTTTTACTGTTAGAATTGAGCATATTGTTGAAAAATTTAACAGTAGCCCAAAACCAATAAAACTGTAAGGGCTCTTGACCACACTCTCTCAATACTGGCCAGTTCGTGGCAGTACTCTTCACACCTAGAAAACGCCTTAAAGAGCATGATTGCCTTTTTTGCAAATGGCTTTTCAATTCACTGCCTTCTCGTAAGTACTCTGTACCCCACACTTGGCACGCGACATCCCAGCCGGAATGCCATACACCTTAGAGAGCCAAATCAGAGCATGCAGCCTAATCTTTAGATCATGCAAGGCTATATCTTTTGAAGCGGACAGCATGTTTTAATTGTAGAGGGTGAATGTGTGGTATTGGAAGGTTTTACGTTTCATGCGAGTTGGTATATTTAGGGTATGTTCTAGAAGGCATTGCTATTGCCCTTATTTGCATGAGGTAGCAAACTTTCTTCTTTCTGAGCCAGCCAAGCAATGCTATAGAAGGGGTCCGTCTGGGCCAGCGCTAGGGATACCGGTTTCAGTCAGGTTGTTATCTTTGAGGCTAGCATGGTATTCAGCAATTTTGTCTGCGCATTCATTCTCAGCTATTCCAACGTGAGATTTGACTTTATAGAATGGTTACAATGGTTACAATGGGGGGTGATCTTCAGCCAGGTCGTTTGGCTGATCGGCTTGTGGCTGGTCTCTGCCAGCCAAAAATAAATCCATAAGCTCAGACATAAAAAAGAAAAGCTTTGCATTTCGCTGATGAAGGAACTGATGAACAAATTGAGAGCTCACTTGATGCAGTAAAAAAGGTTGCATCTCAAGAATATCCTGGAAGTGAGGTTCAAAAAGCACTTGATACTTGCGGCGCAGAGAACAAACGTGTTCATCAGTACAGTTAAAAAGGACATGTGCTTCATCTTGAATTTGGTTGCAAGGACACCTGTCACACACAGAGGTACCATCATCCTGCCAAACAGCCGATTCAACTTTCAAAGTATGAGCACGAAGCCGGAACCTGCTCACATTACGCATAACTTGCTTAGGCAAATCCAAAAAAAGATACCAAGGCAGGGGTGCATAGGTTTGGCGAGCGTTGCAAGCAAAAGGAGTAGCAAACCAAGCTTGGTAAGTAGCTAGTTTGTTGTTGTTTTCCCTTGGATCCACTGACTTGGCTTCTCTCCAAACTCCTTGCAATCTGTACCTCAAGTCTGCACTAAAATCATTCATGGAAATGGCACCTCCTGACCTCACAGCCTGCTCTTGTCTTTTCCCATCAGTATAGCGACCAAGTTATTTCATGCATTTCCAGTGGTACGTTCGTTGGCAAACATCATAGATATACATATCAAGGTAAGGAGGTTCAGAGTTAATAGGTGCATAGCTACCATGGTAATTGCATGTTTGGCAGCAATATTAGTGCGAGCAGCAGTTGAGGTAGTCGCAGGCTGAAAGCCAGCTTTCTTGAAGAAAGGTAGGGCCCACTTCTCAATAATTTTTGGGGCAAAATGGGTGTGGTAGTGCACTTGGTGGTGGATGAGGCTTCTCCTTCCGTCTTATTATTAACCGTGCAGTTTCTCCAACCATCTATATGGGTTGTGTCAAAATCATTGTTATAAATAGCATTGATAGCATGGCTAGCTATTCTAGCTTTTGTAAGCTTGTGGACTGAGGTTTCCTTATAATTCCAGATCCCAGAGGCTTGGCATAGCGAGCTGAGGGGGTTGATGACAGGAGGGGTCAGCTCTGTCTCTATGTGAAGCAACTTTTTCTTCTTGTTTTTGTGGTTATTGATTTGTGTATCTAGGCTGTGTGGAGTGTTTGGACAGGAAGGAGGGTTGCGGATTTTGCCTGTATGGCCAGTATCTGTTGTGCGTAGGGCGTTGGGCTGTGTTGGGATGTAGTTAACAGTGCTTTGACTGGCATTAGCTCCTGGATTATTCTGGCTAAAAGGTTGAGACATCGGAGTGTGTGTGTGTTTTAATGTTGAGTGTGTGCGCTTGCTGGTTGGCCCTTCCATAGGTTAATCTTGTTGAGTGGGCGTCAAAACATTAGAGCTAGCAGTATTTTGTGTTGATGTATGAATTATTTGTGTAGGAGTGGTGCTCAGCCTACTCTTGGAGTGAGTATTTTTTATTAGGTGTCTCTTCTGTGGGTTTTGTTTCTTTGGCGGTCATTACTTCCTGAGTAATAGGACAAATTTCTTGTGTGGGGATGTTAACTGTAGGGGCGGACAAGGTGGCTTGGTCACGTCTGAGGCGGCGTCCAGTATGTACGTGTCTGTAGTGATTTAGATTCAGATTTACACGGGGGGACCTTCAGCCAGACTGTTCGGCTGATCGGCCTGTGACTGGTCCTCGCCAGCCTGTGTCTGTAGTGAGATGTGGAGCGAGGTCATGGTGATGGCACAACTTGTGTGGAAGGGATGCTGTTTGATTGGGAGTCTGCAAGAGGGTAGGTATGAATCTGGGTATCTGGTTCCACATTGAGGCCGCTCACATGTGTGTTTTTGATAAGGCGGTAATGTGCAAGAGTGTTTGTTTCAGTGTTTTTGTAGGCAAAGATTTTTTTGATGGAGGATATACTTAACTCTTCTTCCTGGGAAAGGTTAACCAGTGCCGCCAGCCTGTTGAGTGCTATTTTACGTTTAACGTTGACCTTGGAGTATTTGGCTTGTAGCTGAGCTACTGTGATGACGTGAGTCTTACACGGGGATGTGAGTTCATGGATTCCATTCATTCCAAGGCCCATCAGGGGTTGCATTATGCAGGTTATGAGGGAGGAGAGATTGTGGGGAGGTGGTTTATGCAGGTAGAGGGCTTTATGGATGAGATTCAAATCCTCATCAAACACAACTTCCTCGTGTTTCATGAGGTGAAGCTTACTAGAGTGGATACTGATCAATTTGCGGGCACGCATGCAAATGTTGAGCTGGCGTCTTATGTGCAGATTGGTTCCTTCTTGTTTGGTAAGATAGGATGTAGATAAGATCTGAAGGTCCGCTATTTGCTTAATGAGGAGATTGAGGCTTATGGTGCGGTGTCTAGTTGAGGGATCCTTTAGGCTAGATGTGAGTGCAAAAGCTAGGCGTCTGTGGTATTCTACACAAATTGAGGTGCGCTCTAGTCCAAAGTTATCAGAATCTTCACGAATCATAGCTGCTGCTGTGCTGTTCTAGAGTTTGTATTTATGTTTGATAATCCTGTCTATCATGGTATCCCAAAGGATGAGGTCTGCTGGTGTGCAAGGAGTAACAAGGGTTACAAGGGGGGTAGGCCTACAGCCCGAGAATCTGGCTGATCGGCTGCTGGAGAAACATTCTCATCCAGCATCAAAAATGGAAACCAGTTCAGACAAAAAAAATTTGAAAATCTGTGCGAGTCTCGTGTGCAAGGAGTAAGAGTATGCACAAGCATAGGCAAGGCTAGGGATAATGGCTGTACGGACAATATCTAGCGTTTGACGTGGGGAAGCATAGGAGGAGGAGTCAAGGTTATCAAGCTTATTTCTGAGATTACAGTTCATGCGTTGAATTTGATGCTTCCAATTTAAGTCCATGGTGATTCTAATTCCAAAATAAAGGAAGGATTCATGTAATGCAAGAAACTGGGAAAGAAAAGAAAACTACGCAGGTAATGAAAACACTCCCCACATTAAAGAAAAGAGGATACCTAGGGCCGAGGCAACGTGTATCCCCTTCACCAAGAGAAACAAAACAAAGAATCAATGGGGATCAGGAGGGTTACTAGCAGTAGCCCGTGCCTGATCTTGGTGACGAGAGTTGAGAGGAGTTTTCTCAAGAGTGCGTCTGGTGCTAGAAAGTTTATAAGTGTACTGGACAGAATGGGCATGAAGCTTCAAAGCAAGCCTGTTGGCTGTATGAGTGTCAAGACCAAGCTCTTTAAGAGGCTCCAAAGTGTGATGGGTGTAGATGACTCCAACTACACCTAACAGAATGGTATGGAGGGCGACTTGAGCTGAGGCCCTTGAAAGATGGCTACATAGCCTGAGGACGCGGTGCTGATGCTTAGACTCTCCTACAACGCCTCGGAGGCATCCAGCTGATTCTTGGGCCTGGTGTATTCACAGTATTTGACCTCCACAAGATGGATGTGCGTCTGCTCTGAAAGGAGCTGACTAGGGTTACGGACCTTTGAAGTAGGTGGAGTGGCTGTGGCTGGCGCTGAGTGCTCCCTGCTCTCCCGCGCTCCCCTCTACTCCTCAATGAATACCGGGAATTGGTCCTTGACACTCTTTTCATTGGAGCAACTAAAACTGCATCAGGGCGACTAGAGGTGAGCCTTTGTTTGTCAGGGAAACGACGAGGGAAAATGTATTTTGGAAGGGTTCTGCTTGTTGAGTGTTCATGTATCTGCAGGTTCTGTAAAGCAAGACGATCTACGCTGCCAATGTCCATGGAGGCAAGGCCTGCCCCAAGATGGCCTTTGCTGACACCTTTAAGGAGGATTCTGCTTGCAATATTGTGGCGCTCTGTCAGGCTGGTGTGTTCCATGCACTTCGCAGTGCACTAGCTAGTACATGCGGGCGAGCCTGCCTGCTCACGACAACCAACAGATCCAGATGGCAGGCATGGAAGAGCAAGAGAAGCAAACGTATTCAAGGCCTGCCTGATAGGATGCTGCATTTGCTTTGCTGTTGCATCAGCATATGCATGCGAACCGCCCTACCAGCCTCCGGGTGTGGTAGATGATATTTTTACGTTCAAATCAACCATTTTGGTGGTTGTTTTTGGTTGAAACAACCATTCTGGTTGAAACAAGAGGCAATCAACCAGACCTGGTTGTTTCAGCATGGTTGAAACAACAGCCCAAACATTTCCGACGTGGGGGTGATAAGACAGTTGGTGGAATGCTTCAATGCAACATAATGCCTCTTACTTGTGCACATATCAGGCTGCATGTACGCCTTTTGGCATCATCAAATGATTTGTAAACAAGATTGGTTTGGTTTGGTTACAGGCACCTTCTGCTTCAGCTAAGCTGCCCTTGTAGGCAGGTACAGTTATTACAGTTAACACTATCCTGTCCTATCCATGGTCTGATAGGAGCAGATTATGGTGTTGCTGAGATAGCCATGGTGCTATATGGTGGTTTGTTGGGTGGGCTGTAGGTGCGCCTTGGAGCTGTACAGGGAGCTAAACTTTGTGCACCTCCCTGATGTTTTATCGTGTTCGCTGCGTTGCTGGTCTTTCTCGTGGGTTCCTGGAGTCTCTTGGTGTGTCCTTAGCCTGTTCTAGTGACAAACACGGAGCTGGACATGCTGCTTTCTCTGGTGATGCTAGAAGTGCTTGCCATTTGAACACTGTGTTGAACATGTTGCTTTCTTGGTGCCGCTCTCAGAGCTGAACTGCTGTTCACACATGGTGCATCAATGTTTCCTGGACGTTGACCTTTTCCTTCCCAAATGGTGTCCTAGGATTAGCCAAGTTCGTGTCTGCTTGCCTGAAATGCTGTGATTGAGCTTCTAGCTCATTTTGTTTTTTTAGATTGGACTGGTTTGGTTGCAGGCACGTTTCGCTTCAGCTAAGCTGCCCCCGCAGGCAGGTACAGCTATGTAACCCTTCCTTCCTTCCTTTCCTTCCCAAACAGAGACGAGCGAAACCCCTTCATTTTGCTGCTTTAATTAGGAACGTTTGACTCTTTTGTTCCACTGGAACAGGTGGCACCTGTTTGCCATATCTTCTCTGCCGATTCCTGCACAAGTGAGAAAATCCTTTTTTCCTTTTTCGCTTAATAGGCTGAGCAGCCAAACTTACTGGCTGAAGGCTGAGATTCATTGTAAACCTTGTAAACCTATGTGTGCCTATTTTCTTAAACCGTCACGTAACGGTTACGCTGCACAACATGATGATGGGCATCCAGAAAAGGGATGCAGAGCATATCATGGACGCACCTGATGTGTTTTCATGAGTAATTTTTAGCAGTATGTCTCAGCCCGAAGTATCCTCTTTTCCTTTATAGTTTAGTATTATAGTTAGTATATATAAGTTTAGTATTATAGTTTAGTAAACCCCTTATAGTATAGAGTACGGCGGTGATGTAGAGGGAGGGGATGATGAGGGGAGTGATGATGAGGGCCCGGAGTTCTTGGATCCAGAGGAAGCTGAAGTGGGCCTTGACCAAACATATAATGAATGGAAGAGTAGGAAGGGAAAGAAGGGAAAAAAGTACAAGGGCTAGGAAGGTGGCCGGCCTGAGCCTGGGCGTAAGCTCAAGCTCTTAGTATGGAATGTGCATGGGATTGGGGGGCGATCTGCTGATGCTAATGCAGAGCTCAAGGTTTTAGATGTATGCCACATGGTCAAAGACCATGACATTGCAGTGCTTACAGAAACAAGAACTGGTGATGCATCTAGGTTGCTGCAGCACTTGCCTGGCTTTACTTTGCACAACTTGGGAATGGCTAGAGAGAACGAAGGCAAAAATGGGTTTGGGATTGCTGTGTTTGTTGCGCCAGGCAGCTCAGATTATGTGCGCTTCCATAAAGTCAGTGAGCACACGCAGTGTATTTGGCTTCAATGTGACAAAAAGATGTTTGGGCTGAGGGAACATGTGATGATAGGTGCTACTTACATAAATCCTCTGAGTGGTTCGTTTACTTCTCGTGCTATTCACTCTCACTATACTAATCTTTTTGAGGACGTGCTTGATGCTTTTCAGGTATCTTCGCAAGTCATTTTGTGTGGCGACTTTAATGCGCATGTTGGAGAGCTGAGTGAAGTGAGTGACGCGCATTCTCGGTTTGTGTTGGACTGCCCTGAGCTCCTAGAGACTAGGAGATGTGCGTGCAAGAGTGTGAACAAGGCAGGCCAGCTGTTGGTTGATCTAGCAGCTGCGACGAGTATGACCATTTCGACTGGGCGTGTTGTTGGAGATGATGGGCAGCCCTCTTTCACTGGGCATTTTGGTGATAAGAGAAGTAGGCCAGACCATGTGTTGTTGTCTCCGGCTCTGCTCAAAATCGTACAATGTTTTGAGATGAAAGAAACGCGTGCCTCAGATCACGCAGGCTTGAGCACTGTGTTTAGAGTGACTGATGAGGGTGGAGAAGGTGTGAATGCTCCACACCATGTGTGCAAAGCTGGAGAGTGTATCAACAAGTTAGTGTTGCGTTGGCAGCAGGATAAGGCCCAAGTTTACGCTGAGCACATTCGGGACAATGCTGAAATGCTGGCTCAATTTGATGAGGCAGAGAGGTCTGGGGATGTAGATAAATTGGCGTTTTGTGTGCGTTCTTTGATCATCCAGGCAGCGAGCAGTAGAGCTGTGGGCATGTCAGGCCGAGCAAAGTGTGTTTTTAAACGTGAGCGTAATAGGAAGGGTCCTCTAAACCCTGTGTGGTTCAATGAAGAATGTTGGGAGAAGCGTAGGGCTTTCATTGAGGCAGTGAAGCATGGTGAAGCCAGGCATGCTTGCAGATTTCTCAAGAGGGAAAGTATGAGGTGCAATCGTAGGATGAAGCGAAGGCACGCGAGACAGTTGCGGAATTTGTTTTTGGATAGGCTATTTCGGAAGGATCCGGCAGTGCACGCTTTACTAAAAAAGCACACCAAGCCTCACACAACCCCTGTGCCTGCTCCAGCTTGGCATGATCACCTACACAAACACTTCAGAGCAAAGAGGACATTTGAAGAGTCTCGCCCATCTGCGAGGGATATGGCTGTGCCACTGGGCCGGCGCAACCTTCCACCTGAGGTCCTTCTCAGGCAGGGCGCGCAGTCTGGGTGGGCTCCGGAGCCAGATGAGTTTGAGATCCCTGATGTATTTGTGTTAGAAGGTATGTTGGGTAGTGAATTTCAGAAGTTGAATGTTGGTGCCTCTTCAGGCTTTGATGCGATCCCGATTCCTTTTCTTAAGCATGCGTGCTTGCCAGTGCAGTGTGGGAATAAAACCAAACAAGTAAATGTGCTGGTACCTCTGTTGGCTCGTCTTTTTAAAGTGTTGCTGACTGAAAGTAAAGTGCCTGCGTGCTGGAAGGTTGCCAAGTTGAGCCCCATTCACAAAAAAGGGGAAGTGCTGAAACCTGGGAATTATAGGATGATTGCGGTTAGCGGTGTAATGTATAGGATTTATGCTAATGTGCTGAAAAATCTGGTGACAGATTGGTGTATGAAAAAGGGAAAGATTCCGGACACGCAGTTTGGCTTCTTTCCAGGAAGGAGCACTCTGCATCCTCTGTTCATTCTGAGGCACCTCAAGCATGCTGCGAAAAAATTGAAGCCACGGAATTCTTCCAGATTGCACGTTGCTTTCATTGACTTTTCTCAAGCTTATGACACCGTGCCCAGACAGCAGCTTTGGTCTCACTTGCAGCGCAATGCAATGCCGACTCCTCTGCTCAGTGTGATCAGAGATATGTATGATAATGATGAGTACATTCTAATGGATGGTGAGAAAAGGGCGCGCGTGCAGCCATCGAACGGTGTTAAGCAAGGTTGTCCTTTGTCCCCCCTTCTTTTCTCTCTGTACATCAATGATATGGGCAGAGAGATAAGTGAGGGCATTGAGGGTGCTGTGACTGGTGATAGAGTGAATGGTGTGTTTCACATGATGTACGCTGATGACCTTGGATTAACTACGAATGACCCTGGTGAAATGCAGAAGATGCTGGACAGACTCCGTGTGTATGCCCAGAGAAAAGGGTTGACTGTAAACACAGCTAAGTCAGAGGTGGTGCACTTCAACAGTACGTCTGTCTCTCCTCTGCAGAATCCTTTTACGTATGATGGAGTGGTCCTTCCAGAGAAGGACAGGTTCAAATATTTGGGAGTGCTGTTGGATAAAAAGATGGATTTAAAGGTAGCTGAGGAGCATGCGGTGCGGCCTTATATGGCTGCACAGAGAAGGATTTCGGAGTTTGCCAAGGGTCATGACCTGAAAAACAGGCCTCATGCTATGCTCTGGTTGTCCAAGGTGTATGGCATTCCTGCTGGGATGTATGCGTGCCAGGTGTGGGGAACTCATTACTTGAGAGAAGGCAGTGAGTTTGAGAGTCAATTGCAGAAAAGACATCTGTGTTCCTTGAGGCGCATTCTTGGAGTAAAGAACAGTACTACAAATTGGCCGGTGTTGAGAGAGTGTGGCCAGGAGCCTCTGCAGTTCTTCTGGTTCCGTGCCTCCATCAAGTTTTTTAATAGCATGCTTGACTCCAATAGTGAAGTCTTGCGTCGTGTGCTGAGGGCTGATTTAAGTCTGGCTTCTTTTGATTCCTCTTGCTGGGCTGCTGAAGTCTCTAATGCTTTTGGTGGGATGCGGAATGGTGATTCGTTCAAACAGAACATGCTGAGAGCTGAGAAAATCCCCATGCAAGAGTTCATTGGTGATTTGCGATACAGACAGCAGAAAGTGTGGAGAGGGGCCGATGTTTTTTGTCCTCGTGCAGTTAACAAGAAGGTAGTGACGTACCATAAGTGGTGTGGGAATTCTGAGAGTGGTCCCAGAGGTGCTCCTTTTTGTATCCCCTCGTATCTGTTCAAGGATTTGGACAAGCATGTTTTGAGAAACATTAGCAGATTTAGATTGCGTGCTCATCACTTGAGAGTGGAGTCTGGTAAATGGCTTGGGGGTTCAAGTATCTGTGATAAGTGTGAGTGTGGGGAAGTCCAGGATGAAAAACATGTGCTTTTCTTTTGCAAATGTACTGAGGTGCGCGAGCTACGCACGAGATACAAGGACCTTTTTGAGGAGATGTTTAAGACTTTGCGTGTGTTTGCTCCGCCTTCAAACGCTGACTTTATTCCATTCTTGGCTTGCCATCATACTATCACTGATTCTGAAATCAATGCTTTCATAAACCAAGACTCATACAGACTTCTTAGATTTGTGTCAGACTTGGTCTCAATTTTTGATACTGGTTGAGCTTGTTTCACCAGCTGCCATCAGCCAGAGTCTCGGGCTGTAGGCCACCATTGTAAACCCCTTAAACCCCTTTTCCTTTATTAATGTGGGAAGTGTTTTTTCACCTCCCACGTTTTTTTTCTAGCGGTATACTGTTCCCAACTTCTCTGAACATTGCGCAGATTCCTGGCCGAAGCACTGCGCATTTCCTGGTACACTGAGCTTCACTGCTATCCTGATGAACTCATCATAGTTTGTATGCACAACCTCAGGCTTATTTGCAGCAAAATAACACTCCAGAACTTGATACAAGGCTTCCTCTTTTTTGGTAAAAAAAAACTCTCCTTTCCTTCCCTTTTCCAGTTTGCATGCCTATCCTGGTTGATTTGGTTACAGGCGTCTATTTGCTTCAGCTAAACCGTCCTTGTAGGCAGGCAGAGCTATGTAACCCTTTCCTTTCTTTTCCTTACACGCAAAAGCCAATGCTGTCCCTGCTCCTTAGGCCAAGTGGATTTTTTAGAGGGTCTTGATTCTGAGCTCGATAGACTACAAATTTCATCCTGTTCCCTGTATAAGTATGCGCACCGGCCATTAGTCAGGTGACTCAGCAGCAGATCTGCTCGTCATTACAATCATTGCTGCACCAGAAGGTTGCACTCAACAGGATGAGTCTTTTTTTTTATCTAGCATACGCAAAAAACTATCTGGGTGAGCTTGCTGATGGCAGTGACAACAAGTGGTGGACGAGAGAGACACACCGCGCAGTGTCAGTGAGGTACAAATAACCAACCTGAAAGGATTAAGGATGAGGAGGGAAGCATGTTACCCAGAAGCTTGAGACTGCTGCGCAAAATGCTGGCCAACATCATCGCCAAAAACACTGGGAAAATGGGCCAATGAAGCAACACCTGTCTGTGTTAGCTTGAAGAACAGTGACAGGAAAGCACAAGCAGAGACAGACAAACAGAGAGAGAGAGAGAGAGAGAGAGAGAGAGAGAGAGAGAGAGAGAGAGAGAGAGAGAGAGAGAGAGAGAGAGAGAGAGAGTGAGAGAGTGAGAGAGAGAGACTTCTGCATAAGGACTGAATAGTAACCATTACAAAGGCAGGAGGGATTTGGGAGGTTTTAATGCCAATATAGGAAACCATAACTCATTGACATCTTCATCTTGTCTCTCTAAATTTTGAAAAACAAGTGGCGTGATGTTGCGGAAATTCCCTCTTCTCACGTTAACAGAGATGCATAGCGAGCTGGTACAAGATCCCCCCAAAAGGCTTGTTTTTGAGGAGTTGTTGCTGATATAAAACAAGCGGTGACCTAATTAACGTCCTGATAGAACCCAGGAGTTGGAACACTGGCCTTTGCCCCCAACGTGCTTTCTGGTACTCGACAGCAGCTCCAATTTGAGGGATTGCAAAATTACAGCCCTAAAATTCATCTTGGGACATTTTGGGTTCTCACAATGGACAAGTGCTTCTGCTGAGCTGCCCTCTAGGCTGATACAGCAACCTTACCGTCTGGCCCTAGCACTACCCACCAGCACCTCCAGCGCAGTTGCCTTCTTGTACACCCTGCTGTCCACGCTTTTTGGTGGGCTGACAGCATTGCTGTTCCGGCCCCAGCGTAGCACATCCATCTCCTCTTCAGAGAGCAGCACAGCCTGCACAAGCCACCCCAATCGTCCTTTTAGAGTGACGCGTCATTTGACCTCACTTTCTAGGACTGTGATGCCACAAAGCACAGCCTCCGTCAAAGAACACAGTCTGCAACACTGCCTGCATGAGCCAGCCCAATGATTGTTTTCGGAGTGATATGCGATATGGCCACACTTTCATGCTCTGCAGTGCCCAGCCTTGCATCCTACGCATTGGGTGGAAACGCAATCTACAGTGCTGCCAGCAGCAGCAGTTCATCCAGGTCAGGAGTGCAAAAACAAGTTGGAGTGGCTGATGCATGTGGGTATGCAGATGCAGCTACAGGCGCTCAGCCGTTCCAGCCATATGCCACGGCAGCAAACATGTTATGTCTCGCTTTTGTCCTGCAGATCCTGGATGTGGACTAGGCTGAGTTCCTTGGAAATCCTATTGATTCAGCAAGCCACTACTTTTTCAGCATGACTTCCCCAATATGAGTCAAGTTGCAGCTCAACAAGCGTGGTCACCCATGTTGCTGAAGCCTACAATCACTGATAATGCAACAAAAAAGGCAAGGGCTTTTGAATCTTGGACAAATGCACCCTCTCAGAGTACATCGTGGGAACACAATTTGCCATGCACACCCTTGCAGGTGCCAACAGTGCACACAGATACCGCTTATGCTGCCCGCGGGCGACTAGAACTTATGTGTCCTGCTTCGGGCCAAAAATAAGACTGATGTGGTCTGCTGTGGGTTGTCCCCACCTGTGACCTTCCTGCCAAAGCAGCATTCGCTGAATTGCAGTTTTCCTCGGCATTGCTCCTAGACGCGTCATTGTTGCCACCCATGTTACTGTCCCCCTGGCTGCTGCTGCTGCTGCCACTGCCACTGCCGCTGTAGGTACTGCCATTGCTGTTGCTGCTGTTGCTGTTGCCAGCCTCTGGAAAGGGGCTCACAGGATTGCCTTCATCCAAGAAAGAGCTGTCTGTGCCTGACTCTCCACCATGAACTGAGGTCTGATCAAATTGACTGACCTCAGGGCTGCCGCTGCTCTCCAAAACACCGCTGCCATTTTGTTTCAATGGCCCTGTGCTGTACCTTGCGCCCTGCCCCAACTTTGACTCAGTGCTGTGATGTTTCGGTATTTTTGCCTTTAAAGCTCCAAACCCTTTGCCGCCGCCGCTGCTGCTGCTGCTGCCGAAGCCGGCGCCACTGCTGCTGCTCTTGCTGCTGCTGCTGCTGCTGCTGCTGCTTTGGCTGCTGCCAGGCTTCCCGCTCACAGCAGCCTCACCTGCTTGCGCCTGCCCTTAGCATATTGGAACAGGAGGGGCACAGTCTTTTAGCAAGAGGAAAAGAGTTAGATCTGCTGTATGCAATTTAATTCCAACACAGACAGAAACCTGCCTGTGTTCAATGTCCTTGCTTTGAGTGCAGCGGCTTTTCTTTTGTTCAAAGGATGTGAGGAAACTACCATTTTCCTCCCTCAATTTCTATTTATCCAACAACATAAATTGCACGAAACCATCAAAATTTGCGGCCAGTTTCATAGGGAAACATAAGCACAGGAAGCAGCATGCAACGCATACGTCCATCAGCCTCATCAATTCCATGTTTGCATGTTTCATCAGAATCCAGCAGCCAGCATTGTCTGCCAGGGCTCTCATACCCTCAATCAGGTGAAAGCAGCAGTCTTCTCGAATAAAAGGCCTGCACTTTGTACTCTGCCAATGTGTCTGTCCACATCAGTCCTTGACTTGTTTGCCAGGGCTCATTAGCCGCAATCATATGTAAGACAGCGTTCTTCTTCACTAAAAGGCCCGCAAATCGTACTCTGCCAATGTGTCTGTCCACATCAGTCCTTGACTTGTACGCCATTGCTCATAAAACCAATCATGTGTAAGATAACGGTCCTCTTGACCAAGCGCATACTTGCCACACTCTGCCAATGTCAACCTGAAGATAATACCTGCTTGTGATAGAGGAATCCACTTTATGGAACTCATACACTGCTCAGACACCCCTTACCCAGCCTACAAACAGCTGCTGCCCAGCATGCTGGCACCATTTTCAGACTCCGCGCCCGTCGCCCGTAGAAATCCAAACAGAAATAATAAGGTGACCTTGCACATCATTTAACTTGTTGATGTGGCAGGCACTATCTACAATGACTACACCATTGCTCCTCTGGTTGAGCTTGGCCTGACCAGACATAATGCAAAAAAATCAGCCTCTTAATGAAGCTGCCATGCACTCCAGTCCTAAACAAGAACCGTAACCCCCAGGCACACATATACTTGCAGGGCTCTTTTGGTAGGGGTGGCACTGGGGGCGAGGCAGTGATGAGCAGGAGGAGGAGAGTCCACGCCCCCAGGCGCATGGCTGTCAACCCACCAGACCCTCACTAGTTGTTTCCCGTCGGCTCCTAGCCTAGTTTAGGCTCGGCCTGTGAGCCTCTTTGGTGAGGCCCTAGCTAGCTTGCTAGTTCAACTAAGTCAGGGGACCTTTCCTCACAGCACGCAGCCGGAACTGGCTTGCGTAGTCTTTCTTTTGCCAATGCGTCTGCCCACATAAGTCCTTGACTTGTTTGCCACATTTGCTCATGTAAATCATTATCATGTGTAGGAAAGCGGTCCTTTTGCTTGATAGACCCACATGTCATACCCTGTCAACATGTCTGCCCACATCAGTCCTTGGACTTCCTCCACAGTGGCAGCCCCAGCTCACCTTTGCATGAGCAGAGGAGGTTGCCCACAGGTAGTCAAAATAGTTTGCTTGCTGGGTGGCATTAGCTTTGGCTCGTGCTGCAACTGTGAGATCCCGCCCACTCTTGCGCTGTGTGCGAGCAGGGTTGGTTTTTGGCTGCTTAGAGGTGGTTGACATTGATGAAGCAAGGTTTGGTCCTGTGGCCGGGACTTCATCATGTACTTGAGAGTGCAGGGGAGAAGGGGTCCCAGCTTGGAGAGTAGGGTATGCCTCCATGACAAATGTACGCAGCAGTACCTGCATGTACAGGGTGCATGTGCATGGGATGCTCACACTGCCTCAGCATGTCAAGTGAGAGGGAGCTTAAAAGCTAGGGAGAGCTCCCCAAATTTAAAAATCATGTGTACCCACACAAGATCATGTTCAACACACCTCCCACACTGAGTCCCCGAGAAAGGCAAGGGCTGTTGTGTTGAGGATGGCACGTGGGTTCTTGCCTTGCGTGTCCGGAGGGGGAGGGAGGCCTGCTGCAGTGTATGCAGGCGCTGTGAACGCTCGCTGGGATGGCGGTGCTGTGTTTTCAGTAATCCGAGCCACTGCAAATGGGAACTGCTGCCCCTGTGTGCGCTGACGTGGCCTGTCGTTGACTCTGCGCCTTGTGTGCTGTGGCATGCTTGTCAAGACCAGCTCCCTTGTCACAAGTTGGCTGTGAAACACCTCAGGAGAGGATGTAGGGAAAGCTGCGTGCATACTCCCCCGTAGTGTTGCTCTCTATCAAAAGGTCTTCCAAAAGGGCTTTTGAGCAACTATCAAAAGGTCTTCCAAAAGGGCTTTTGAGCAAAAGGTGCAACACGTAAAGTTTAGGTAGGTTCGTAATGAATTATTAATAATGATAATTAGCTAATATTCGGGAATCCATTGCATTATGTTTAACTTTGAGAGATTGTTTTGCTCTTAGCATCTGTAGAGGCCACCATCATGCGTGATCCAGGGAGCAACAGGGGTAGGTGCACACTCTATGGCCCATGCTCTTTCCTGTGAGCAAAAGCCCGCTTCAACCCGTTCTTTTGGACAGCGTTTGCCTCTGTGCAATGTGTTGTTACAGATGTGGCCAGGGAATTCACAGAATGCGTGGAGGACTCCAGTCCTTTGCTCTCCAGAGGTGACCCTATTGCCTCTGTCTCGTTCCATCCGCCACGGACAACATGGCATCGGTTACAGCATGCTCTGCGCGCTTTCCAGAAAGTGGGTTGTCATGTCGTAGCATCGCAAGGTGCATGCTTTGCTTGGCAGAAAATGAATCTTGAGAAGACCTTAACATTGTGTAGCTCTTTGTCCCTGTGCACTGGCGAGCCATGAGTGACTGGCCTCCCAATGAAAATCCAAACTTGCACGCTATGGGGCCTCTGCACTTCTCAGGTGCTGCTCTTCCGATATTAGCACGCAGGCATCCATCCCGTTTGAAATTTTAGATGACAGTGGGAATAAGGGTACTGATTGCTGTCATACTCCCCTGACAAATTTGGGGAATCGCCACTCAACAAATAGGAGGACAAGGTTAAGCTCTGTATCCGGCCTCCATTTTGAAATCCGAAGTGGATGAATATAGGTTTGCTTCATCTTACTGTAAGATGGATGACACTTTTGCTCTTGCAGGGGCTCTGCGGCTGGCACGCTGCAGGGAGTCATCACTTCACAGCAGAAGGTGCGTTGATTGCATTCGTAGTGATGCAAAGCCTATGGTGACCAATTGCGGATCTGAATTCGCAGCAGAGAGACACAATGCAAAGGGAATAGATCTTGGCAACAAAAGGTTTTAAAATGTACCATGACAGAAGAGGAGGGGCCTGACAATACGTGCTGAGCTTTCGCAAATGCCTGCAATGTGCATGCATGAACAAAACAGGCAATGTTTTTATGTATTGCTTGGACAGGACGATTGCCACCCATAGCTGATTTTTATGCTAGATACAAGCTGGAATTGTATTTTTGCAGAGCGCAGCAAGATGAACAGCTTTGAGTCCATCGACTACCTGCCGCCATCCTCAGCAGCATACCGGAAGTGAGTACTCCATGCGTGTGATATTTGCACTGCAATACAATTCTCCTATATGAAATGTGTTGCCAATTTCATTAGGAACGGGTGTACTGGTAGCAAGTGTGTCGTGCAAAGTGGATGACTCAGCAAAGATCGAGCCTGGTACAACCTTGTGCTTCTTTGTACGTTGTTTCCTAGCTCTGTCTATGGATTTGAAATGAACTAGTCATGTTGGTTGTGATTGTCCAGAAAGCACTGCACTTGAAACTAATAATGTATGGCATGGCCCTGGTGGCTGTTCCAACATTGTTTTGTCTGCAATCAATAGGATGGGAGGTCAAAGCACCTTTGAATGCTTCTAGTATGCTAGTAATACCCAAACACTTCTCGTGTTTGCACCAGCAAAGGTGTGCATGGCTGTGCTGCCATGGCCTCAGCTTGAGGCTCAAGTCCAAAGCACAAACACTGGAGTTTGTTATTGCTCACATTGAAATTGTGGACCAAGTCCCGCGAAGGCTGGAGTACCTAGTTTTGTACATGCTCCTCCCCCTTATAAAAAAAGTGCATTACAGACTCATAGATGAAGTACACACACGCACACACACACACACACACACACACACACACACAGGTGGCTTGCAAACCAGCCGCACAGACGGCACTGGGACCGTTGGCTGGTCATGGGCTTGGTGGGCGTGAGCATGGGGCTCCTGGGCCACTTCCTTTATGTGGTGGGTGCCTCAGAACCAATTTTCTTAAATGGTATGCACCTACATTGCACTTGCTTTCTACTACGGACACACTTTTTTGCTGTGACACACTTTCAAAGCACCAGGCAAGCTTCTTGCTTCGTTCATCTTCTGGAAAGGCAAGGTAGAGCATTGTGTTGGGGTCGCAACTGTATATGGCTTGACGTGGGCGTGGTGGGTGAGAGCATGGGCCTCCTGAGGCACCACTGTGGTGGTCCAATGATTACAGGCACTAGCTGTCAAATGCATTGCAGATGGCTTGTCATGGGTTGGTAGGTGGGAGCATGGGCCTCCTGAGGCACCACTGTGGTGGTCCAATGACTACAGGCACTAGCTGTCAAATGCATTGCAGATGGCTTGTCGTGGGCGTGGTGGGTGAGAGCATGGGCCTCCTGAGGCACCACTGTGGTGGTCCAATGATTACAGGCACTAGCTGTCAAATGCATTGCAGATGGCTTGTCATGGGTTGGTAGGTGGGAGCATGTGTCTCCTGAGGCTCTAATTGTGATAGTCAAGCGGGAAGGCACTAATCGTCAAATGCAATCGTAAATTGTGAAGTGCAAATGCACTGACTGTGGTAGCCTGGGGCTCAGCTCCTCAACCTGCAGGTCAGCTCCTTCCGTGTCTGCAGGCATCGTCCTGCATTTCTTTGATTTACAATGCCACCCAACAAACAAATGCTGCCTTGGCTTCTAAGAATACAACGCTTTATTGAGCTAGTCTAGGGGGATGAAAATGCATTTCTTTGGTTAACAATGCCACACAACAAACGAGTGCTGCCTTGGCTCCAAAGAATACAACACTTTATCGTAGCAACTCTGGGGGGATGAAAAAAGAGGGGAACAAACTGTGCAGGGCATGCATGTTGTTGTAGAATGATAGTGAATACAGAAATCTGCTGCTAGACTCTCTGGAAGTCAGGCTTCAGGTCTAGGGTCTTAACTTGCTGAGGATCCCCTGCCCAATTTGCATCCAGTTGGCTCTTTGTCCGCGCTTGATTGAGCCTTGAATTCACTGCAGCTTGAGTAATGTGCTTTGAGCAAGAGCAATCCTCCCGTTCCAACTCTGCCGCAACAACGCCTTTGCTTTGCCGCAAGGCTTGCGACCTCTGCCAAACTCCTGCGTCCTCAGATGGTTGCTTTCAAATGCTGAAAACAACTTAACAAAGTGCAATGGACCATGCATCGACCCCCAAAGAATTTTTTATAAGTGCTTTGCCGCAGCACTGCATTGCGACAGTACTGCAGCAGCAGCATCTCTGCCTGTGCTGTGCCTCAATAATATTTTTTTAAAGAAACTTTCAACCAAGAGGCATATGATTGGACGCTTTCTCTTCAGCTTTGAAGTGCAGGTCTCTGCTCAATTGTACACTCCTCCTGCCGATAAATGCTCAGAAATCTCGTTGCCGGTCATTCAAGCCCAAACAGGCTCCTTACATCAGAGTCAAGGGCAACTCCTAGCAAGCCTGTGGAGACTTCTTTGGATCACTTCCTCACCACCTGTCCCTGCTTGTGTGGCAGTGCATCAACCTACTGGCAAACATCAAGTATGGGGTCACCCGCTGGATCATCGCGCACGCCAACATCGGCGTAGCCTGGCTGTACAATGTCACCTTCACCACTGCACTCGTCGCTGGGAGCAGGTGAGCGTCGCTGCTGTGCCGTTGCATTGCTGTTGTTGCCGCAAGCCCCTCGCTTCATTTTTTTTTACATGATTGGAAGTGTTGCATCGCTTATTTGTGGCATGTGCTGTCGTTTTGATCAGAGAACAAAGCAGTAGACAGGAGGGGGACATGTCTAATTCTGCTGTGGAGCATTCCTGCCAGCCTTCATGCAACATGTGTTGGGTGGGGAATGCCTGGCAGACAGCTGTGTGTGCAGAGGTTACATCCATGCCCCTAACTTACTTTGGTACATTTTGGGTGTGAGATGCCAGGCTTGATAGCAATGTCTGCAGGAATAGCATCCCTGCATTAATTGTGTATGGTATGAGGCATGGACTCCGGGTCATATGCGCAGTGCTCTTGTAGTGGGCTGAGCCCCTCAGGCAGCGGATACAGGCATTGTGTATACTGTACCTTCAGTTAGTATGTTTCTCTTGCCCATGCAGTGCTCTTGTGGTGGGCTGGGCCCCTCAGGCAGCGGATACAGGCATTGTGTATGCTGTACCTTCAGTTAGTATGTTTTTTCTGTTGCCCATGCAGTGCTCTTGTGGTGGGCTGGGCCCCTCAGGCAGCAGGGTCCGGCATCCCTGAGGTCATGGCATACCTGAATGGGGTGCTCATCAACAAGGTACGTTTGCACAGAAGCATCAATCGAGTGACTAGAGCGAGCGACTCAACAGTGTAGCTTACCTCAACACAGGATGCTTGGCAACAAAGTGTGGCGCTCTCAAACAACAGGGCACAATTGTTTGGAAGATGAGTAAGGCACAGGGATTGTTAAAATGGACCCCTGGACTCATCAATAAGGTAGGCTTTTTTCCTACTGTGTTGCAGGCACTCTCTTGCCGCTGCGCTGGAAAAGCACGCTGCATTGGAAAAGCATGCTGCACTGAGTGTGCTTGAATTGTAGCCACCCTCCCCTTGGAATTATCTGCATGGCCTAGGGTGGCATGTTACAATGTTTGACAAGTGCAGATGAGCACCAAATTGAGCCAGGCTACCAGCCGGGTTCATCAGAGAAATTCAGTTCTATTACTTAATTGCAAATTGGCAGGATCTTTTCCCTTGGCAACCACTCTCTCTCTCTCTCTCTCTCTCTCTCTCTCTCTCTCTCTCTCTCTCTCTCTCTCTCTCTCTCTCTCTCTCTCTCTCTCTCTCTCTCTCTCAATGCTTGTAAGTCATGTGCCCGGGTAAAGCTGATGGAAAGAAGCAACTCTTTTTTCCTGATCCAATGTTGGTTTACCTGAAATGATGTTGAGGGTAATCTCCTCTATTTACTGCCAAGGACTTACCTGAACAAGGCATCATCTATGTGCCTGCCATGCTGCAGCTGTTGAAGGCTTTGTCTGAGACAGATATCTGGATTTGTTTGTGCTTCCCATGCTGCAGCTGTTGAACGTGCGTACGCTGCTCGTCAAGTTCGCGAGCTGTGCATTGGTGGTGGGGGTTGGCTTGCCTGTGGGCACGGAAGCTTCTACTTCTCTGATTTTTGTTTGTGCTTCCCATACTGCAGCTGTCTCACATGCGGATGCTGCTCGTAAGTTTGCAAGCTGTGCATTGGCCGTGGGAGCTGGCTTGCCTTTGCGCCTGGAAGGTCCTACTTCTCTTATGATTGTTTGTGCCTCCCATGCTGCAGCTGTTTAACGTGCGTACGCTGCTCGTCAAGTTTGCAAGCTGTGCATTGGCGGTGGGGGCTGGCTTGCCTGTGGGCCCGGAGGGTCCGCTCATCCACATTGGGGCGGCTATGGGAAGCGCCATCAGCCAGGGCCACTCCACCACAATGGGGTGCGTGTATGTAGCTCATTGGATGTTGTTTGCTCAGTGGCTGCATTGCTGCCGCCATAGCAAGCGCAGTCAGCCAGGGCTGCTCCAACACCATGGGGTTTTTGCAAACTTTTCACAGGATTTGTTTGCTCAGTGGCTGCATTGCTGCCACCATAGCAAGCGCAGTTGGCCAGGGCTGCTCCAACACATTGAAGTTTGTGCAAACTGTTTATAGGTTTTTGTTTGCTTCGTGGCTGCATTGCTGCCGCCATGGCAAGCGCAGTCAGCCAGGGTCGCTCCAACACAATGGGGTTCGTGCGTGCTGCTTGTTGGATGATGGGTTGTCAACTGTATTTCCGCTGCCATAAGAGCTGCAATCAGCCAGGTCCACTCCACTACAATGGGGTGCGCGTACTGCACAACTTCTTATTGGCTTTGCTTGGTATATCTGCAGCTGTGGAGTACGCTATCATCCTGGGCTGTGTGTATGTGTGTGTGTGTGTGTGGCCTTGTTTTTGCATAATACTCTGGACATCATACATTTTGAAGGCTAGAGATCGAACAAAAATGGGCGATGCGCCTGAAGAGGAGCATCAACCATTTTGACCTCCATCCATACCGCTGAAGGGACCTGGATTCAGGCAGAAAGTAAAAGTCAAGAAATGCAAGGATTAAAACAAAGAAAAGTTCCGATGAACACAAGCTGGCCTTGAAGCATGGTGTGAGCAAAAGGCTCCAGGCTTGCTGGCTGCAGGAGTATGATGGGCACTTGTGGCTCGAGAATCATGGCACAGATGTTGATGGTGTGTACAAGGCAGGATGCAAGTGGTGTGGGAATGTGTCCGATTGCCACATTGGCACCATTGATGATATCAGCAGTGCATGTTCGTGCACGAGGTGCTGGACTCCTTGCATTGCTGTAGCAAAGCCCTTTTGGTCCTGCTCCCAAACCAAACCAAACAGTATGAGTGACAGCAGCAGGGACAGTAGGGACAGCGGCCTGAGCTACAGTCGGTGCAGCAGCGCAGATGGGCATGAGCCAGCACGGGAGAAGCAAGCTTTTGTGCCTGCAAAAGTGGCAAGGAGAGTGGCTATTGAGTTTTGGGCACAGCTGGGGGGTTGCTTTAGATGCCCTGATGGGATGAAGCTGGCTGAGCTGGTTCTTGCGGTGCTTGGTTCAGTAGAGGGTGAGCACATGTTTCCTGCTCGGAAGTATGTGACCCACTACCCCTCAGCGCAGTTCCTTAAAGGAGAAGCACATAAATGTATGTGCTCGAGGGTTTAAGAGCATGGAGTATTTCATGTTCTCCTCCTACCTGATGTCATTGGCAGGTGGCTAAATGCAAAAAATATGCGTGAATGATGCGGCCTATAACTGGATGTTGGTAAAGTGCAATGTGCTTGGTGGACTTACTACTTGGGGACTATCAAGATATGACTTGAGTGCTTGGACTTTCAAAACTTGAACATTTGGAAGTGCATGCATGCTAATACGGTTTTGCTTGGTAAGCTGGACTGCGTGCGATACGTATGATATAATGACAATGTGCTTGCAATGAAATACTTAAAGCGTAAACGCACAATACAATGTAGCATTGTAAGTGAAAAGTTGTTACCTTATCCTGCCGCGAGGCCGCGGGCTTGGTTGGGGGGCAAAGTAATAAAACAGCACTTCTCAAGAAAGAGGGTCTCCCTTACAGTAAAGAAATCTTGGTTTTGCCAACACAAAAAAAAGGCCTTGTGTGTGTGTGTATGTGTGTGTATGTGTGTGCACGTGCGCGCTCTTTACATGTGTAACCACTGCATGCTATGTAAGGGTTGCTTGAAGGCTAGGCGCGGTCAGTTTCTTTTGTTGATGAGCTTAGGATCTTCAATCCACAGCAAAATTGTTATTCACATGAAAAGCTGTCGACTTTTGCTTTATCTCTCTGCTAAAAGGCATGGCTTCCAGCAGGGTTTCTGCCTGAAATGAAATGGATTTCAGAAGGGTAATTTTGGTGTGCGGCAGTGGCAAAAATAAGGCCCGCACGATTCAATAGAAGCCTGTTGCTCATATCCCTTAACTGCTTCTACATGTTGCTCATGCCCCTTGGCTGCTTCTACATGGTGCTCATGTCCCTTGGATGCTTCTACATGTTGCTCATGCCCCTTGGCTGCTTCTACATTTTGCTCATGTCCCTTGGCTGCTTCTACATGTTGCTCATGTCCTACGCTTGCTAAGTGTGTATCCCTTGTCTGCGCAACACCCTTTGGCTGCAGCTTCTCCACTGGGTTGTTCAGGCGCTTCAGGAACCCAAAGGACAAGCGAGACTTTGTCACTGCTGGGGCTTCTGTGAGTGCGAGCTCTGTTTGAAACGAGCACATTGCTGTGCTGGTGATTGAAATCGAGGGCACAAGTGTTAATGGTACAGGATGTTACGGGTTCAAGGGGTGCTTTTGACAGGTGCTGGCTTGTTAATATGTGCAGCACTGTCGTTGATATTTGGTATTTGGGAAAAAAGAATTGTCAAGAGTGCTCAGCACGTCATCAGGACGCTACTCAGTAAGCCATAGGATGGTGTTGGGTTCAAAAGACATGCCAGAAATGCTTCTCAGTAAGACAGTGAGGTTTAAGATGTTTTTGAAATGGGTCGGAGCTCTGTGGAGTGTGCACAGCAAGGTTCGTATGCATGGGTTCTGGTACAAGTCAGTCTTTTTTCTTTCTCCCATCCAAGCATTCACAATTTTGCTGAGTGCTCAAACATCACAACACCTTTTTTTTTTTTTTAAAAACAGGTGAAAAATATATGAAGGAGATAATGCTGGTGGCTTTGCCCTTGGCTATGCATTGTGCATTGCCTTTTCTATTGTAACTTGACTTGTGAAGTATCAAAAAATGGAGTGCCTCTTTGCTGCAGTTTAATGGGCAGGTGGTCATGGTCTTGCGCATTCCTCTCTTGCAGTGCGCTCTTCTGTGGATGGATTCCACAGCAGCAGAAGCAGTTCCCCATTAAATTGATTTGCTCAAATCCCAGTGTGGCCCCAGCTTTTGAACATCCCTACGTCGTATGACGACTAAAACGGTTTGTAAGATGATGGCAGGTTTTTACCCAAATCCATCATTTTTGTGCACATATGTTTGGCATGTTGCACAGGTGGGTGTGGCCACCGCTTTCAACGCCCCTATTGGCGGCCTATTATTTGCATTTGAGGAGGTGGCAAGCTTCTTTGGGATCTCTTTAGGATGGCAGGTGGGGTATTATTTGTTGCTCTGTCCAGACACAATAAGATGCCAATCATGTATTTTTCTTTTCTCTCCTTGTACCTCTCTCTCTTTCTAGCGCTCTGCTTGTAAATCAGGCCTTACAGCATCTCTTTTTGCCTACAGGCTGGGATGAAATGCCTGTGTGCATTCCCCTTTTCGTCCCTCCTCCTTGTCCAAGCTTGCTTCCTGCTTGCCACCTCTGTACTTATGTCTCCTTTCAGCTCTCCGCATCAATTTGTCTGACTGTGCACAACAACGCACTATGAGGTGCAGATTATCTGCTTTTATTAAATATGCACGCACATGACTTTAAACTCTAGCCATGTGCATGCGCATGGGTACCTACATCTCATTCAGAGGGATCAAGGCTCTTTCATCTGTTAGCCTGGGATTCAGAGGGATCAAGGCCCTTTCATCTTTCAGCCTATGGCTGATGCGTGCCTCTTGCTCAAGAACCACTTTACAATGATTGCGTTGCATTTGCTGAGATGTGATCCTCTAAGGCCTGCTGCATGCTTCAAGTTCAACTAAATCCTTTCCTCATGCGCACCCATAACCATCTTCATGTATAAATGCATTAAAGCTGGCTCTCATTTGCACACCTTGTGTCTTCATTGCCCTTGTTTCCTTCAATCCAGTGCCTTCATTGTTGCAATGAAACTGCCCATGCAAGTGACTCTGCCTGCAGGGAGTGCGCTCGTGGTCAGACACGCGTGTGCTTGCATGTATTGCATAACGACACAGGTGTTCTTTGCGTGCATGTGTGCAACCCTCGCCTTGAACCTGAGCAAAAGTGCTGGCGCTGCTCTGACGGGCCGAGGCCACTTTGGTTGGTTCGACTCTGAGGTCGCATTTGAGGTGGGTTCAATTTCGTGTTGCTGCTGGTTGCCTCGGTACGTCCGCTCTGTGTGGGTTGTCTGTGTGATTCTCTAGCGTATCATGCAGAGGCTGCCAAGTAAAAGGATCAAGAGTGATTAAAAGGTTATGAGGTGAAGCAGGGAGGCCTCCAATGAGAGTCCCCTTCAAAACTCCAATGCATTCCGCCCATGGACCCCCTCTATGTCCTTATTCATTTTGAACCTGGGATTGTCTTTGAGGCTTGCACCCAGCGCTTGCCCTTTCTTTGGATGCATGCTTTGAGTGATTTGACGTTACTGTGGCTTTGGCCCCCCTCTGGTCTTTGTTGCCCAAAGTCTGCTCTTAGACGTTTTCGAGCCCCTCTCCGCCCTTGCTTTATGCTCGGCCTCACCTTTCATCCGCACTTTCTTCATAACTTCCCTGTAGACATGGTGGCACTTTGTGCTGGAGGTTGTGCAGCATGCTCCTCCAGGCTGGAAGAGGGCTGCCATGATCCATTGTTCCCATGTGCTCAGCCACACCTATCATTACTGTTTCAGTGTCATTTGCATCTTGGTACTATATCAGTCATCCCTGCTGCCTCGCCGTCCTATCGCTGCCTGCTCAGCCACACCCATCATTTACATTCCAGTGTCTTCTGCATTCTGGTATCATGTACATGTCCCTGCTGCCTCACCGTCCTTTCGCTGCCTGCTCAGCCACACCCATCATTTACATTCCGGTGTCATTTGCATTTTGGTACTGTATCAATTATCCCTGCTGCCTCAACATCCTTTTGCTGCCACGCACAGCCTCACCTATCTTGTACATCAGCTTCATCAACCTCTTCAAAGAGCAGAGGGCCTTACACCGCAAACTGTGCTGCACTGTGCTGTGATGTGCCTGCACCATACTCACCCGAGATGGCAAAAGCCTGTTGAAATGGTCCAAGGGCAACATCTTTAATGTGTACATTTTAAACCTTACCTCAAACCGTCTCGAACCATGTCCATTTGGGTAGTGCCCAGGCAAAAAATACATGAGTGCCTGCATCGTTATGCTTAGACCCTTGCCTGGTCTTGGTGGATCTAAAACATTATGTTGCAAGCATGGCATACTCACCCTTGTGACACCTCTCAAATGCATGGTGGATTTAAAACATTATGTTGCAAGCATGACATACTCACCCTTGTGACACCTCTCAAATGCAGCTGCACTGCACGCAACACACATACACCTTGGCTCTTTGTGTGCGCGCGTGTACCTGCGCACAGGCTGGCTACAACTTCAGCTCCCATGTGCTGGCAGTGATCCCTGCGGCCATCATTGGCATCACAGCAGGACTCTTTGCCATCCTTTTCACCAAGCTAAACCTGTCCATTGTGCGCAAGAGGGACAAGCTGCTGGGTAAGGGGGGGAAGGGGCTGCCTTGCCTGCAAGCCTTGCTTTTTTGTGTGCATGCCTGCATGCACCAATCTCCAAAATCTGCCCATCGTGCCCCAAAGGGGGTGCCTGCTGGGTATGTGGGCAGACCAAATGAAACAGGCTGAGATCGTGCATGTGTGCGGTTTTTCCCCCCACAAAATGTATTCGCTGTCTCGCTTTATCAGAAACCATTAAACACTGCTTGCCAATAGAAAAAAGGCACATCAACATCTCTGCTCCAGGTCTCCTACCAGCAGGCAGCGCCAAAGTTGAGACCTGCATGCATCCTCAAAGTACAGAAAAATTGCACTCACTGAACATATGCATATTTTATTCTGGCACATGATTGAGCCTTGCATGTTGGGCCTCCTGTACGTTGCAATTGCACTCATGCACTTGTAGTGCATACTTTAGTGTACACACACACACGCACGCGCATGCATGCACGCACTCACACACGCACACACGCATGCACGCGCACACACACACATGCACACACATCCACACACACATGCAGCATGCATGCCCATTCAATCCACTCTGTCTTTTCTTTGTCCATGCAGGTAGCTCCCCCCACCGCTGGCGGCGTATGATCGAGCCTTGCGTGTTGGCCGTCCTGTACACAACAGGGTGCATGGTGCTGCCACTGTTTGTGCCCTGCACACCCACAGAATGTGTGGTGGACCAGGTGAGGGGGAGAAGGGTGGGGTCAGCATGCATGCAGAGTTGAAACCCAGGGGTCACTCATTACAAGTTGAATGCCTGGATGAGGGGGAGGGTCAGGGGGTGGGACCAGATGTGCAGTTGAATCGCGTTCATTCCTCTTGCTCTGAGCAAAGGTTTCCAAACAGAATATCCAGGTGTCTCAACATTTGTCTGATTTGCCAGGTGTCTCAACTGATTTCCCAGGTGCCTCGACAGATTTGCTTTGTGTGTTCTGATTTGCCACATGCCTTGGAGCACTTGTGAGGGACAGGGTGCCTGCCATGTGCAGAGGAAGGGTGGGTGGCCCCGCTATGGTTTCCTTTCCGTCAATTGAAACAGGGGCAATTGGTAGGACAGAGTGCCTGCTGGAGGTAAAAGGGGTTAGGTTGGCCCTGCTGTTAAAGACTTTCAATGTTAGACAAGTATTGGGTGGGAAGTGAAGGAGAGAGTGTATGCCAAGGGCAGGCGAGGTGAGGGAGGCCCTGTGGAACGAGACTGGTGTCCTTACTCATTGATGCCCTTTCTCATTCACATTGTCATCCTTTCTGACTTGTGCTAATGTCACTTCCATTCGCATGCAGCTAGAGTTGGGCCATCTCAATTCCGCTTTTAATGGAAACCCTATTTGGAATTTGAGAGTCATTTTCCATTTCTTGCAAGATGGTCTGGAAGACGATACTGCCTAACGAACCATCTTGGGAGTCCACTCAGCTTTTCCAACTTTTATCACACACACATACACATACACACACGCACACACACGCGCGCACACATACACACAGACACGCCCACCCACCCACAAACACACACGATTGCACGCAAATCTGTACTACAGACGGGCGCCATGCTTTGTGAGACTGGACTGTCAGACACTTCGAATACGGCACCCATTTGGCACGACCCTGATGCTCCCCCATCCTTGCCCTTGTATACATGCCACGTGGACAAGCATGGAGGTATGCGTGTGGTTGCGCAGGTGCATGCATGTCCAAGCTGACTAGATAACGTACAGCACCTTGATCAATGCGCAATGTTAAAATTGTCTTTTGCCGTAACGCTTAAATAATGATTTTGAAGGTGTGTACTGGATGCGCAATGAGCAAAATAATTGGCTGAGGTGGGGTGAGTAATGGGTGCGCAATGGTGAAAATAAATACAGTTTCTCATGGATAGGTTCCTGCATAAGATAGGTGATGTAGAGAGGGAAAGGGATCAGGGAAAGGAGGAGAAACGGGGAAAGGAAAGCGTCGCAAAGCAGTCAAAGGATGCACAAGAGCTGGAAAGGAAGCGTGAGGCGCAGCATGAGGCAGCACAGAAGCAGCGCAAGGCTGAAGGCACAGGGCCATACTACTTGTCAATCAAGGTGCATAATGAGGGTTGCGCAAGGTGAAAAAAACCTAGGACGTGGGAGAAGAATGCGCAATGAGGGTGCGCAGTGTGCACTTTAAATCTTCCTGGATGTGAATGAGGGTGCGCAATGGCTGTGCAATAGAAATATTTAATTCAAAAATTTTAGGGGTGCATAATGGTCACGGTACTGTATGATATGTAAATATGTGTAAACGAGTACACTCCTGTTCACAAACTTATATACACACATTTATGTACATATGTATATATATACATGCATGCATACACACGCATGTGTGTATGTGCGCGCGCAAGGGTTAAGTAATGATGGTCATGTGCATGATTTACTGGTTCCTGTATAATGCCTTAGAGTTGGAGAATCCCAGTCAGGCCACGTAATTGCCTTGCAGTTAGCCCATTTTATAACTACATTGAATTGCTTCCCTTCAAAATGCCTTCGAGGTGTACAGTCCCAGCGAGGCCACATGGCCGCCTGACACTTTGCTGCCTTGCATTTGACCATTCCATACTCAGTTTGAACCTTTCCCTTTAAACAATGCCACAGAGTTGGACCACCCCAGCCAGGCCACGTGGCTGCCTGGATCGGGCTCCCTAACACCAGGGAACTACGCCAACATCAACGGCACCAAGACTGTGTACTACAATCAACTGGCAACCCTGCTATTCTCAACAGGTGGGCGTCTAAGGTGTTGTTCTGCTGCCCGCAACGACCAGTTCCTTCTGTTTCTGCTGCCCCCGCCTTTCTCATCAGATGAGCCTAGTTGTTACCAATTAGCTGCCTCGTCAGCCAAGTCTTCCTGCTTTTTGCAAGTCATGGAGACGTACAGAGGCTGCAAGAGTAAGTAATGTGGCTCCTTACAGAGGAATACATGTGTTTTTTGGGGGATGGACAGGCCAGCTGGCATGGCCAGATGGCACTAGACTTGATCCGTGAAGGAAACTGATAATTTTAATTTGTTTTTTGAGATTGAACACCTCTGATATGCAGTTTACTTGTTTGGAACAGGCATCATCTCTTGCACTCACATGGTCAGGAGACATTGAGTGTTGGAACGATTATCCAGGAGACATAACGTGATGACACAGTCATCCACAAAGGATGAAATTTTCCTCTGAAAGGACACAGGGTTTACAAAGCAGCAGCGCAAATCACGTCCCACTATTTCTTTTTTAAATGCTATTGCACAACGTGAGCTCTCCCGGCTCACACACACACACACACCTCTAGGTACACACACTGATAAACAAGGGTCATAGAGTGGGCTTAGTGGACAAAGAGGTCTTAAGAAAATAAAGGCCGTAGCCAGTGAACTCCTATAATTAGAAGAAGAGGAGCCATGTTGGTTTAAACAAAATTAAGGAAGATGTCCTTTGGCCCAAAGTTTGGGACTCTGAAAAGCCTCATGCGTTCACACCAGAGCCCACTTCCATGCATTATGTGGCACCTTTGCCTTCACACCACAGCCAACTTCCCTGGGATGTCAGTGTAGAGGAATGCTGTTTGAAAAGGGCCCGGGCCTGTTAAATTTGCATGATTATGAGTTTAAATGCATGACAATGATCTTTGTCAGGCCAAGCGGCAATTTGTGCACTTACGGCTGCCTTGCTGTTGACTTGCAGTTAGTGTTCTAGACTGTTGACATACTATTGGCATGCGATGCCGAGAGATGTTGTGACGTGCTGTTGATATGCGAGCCAAGAGATGTTGTAACGAGCTGTCGATATGCGATGCCAAGAGATGTTGTGACGTGCTGTTAACATGCGATGCGAACACTTGCTTGCAGCTCTTCTCATGCCATGCTTGCACAATTAAGCAGTAATTTGTACACAGTGCTCTGTTGATGTGCGATGCCAACACTTGTGCCCAGCTCGTCTCATGCAATGCTCGCACAAACAAAGAGGGTATCTAGCAGGAGTTTTTGGATGGTGCTCTGTCGGAACGGTACCGATGTTATCATGCACATATGCTGCCAATTTCTCTTTTTTACATTTTTAAACTCTGTCAGTTCTTGGTTGCTTTCTGTGTACAGGTGAAGAGGGCATCAAGCAGCTTTTTGCGCGTGGAACACATCGGCGCTTCAGCTACAGCTCCCTGGCAACTATGGGCATCTTCTACTTCATCAGTGCTGCCATTTTCTCAGGTGCGCTGCTCTTCTTTTGATCTGTGCCAGTTTCCGCTCTTCTTTTCCTTCATTGCTGCTGCCTTTCCAGGAGTTGTTCTTCAATCTGTTGCTGGTGCTGTCTCTTCAGGAGTGGTGGTATCCTTAAGCCCCATTGTATGGACACGCTAACAGCAAGGAATTGCAGTCTCACACATCTGATGCCCTGTCCTCAACTGTATTGAGAAACGCATGCTCGTTGCGCTTAAGGTTTTGTTCCCTCTTGTGTACCTTCTTGCACACGCTGCCCCAAGGAAATGCACTTCCGCAAGTGTGATGCCCTGTCCTCAACTGTGTCAAGGAACGCATGCGATTCGTGCTAGGCTTTTTTCCCTCTCGAAGAGGTGTACCCTCTTGCACGCGGTGCGGTGCCCCTTTCCTGCTTTGTCTAGGATATGCATTTTCTCTCGTGCGCTCTTTTGTACCACTCTAAAAGCAATGCATATTTTCATGTGTGATCTTTTGTCCGAAGTCTAAGAGGCACACACAGCTTTGTCCCTGTTTGATATACACTTACAGGGTTGTAACTCTTTTGGTTTGTGACCATGCGTACTGGAATTGTCTGGCTTGCTTGCGATTGTCCTACACTCAAATGGGTCTGTCACATTTGCAAGCATCAAGTCAGCTCTCTGACAGCGGCCCTGCAGCCAGTGCGTATGAATATGAAAATGACACCAAGCGGGACAGAACTGACAAAGTGTGGCTGCGCACAAAAGTATACTTAGAACCATTATGTCAGGAGAGCCGCCTTGCCATTTTGTATGATAACAATTTGGAAAAAACTTGGAAGAAAAGAAAAAGAGCTCTGTGTGCTACAAGTGTAAATGAGGGAGTGAGTTTTCAATGTGAGTTGATTGTGGGCAGCTTTTGGGAATGTCTAAACAGCATTTTCAAGCTGCGAGGGTTACTACATATGCAACTACCACAACAAAAGGGAAATTAGAATTTCAGGAAACAATGCATGGTAACAAAGCCTAGCTCTTAAGACAGTCCTAGGGGGTGATGCATGGTGGAACTTTGAACCTTTTCTCTGACGTATCACGTCAAAGGCTTCAGTGACGTCACAAGCGCCACTGCAAAGGTTATTTTCGATTCCATTTGCACGTGGTGTGCTCGTGGTAAAGGCGACTGTTTGACATTCTGACCTGGGGTCGTTACAATCACGAACTTGGACCTGTGGATTGGCAGTTCTACACCTTTTCATTTTGCTGGTGAATTCCAAACTTGCTACCCATCAGAATCAATTCCTTTTGGCCTCAATGGTCCCTCAGACCCCCCCCTAAAAAGCCCTCCAAACCCCTGAATGGAACATATTGTTGTTCCCCTCAATATACTGTGCAGGGGAGGGGGGTTGGGGTGGCTGTGGGGCCCACAGTTGCTACCCCATTTCCACCAACCTGCCTGCAGGCAAGCGTGCAATCAAATCAATTTGTTGCGCCCTAAACTGTATCTTTCTGTTGCCAGCAGCGTCGGCAAACTTATTTCGTCAAAAACTTATGTTGTCAAACCGGCGATTGACGCAACCTTGGCCTGAATGAAGCATTGCAGACTCAATAAAGCATTGCAGGCTGTATGAAGCATTGCAGTCTCAATTAAGTATTGCAGCCTAAATGAACCTTTGTAACCTCAATGAAGCATTGCAGCCTGAATGCATTATTGCAGCCTTTATGCAGCATTGCAGCCTCAATGAAGCTCTGCGGCCTGCATGAATTACCGCGGTTAAGAACCAGCAAAAGGCTTAAAGATCAGGCAGCCACTCTCTCAACAGGCTAGCAACGCCCATTCGCCCTCTCCCTCCTGAGGCTGACTGAGTCTTCAGTTACTGACATTCATCCCATGCTCAAGACCCATGCTAAACAAGAGGCAACAGGCTTACTGTCACTGCTACAGGCTTACTGTCACTGCAACAATGGGCGCCAGCTGACTGTCGCTGAGTTTGTGCTCACCCACAGGCTCAAGGTCACTACTGCTAGACCCCTCACTTCAATTGCGCCACAGGCCCAACTTGCCTTTGTAAAAAGCCATGCTTAACAATAGGCACAGGCTTATTGTCACTGGTTTTATGCGCTCCCTCAGGCGTAAGGTCACTATTGCTGGATCCCTCATCCAATTGCGCTCCATCCTCTATGCCTGCGCACAGATTTGTGTCTCGTCGGCGGCAGACCACCACTGGCAACTGTTCATTTACATGTCACAAGTTTCACAAACATCATTTATGTCACACATGGTGGATGAATGAGTGCACACCCGTGTCTGTCTCAATATGCACAGCGTCCGAATGCACACAGTCTCCGAATGTACACTGTTTGGATGTGCACAGTGCCTGGGAATGCACAGCGTCTGAATGTGCACAGTGTCTGAATGCGCACAGTGTCTGGATGTGCAACGCAGGGTCTGCAATCAGCACAGTTTCTGCATGTGCACAGCGCCTGAATGCGCACAGTGTCTGGTTGTGCACACGCAGGGTCTGCAATCAGCAGTGGTCTCTTTGTCCCAATGCTCATGGTGGGGGCCATCATCGGTCGATTTATGGTGGGTGTGGTCATACATGGTGGGATAGGCAAGACTTGGTTGTTTTGGGTGGGAAGCGTATGCCTCGCAGTACCCTGTCTTGCATGCTGGTGCTGCCTTTGTAAATTTGGCCTTCAGTCTTTGTGAATTTGCCATCACGTTGGCTCTGTTCCTTGCTGTGATTATCTTGAAATGCAACACACGTGCACCTTTACACACATACACATACATACACATACATGCACTCACATACATGCATGCATACATGCATACATACATACATACATACATACATACATACATACATACATACATACATACATACATACATACATACATACATACATACATACATACATACATGCACAGGGCTTAGCTACGGTAGACATAGCGCAGAGTGCTGGGAAGAGATGGTCTCCAGGTAAACCCACCGTAAATTTAGTTTATCATTTTGTTTTCAAGGTAGGGTCCAGCATTTGTGTGCTGGTATACGTTTGCTTCTGAGTTTGCGAGCGCATCTTATTATTTGCACAAGGCCCTTTGAAGGATGAGCACTGGAGGTGAACACACCCACCCACACACGCACGCACACACACACGCAAGCACACAAGCACACACACATATGCAAGCGCACGCACGCACACACACGAACACAGACGCACGCACACACACACAGACACACACACACGCACGCACGCACGCACCTGCACACATACACACACACACCTGTGGACATGGGCATCTTTTTCTGAAATGCACAGAGGTGGTTGGGCAGTGGACGTGGATAGACCCGGGAGCTTTTGCGTTGGTGGGGGCAGGCGCATTTATGGGAGGAGTGACGCGCCTCACGGTGTCCCTGGCCGTCATCATGATTGAGGTCTCCTCAGATGTGCACATGCTGCTGCCGGTGCTTGTTGCTACAATGACGGTGGGTTGAAGCATGCACATAAATCTGTTGGAAGCTGTGACGATGGCAGCTGGCACTGGCACTGGCACTGGCAACAGTGCCATGGCATCCAGCCTGGCCACTGGTTCCTTGGCACTGGTATTGATTCCTGATATTTTGACACTGGTATCTTGGCATTCAGCCTGCACTCCTGGCCCTCTAAATGTGCAGCTCTAGTGCAGCATGTATGAATCTTGACGCACAGCCTGTACTCCTGGCCCCCTGAGTGTGCAGCACTGCTGTAATAGCAGCGGTGCAGTATTGGCACTGGCATGCACTCCTGGCCCTCTAAATGTGCAGCCCTAGTGCAGGATGTAGGAACCTTGACGCGCAGCCTGTACTCTTGGCCCCCTGAGTGTGCAGCACTGCGGTAATAGCGCAGCGGTGCAGTGTTGGCGCTGGCCTGAACTCCTGGCCCTTTAAATGTGAAACTCTGGTGCAACATCGGTGCAACATTGGTGCCTTGACATGCAGCCTAATGCCTTGGCATGCAGCCTACTGCCTTGGCATGCAGCCTAATGCCTTGGCATGCAGCCTAATGCCTTGGCATGCAGCCTAAACCTCTGGACACCTGAGCATGCAGCACTGCCGTGCTGCTCATCTGTGTGCTGCTCAAATAGCAAAAATGGGTTGTGGCTGGCACGGGTGGTGCACAGTGTGCGTGTCTTCAAAACGGGTCTTTAAGACTGGTTTTGTCTGGCATAGGTAACGCACAGGGTGCCTAACTTTAAAGAAGGGTGGTGGCTGGCACAGGTGATGCGCACTGTGCCCATTCATGAATTGGTCTTGAGGATGGATTGTGGCCGGCACAGGTGATGCGCACTGTGCCCATTAAAGAATTGGTCTTGAGGATGGATTGTGGCCGGCACAGGTCATGCGCAGTGTGCCTACACTGACTCTTATAGTTGTGTGTACCATTAGTAGGACACAACCGGCAAGTGTGTTGAGCATGATTGCTTGCTTGTCTGGCATATATATCTTGATCATGGTGTCAGGCATACATATCTTGATCAAAATGTCAGGCATACATATTTTGATCATGTTTGCAGGCGTTCATATCTTGATCAAAATGTCAGGCGTACATAATTTGATCATGGTGTCAGGCATTCATATTTTGATCAAAATGTCAGGCGTACATATCTTGATCGTAACGTCAGGCAAGTGTGTTCAATGCTTAAACCAATTTGATTCCGCTTGCTTGAGAGGCAAAGTGGATTGCTGGTGCTGTGACGCACAACCAGTAGCATGAATTGCTGATCATGACGGGCAAAGACATTAAAGGTGCTCTTGCTTGCATGACAGGCAAAGTGGATTGCTGATGCTGTGACGCACAGCCTGTACCATTCGCTGCTAGATTTTAAGTGCGTGCCTTTCCTCCCGCCAGAGCCAATCAGCAAGTGAGTTTCCTCTTTTGAGTTCTGCTGATTAAACAATTGTCTATCTGTGAATGAACACGCATGCGCGCAAACATACGTGCATGCCCTCCCTCTAACCAGAGTCCATTGTCAATGAGCTTCCTGCATGCATACACACACACAAATACACACACAAACATACATGCACACGCACACGCATGTACGTACGCATACACAGAATTCATGCCCTCCGGCTGCTTGTGCTTTTTTAAAAAGTCAGAGTCTGTCACTAATTTGCAATCCTCATCCCTTTCGGAGCTTCTGCCTTGTTTGTCTGTGCCTTCATATGTGCATCTGGATTTTCTTGCGCAGATTGCATCATTGAATCCAATTTTGCATCGCTTGCCTGCTCTCTTGTTCTTACAACCTAACCATATTTAGAAAGTTGAAGGAAGAGGCATAACAACGGCTTCCTCCATAAACCAACAGGTGCATGCTGAGCGCATCCATGCCTCTCGCATGCTTGAGACCTTCACGTCACAAAGAGAACGTAGCATATCAATGGAAATGAAAGCTGGATGCATGCATGCATGCATATACATACATTATACATGTATGCACTGGATGTATATAGGTCTCAACTCTGAATTTGCACTCTGAATCGGTTTTCCTAGTTATGTGAAGCCTCGCTTCAGGTTAAAATGCCTCTTCAGGATCCATGAGTTTCCTATGTCATGCAATTCATCCATGCTTGGATTGGCTTTTAAATTGCTGTCCAGGTTTTCCTTGGATCTCATCCCGGTGTCCTATGTCATGCACAGCCCAGTGGTTGTGCTGCGCCAAACCATGAAGGTGTGTGTGTGTGTGTGTGTGTGTGTGTGTGTGTGTGTGTGTGTGTGTGTGTGTGTGTGTGTGTGTGTGTGTGTGTGTGGGATTGTGTGTGTGTGTGCGCGCGCGCATGTGTGTGTCATGCACATGTCATGCATGAGGTTGTGAATGTGTGTCGTTGCTTAGAAGATGTCATGCATAGCCCAGTGGTTGTGCTGCGCCAAACCATGAAGGTGTGTGTGTGTGTGTGTGTGTGTGTGTGTGTGTGTGTCATGCACATGTCATGCATGAGGTTGTGAATGTGTGTCATTGCTTAAAAGATGTCATGCATAGCCCAGTGGTTGTGCTGCGCCGAACCATGAAGGTGTGTGTGTGTGTGTGTGTGTGTGTGTGTGTGTGTGTGTGTGTGTGTGTGTGTGTATGTGTGTGTCATGCATCTGAAATGCATGAGGTTGTGAATGTGTCATTGTTTAGAAGATGTCATGCACAGCCCAGCGGTTGTGCTGCGCCAAACCATGAAGGTGTGTGTGGTATGTCATGCATATGTCATGCATGAGGTTGTAAATGTTTGTCATCGTTTATGTCGTGCGCAGCCCCTGGGCTGCGGGGGGCTGCGGGGTAGGAGGGGGACCGTGCCCAACCATGAAGGTTTCTTTGTCGTGCACATGTCAGACACGTGTCGTGCATGAGGTTGTAAATGTTAGACTTCTATAACATGCACGGCCCAATTGTTGCACTGATCAGACCGTGAAAATGTGTGCCGGGTTGGTTTGTGAGGTGCTGTCCGTTTGTGAGGTGCGCATGCATCCAATACACTTGCTTTGAATGCTTGTGTGTGCGTCTGTGTGGTTTTATCATGTTGATTTAATCAACTTGATTATGCACAAAGACATGGCATCTCTGTACAATTTGTGCTCAGTTTAAAAAATTGTGGATCTGTTCATGTCTCTTTGCAGGTATAGATCAACTGTTGCTTTAAGAGGGGTGAGCCATATTGGGGTATTTCTTTCCCACCAATCCACCAACTGCTGCTCCTTGCAGGTTGGGGAGATCACTGCTGCACTGAGAGGGGTGAGCCATAATGGCTTCCCAGTCGTGAAGGACACTCCCTCTGGGCCGGTAAGGCAGCAGAAAAAGCGCTGGAAGCCAAGCATGAGATGCGCGCCATGTTCTTACCAAAAACAATTAACCACTTTCCCCAATGCTCCAAAGTGTTATTTGATCCACGTCACGGAGACCCATCCTGAAAAATGCTTCTAACTTGCATCAGCTGCATTTTTGCCTACGTCCATCAGGAGAAGGAACGATTTAAACAATTCCAGAAGAACCAAAAGATTCCCTGCGGGGCGTCACGGGAACTCAACTCCTTTAACACGATCCCCAGAGGCCACTGAACATGCCATGCTTCTTGCTTGAAGCATTGGGATGGGGTAATAAGAGACTTTTAGAGGGGGTGGAGCCTGTGGAGGCGCCCACAAAGCTCCATGCAAGCTCTGTGCCAGCATCTCGCACACTTGCCTACCAGAGGCACGAGCCCCCCCCCCGCCTCCTCCACTCAAGCAGTTGAAGCAGCAGGTGCAGCTGCAGCAGCAGCAGCAGCAGCAGTTCCAGTATGAGCAAAAGCAGCTGCAGCAGCCAATGCGGCAGCATGAGCAGCTATGGCAGCGGCAGAACAGCTGCAGCAGCTGTGTGTGTATGTCTGTGTGTTGATGTGTATATGTGTGTTGGTGTGTGTGTATGTGTGTGCGCGAGCCTGTGGGTGCACGTGCGTGGGTGTGTTGGAGCTTGAGCGGGTGTGTGCACAAGGGCGCATGAGTATGCATAGGTGTGTGTGTTTGGTTGCAAGCACAGCAGGACTGGAGAGTATGAGCAAGACAGGAAAGCAAGACAATGGAAACCCAGCAGCACTATCTTTCTTGGGGGGGGGGGGGGGAAGGCGCCATCCTCCAGCCCTCATCTCGACCAAATTAGAGGTGCTTCAGGCTCATCAAGGGCAGATCGCATCCAGGATTTTCTAAAATTCCCGTCTTGCAAAATTTAATGCCGTGTCGTCAGTTGTGTATGGCCATTAGGGTGATTGATTAATTAGAATTGAAGGGCAGGCGTAAGGCATGTGCTGGGTTCATGTAGGATCTGAGCCCCAACTCCATTGATTCAACATAAACTCATGTGGTACCCTGGCTTTTGTCCTTGGGACGGAGTGTGCAGCATCTCCAAGTTCAAGAGCCACTTTCCTTCCTTATGTGCATGTTCTTCTCTGTGCATGCGGTTATGCAAATACCAGCAGGCTTGTTGAGGATGGGCATGTAAATAGGAAAATTGTCTTGGATAAGCCTGCATGAGAGCAGATATGCGTCATTTGTGCCATTGTATGCCATCATCTCAGTTAAGGTTCTTGCTCTTTAACGAGCTTCACACACACACACATCTCTCTCTCTCTCTCTCTCTCTCTCTCTCTCTCTCTCTCTCTCTCTCTCTCTCTCTCTCTCTCTCTCTCTCTCTCTCTCTCTCCCTCTCTGTGTGTGTCTCTCTCTCCCCTTGTCCTCCTCTCACTCTCCACACTTGCTGAAACACAAAAGGGTGCGGGAGACATCCTGCAGCTGTGTAGACTGCTGTTGTAGTCTCATATGGCAATATAAACATAGTACCTTTCATGCAGAACTTAACTATCGCATGAGGGAAGAGCCATGGAAGCCTGCTCTTGCATCATCTGTCATGTGCACACAGGTTGCCATTGGCCTCATAACACGTGCACACTTGACAGCTCTGCTGCAGCGCATCTCACATGAAGGCCACTGTGATGGCTTAGAGGTATGTGCATATGCTAGTGTGTGTATGTGTGTACACGTGTCACATGCAGTTATGTAAATGTTGTTTGACTCGGAATTAGTGGATTTCAATTGTTTTGGGTGCATGTGTTACAAGTTATGGGGTCCATTCCATAGCCCTTATGTCTCCATCAACATGAGAATGCTCTTGCTCCTGTTGTGCATGTCACTTGCGTGCTCTAACATGACTTTGAGTTTGCATACAATTCGAGCCTCATTTTTTGCATACCACCTGCGCATGCTCTGTGCCTTGCTCACAAATTATGTCACATTGGCTGCATAACTGTCATGCCTCAATTTGAGCATGCTACTCATGAGCACACAATATTCATTATTTCACAAGAGTTCAAACTATATGTGCGTCCACCATGTGCGTCGCTCACAATCCCTGTCACATAGACTGGACCCCATCTGTGCATTGACTGTGTGCGTCACTCACAAATTCTAATCACACAGGCAGCAAACCTTCCGTGTGTCTTCTGCGTTTTGCTTGTATGTCACATAGACTACGCGTATGCCGGTCAAGCCTCAACTTGTGTATGCACATGCACACACATTGATACACAAACTCACGTGCTACTTGCTTGCGGGTATTGCGCATTCTATCGTAAGGTTCCAAAGTATTTTGGTGCACCTATTAGCTCTGCCTGCTTGCCACACTCATCACATCCGCTGTGCAGGTTGATTGGACGGAATTGAATCGCAAAAACATGGACCCTGTGCTGGCAGCTCGCACAGTAGTGGAGCAACAAATGGTGGGTAGGTGGGATCGAATTGCATAAATATGGTCCTGGGCTGGCTGCTCACACAATAGAGAAGCAATGAACGGTGATTGGATGGGGTTGACAGCAAAATCCTGGACCCGTGCTGGTGACTTGCACAGTTACAAAGCAGCAAATGATGGGTTTGGATTGGATTGATCAGCACAGAAAATGGACCTTGTGCTTCCGGTTTGCACAGCTCATTGAACTTCTGTGATGGAAGCTGGAGTGAGACAGAAGTGGGGATAGAAGTAGGAGTGGGATTGAATTGCACAGAAGATGGACCTTGTGCTGCCAGCACGCACAACACACAGTGGCGGAGCAGCAACCGGTGGGAAATGGAATGGATTACAAAAAGTGACTCGTGCTTTGCATATCAAGCACACCAGCTCCAGCGCTGGTGATTCGAATACATGTGCACCCTGGGCTGGTGGCTGGGATGGGTTCAGTTGCGATAAATTGCACAGGCATCGCGGACCCTGGTCTGGTGGCACTGTGCTGGTGCTCACCAGTGGCACCGCGCAATTGCACAGTTGTGAAACAACAGATGGTTGGTGGGGATAAGTCCAGGTGCAGCTGGTGGATTTAGGTGGACGTGAACCCGCAATCCTAGGTATCCAACATTGCTGAGTCAGTGCTGGTGCAGGAACAAAGTGCGCACACACACGCATACACGTAATACACGCACAAACACACATGCACGCACACACGCACACGCACACGCACGCACGCAGACACACATGCATGCATGCATACATGTAGGTTGCCCTGCAGCGTGAGATGCACGGCAACAGCTTGGCTTTGCTGTCCAAGGGGGGGCGTGGGGGAGGGACCGCCAAGGATGAAGGTGAACCAGCTTCGCCACATGCGGAGTTCCCTGAAGGTGAGCAGATGTGTCAGCATGTGTGTGTGTGCGCTGTGTTCATTTGCAGGTGGTTTTGCCGTCTTTTGTTGAATTTTTCTAGCATGCAAGGAAATGAATGTACCAACTTTACCACATGCAGAGCTCCTAGATAGTGAGAACTTTTGTAGGTATGGCCGACGACATAAAATGTGTTCAAGGCATTCACACGTAGTATGTGTCATACACTCTTTAACAAAGAATCACCTACACAATGATGAGGGCACACATTGAATCTGCCTCTGCTACAAATTCGTCTGCTTGCATGTGTGTTGTATGCGTCTGCCACTGGGTGTGCCAGCATACGTGTTTGCTCATTGCTGGCATGCACGGTTGAAAATGAACCATCGTGGCTGCGTGTAGTGTGGGTCAACTGGTCTGTATTGCCGGACATGCTCCGTCTTGTGTTCCTGTGCTAAAATGCTGGCATGCACGGTTGGAAATAAACCATCGTGGCCGCGTGTAGTGTGGGTCAACTGGTCTGTATCGCTGGACATGCTCTTTTTTGTGTTCCTTTGCTGAAATGTGGTTACATCACATCTTGTTTATTAAAAAATATATCGTCCACCAGAAATAGATGGAAATCAGAAGGCCTTTGTCATGGAGTCCATGGAGACATACGATGTGTATGCATGATTGTATGTAGCGTGCGTACGGTGTGTTGCCTGCATGCCAGCATGCTCACTTTCATCTGACGAGCAAGTATGAGAAGGGGTCAATCTTGCGTCATGTAGAGCTCCCTGACCGGGAGCATGAGATGCATCCGTCCTCATGCATGTGGGCATGTATGCATTCTTGAGCAGGCGGAGCATTCGTAAGCAGGTGATGCATTCAGTCTTATGCTGGTGGGCAAGAGCAGGAGATGCATCCGTCCTCATGCATGTGGGCATGTGTTTTGGGTCATGCAGCTGACTCCTGCTTTTTTCCTTTGAAGTAAATGAGGAATGAAGAGCTGAGCTCAACCCAGCGCTGGACAACCCAGTGCTGGACAACCCAGTGCTGGACAACCCAGCGCTGGACAACCCAGCGCTGGACAACCCAGCGCTGGACAACCCAGCGCTGGACAACCCAGTGCTGGACAACCCAGTGCTGGACAACCCAGTGCTGGACAACCCAGTGCTGGACAACCCAGTGCTGGACAACCCAGTGCTGGACAATTGTAATCAGAGGCATTTCAATCACCTCAGCTGGTTTGGACACTCGTGGACAAGGAAGGTGAACAAAGAGGACACCGTGCTACTTTAGATCACCCTGCAAAATATTGTGTTGAGGAGTGTGAGGTGACTGCAGGACAACCAAAAGACAAATTTTTCCAAGAACTGCGGGAAAACGCGGGAAATTGAACATTATTAATAAAGGGGCTACTGACTGAGGGAAGGTACGGGATTGTGGAAATTAATTATTAAGAGGTTGTGGAATCGGTGCGAGTCTGTGAAAGTAAATTCTATTTTAAGGGATGTGGGATGATTATCCTGATACTATGGTGCACAAAAAAGATAGACAAGGATCACCTTTGTTTTGAACACTGAAGGACAACAAACCACCACTGCAGCTTGCAGAGCTCCTTCATGAGATTGAATTGGGCGCACACACACATACACACACGCACACATACACGCACACACACGTGCTATTTACTAATTTGTTTTGCAAGCAAGAGGCTGCAAGTCACTGCAAGTGGCAGGGCTGCAGAGGCAGCTTCATGGGGCTTTCATCCCAAAACCCTTCTACTTTAAACACTAAACCCTGTAACTTCAAGCACTAACCCAGTAGCCGTGATGCAGGCGGAAGAGCTGCAAGGCGTTGCAAATGGGGGTGCTGCTGAGGAGACTTGCTGAAGACAACACACCAAAACCCTACAACTCCAATTCCAAATCCTGCGACCGTGATGCAGGCAAGGAGCTGCAGGGCGCTGCAAGTGGGGGTGCTGCTGAGGTTGCTTGCCGGGGAGTTGGGGGGGAAGGGGTGCGTGGTCGATCCAGAGGACCAGGGCAGGCAACAAGACCCGGCTGGGCGAGTCACTCGACCATCGCATTGTCAGGTGAGCCTGCTTACCTGGCATGCAAGCAGGCTGCCAGGTCACATCATAGATTTGAGCCCGCAAATCCAGTGTGGGAAGTGACAGGTGAGCTTTGGGTGTATGTGATTGTTTTGAATTGATTGTAGAATTCGATGTTTGGTGTGACTAATTGTTTTGAATTGATTGTAGAATTTGGTATTTGGTGTGGCTAATTGATCAAGGGCCTTAGTTAGGCGACAAGACTTAGCTGGGCATACCTGGCAAGGTGTGCAACCAGTGCTTTGTCAGGTGCACAAAGGGATGAAGGTGAGCAAGTCAGGTGAGCAACAGGAGTGATGCGAACAACATGACAAGTTGGGTGAGCAATAGGGGTCATGTGAGCAACAGGAGTCATGTGAGCAACATGACATGTCAGGTGAGCAACAGGATATCAGGTGAGCAGCAGGATGTCAGGTGAAGTTCAGGGCTGCAAGACCACAGGTGTGCTTAGGAACGGGAAATCCAGGTAGTGCGGTTGCAGGCAAGTCCGAGGTTGTGGATTACGAAGGTACACTTACAGTGCTTTGATTCTATTCTGAGGGCAGGCAACCAAGACAGACTGGTCAAGCCCCCTCAAGTGTTTTACTCGCACGCAAAGAGGCAAGCATTATCAAGCTGTAGGAGGCTCACACATGCAAGCTTCAGGGGGGCCCTTCTGAAGGGCCAGCTCAGGTGGAAAAAAAAAGTAAAAAAGGGAAGATTGTGCAAGATGAGCTACAGGACAGGAATATCTACCCTGTTGAGACAAAAATAAACATTGTTACTTCAACAGGTAAACTTTTGCTCCAAGTTTTTGGCTGTTTATGGTGGCTGTGGGTACAGAGTACAGTTTGCTCCGCACACAGTAGACTGTCCGTGCAGGTCATTCAAAAGGTAACGGTCACCTTCGTTGTTGGCTGTGTAAACCACCGGCAGCATGCTGCGCACATTTTGGTTGTTGTAAACTAGCAACCCAAACTAATTGGGGGGGATCGTTGGACCCATTTGAGGCTTTTCTTGTGGGCATCACTGACACCAAAGCGTGGCGAATAATTTCCTTTCCATGTGAGGAAAATTTATTCAACACAGCACAAGTGATTCTGTGTGTAAGCTGGGAATGCAGACAAGGACTCCCAAAACCATGAGCAGCTGAGTGATGAGAAAGCACGTTACACACACACACACACACACACACACACACACACCTGCTTGTCCACCCATGCCGCTTGCGCCCCTCTGACAGACATGCCCTCCCTACAAGGAGATGGCGTGGCCCTCTGCGCACGCAGCAGCAGCAGCCAAGGCAACGGGAGCCTCGCCGACGGCGGCGGCCTGTTTGGAGGCTCATCTGTGCAGATGGAGAGGGCGGGCAGCTTGTTGGGTGCCTCTAGTTGGAACGCAGGCGACGTCAGCAACTGCAGCATTAACAGCGGCGATGCAAGCACGGGTCTGGGGCTACATAGTGTGGGGGTGGGTACGAGCCGGGGTGTGGGTGGAGTGAGTAGGGGGTCTGCTTTTGGGGGGGGCAGGGGGAGGGTTGGGCCGGGGGGGGTGAAGGGGGTGATGGGCAATGGGGCAGGGCCGCCAGACACCAGTGAAGTGGTGGTAGACCTCATGCCCTATGTCAACACAAGCTCGTTCGTGGTGAGTGGTGTACTGTATCTGTATGCCCATGTTGTGCAAGCGCATGTGTGTTTGCCTGCCGGCAAGGTTGTGTATCGGTGCGAAGTAGTGGTTGACCTCATGCCCTGCACCTACACAAGCTTGTTTATGGTGCGCAGCATCAAGTTAAGGTCGCAAGTTTATGTTATCTGGTTGGTCGTTCTGTGCGCATATATACAAAGCCTGCGCACATATACCAAGAAGGCTGACTTTGTGTGCTGTTTTTTAACTATGTCAACTCACAAACGAGTTTGAGTTGTGTTTGAGTGGCCTTCAGTGCAAGCTGCTCCTGGTTGCACATGCAAGCTTGCATTTTCCTACGCATTGTGTTGACATGAGCTCATGTGGAATCTTGCAAGCACAATGGCACACATGCGTGTTGGTCTCTTATCCTCACACACAGTGTGTTCAAGCTGTGCACCTATAGTGTATTATGTGAACAGGACACAACCACAGCAGCGCACACGAGTCCTTGACAATGCTAGGCATGTCTCTTAAAGTGCACGCCCATCTGCTTAATGTTGATTCTGCATTTGTTTTGTTTGAACGCACTGTGCCTGAGTAAATCCTGGACACTTGTAGCGTGGAGCACACGTATGCATCAAGTCATACATGACTTGTACAAAGGTCTTCTCAAAACACAAATGCGAAGCCATTTTTTTGCGTGTTGATTTTACATTTGTGTTTTGGTAATGCACTGAGCCCTTGCAGATCCTGGACACCTTTAGCGTGGAACGCACGTACATCATGATTCGCACTATGGGCTTACGTCACTTAGTTGTTGTGGTGAGTGCGTGCTGTCCCTTGTTTAATATGGAGAGTGCATATTGTCTTGTTTCCTATTTTGGAGGGTGGGCATCTAATTACTCAATCACATTCATCATACTCTGCATGATGGGCCTGTGCCTCACAGGTGTTGTAGTGAGTGCTGTAAGCAAGCTTGTGTGTGTTGCTCAGGGCATGGACATCATGGCGTGCGTGTTGGGTCTGCACTAATTACGGCTCGTGGGCAAAGTACGTCAAATTGTTCTGTCAGTGTTCCATGTGGTGCATGATTCTCTTGGCTCCTTTCCGTACATCATCTTGTGGATGATGGGCGACTTTACTTGATTTCATGGATTTTCCCATGAGTTTCAATTTTGCTGATTTGGACACATCATGTTGCAGATGGTGATCAATTTTCTTTGGCTTGAAGGGTGCCCTTTGATTCCAATCTGTGTTCTAGAGTATGCATATGCACGTGTGCTCTGTCAGGTGCATGAACTGGTTTTGAACAGGTGCCATGCGCTCGGACATATGCGGAAGCTCAAGTACACATGCTACGCACAACATAAACACACACACGCATACAAAAACACACTATGCATTACGTTCCAAGGTGTATTTGCATCAATCAAGATTGAAAACATGATGATTGCAATGATGTAAGGAGGAACACCATATGCATGGTCACAGGCATCCATTTGTCTTTTACACGTACAGGATGAGCACAACCATGTGAGAGGGATTGTCACACGCAAGGACATGATGGGGGATAGATTGGGTAAGTGCAAGCTTATTTCCACATCAGAGCAGCAGGTGCAAATCAATGTGTGTATAGCAACAGGGGGGACAGCGGCAGCAGAGAATTTGACCTTCGGTCATTTTGGCCCAAACCGGCAAGAGTATGCCAGACGCATCAAAGTGGGAAGCCTAGGTCTTAAAAGGGTTAGGTTGCGCACCTGGTCCTTGTGATATTCTTTCTGTCTGTTTAGCATTGTATCTAGCATTGGTGTTCCTTGTCTAATTAGCGCTGGTATTCTTGTCTATTTAGCATTGGTACTCTGTCTGTTTAGCGTTGTTATCCTGTCTGTCTGTGCATTAAATCTAGTGTAGTATTCATCCTGTCTGTTTAGCATTGGTGGCCTTATTGTTTATCTAGCATTGATACTATGTCTGTTTAGCGCTATTGTCCTGTCTGTCTGTGCGTTGGATCTACCATTTGTGTTCTTTGTGTCAATCTAGCATTGATAATCTGCCTGTTTAGCTGTTATCCTATCTGCCTGTGCTTTAAATTTAGCGTGGTATTTATTCTGTCTGTTTAGCATAGGTGTTCTTTCTGTCTGTGCGTTTGATCTAGCGTTGGTGTTCTTTCTGTCTGTTCAGCGTTGCATCTAGCGTTGGTGTTCTGTCTGTCTGTGGTGTTCTTCCTGTCTGTTAAGCATTGCATCTAGAGGTGATATTCTGTCGGTATGTGCGTTGGATCTAGCATTGGTGTTCCATGTGTCCATTCAGCGTTGGTATTCTTTGTGTCTATCTAGCATTGACAATCTGTTTAGCGTTGTTATCCTGTCTGCCTGTGCTTTGAATTTAGCGTCGTATTTATTCTGTTTAGCATTGATGTTCTTTCTGTATGTGCATTTTATCTAGCGTTGGTGCTCTTTCTGTCCGTGTGTTTGATCTAGCGTTGGTGTTCTTTATATCTGTACGTTGGATCTAACGTGCTTTGGGCAGGGTGGCCTCCAACTACTGCAGCCACAATCCCCCTTTGCAATGCCGCTGTTGAGGTGTTCAGTTAGGTTGTGTTTGGCAGCGCAGCCTCAGGCAGAGTGACGCCCCACAGCTGCAGCCAGCAGCTGCACCCACGATCCCCCTTTGCAATGCCACTGTTGAGGTGTTCAGTTAGATCGTGTTCGGGAGCGCAGCCTTAGGCAAAGTGGCGCCCTACAGTTGTGCTTCATTCCATGCAATATGGAATATGGGTGATGCCTTGGGCTGAGGGAGCGCATGCCTTTGGAGCTGTGGTGTGTGACGGTGGCAGCTGCACAACTTTGTAGACCCTGCCTCTCTGTCTCGTTTCTTCTTGTCGGCATTTGTTTGTGCAGGCAGCGCACAGGTGCGTGCGCTGGGAGTTGTGGCCTCCGACGATGGTAACTAGATATTATGTGGAGCCACACCCTCTCTCTGCCTCACTGTCCTTGTTGGCATTCGTATTTGTCTGTGCAGATTACGCTTTGGAGCGTGCGCTGGGGGGTGTGGTGTCAAACAGCGGTAACTGGACATCAGGCGGTGGCGCATCCCACTCATCCCCCAGAAGCAGAGCCCTGGTCCCACCCACACTGCCTGTGACAGTTGTGTCAGGTATGCGTGCATGCAGGCTAACACGTGCAGACACAAACACATGTCCGTGTGCGAGCGCACGCACGTGCGCGCGCGCACACACACACACACACACACACACACACACACACTTTCACACATGTATGCATGCACTCAGGGCCCGGCGTGGGAGCTGCATGGTCATCCAGCTCCACACAGGACATACATCACCACCTGTTATCTATAGAGCGGCCTCAAGCAGCGGCAACGCTGGATTCAGACTAGGGTTGGTGGAGGGGCTTTTTTTTTTCCAGTAATGAGATTCCATTTGATGAAGGTGTAGCGTCTTTCAAGGTGTTTGATCCGTACAAATGGTTCATTGTGATTGCAATTATGGCCTGTGAAAAAGGCATTTCCTTATCAATCAAGGAGCATCAATATCAACAAGGGCATGCAAATGCTCCTTAATGGTGCTTGTACAACTTTAAAAGTGCTTAAAAAGTGCTGCCGGTCTGAGGCTGAGAAGCCTTTTTTTGCTTGTACACATGTAAACTTCTGAGGAGCTGTGCTTGTTACCGTAGCACCACACTTGCCAGAAAATTAATAGGTTATGCAGACCATACATGGACACTTGAATGGAGGATAGATTCTTGATGTAGGTAAGCTGATGACAACTATTCCTTACTCAAAACTCCTCACTGCTTACCCGCATCTTCGCTGCAAGCTTATAACTATTCCGAAATGTGAGCTTACATCAATCTCCAATTTGGGCCCTTGTTAGCACCAGACGCGCTCTTGAGAAGACTTCTCTCAACTCTCATCGCCAAGATCAGGCACGGGCTACTGCTAGTAACCCTCCTGATCCCCATTGACTTCTTTCTTGTTTCTCTTGGTGAAGGGGATACACGGTGCCTCGGCCCTAGGTATCCTCTTTTCCTTAATTGATGCGGGGAGTGTCTTCGCTGCCTGCTCAGTTTTTCTTTTCTTTTCTTTTCTAGGATCCCAAACGCAGGTCCTGGTGGATATCTATTTTCTCAAATTTTCTTGTAAGCCAGGGAGGGAAAAAGAGAGCATGCTATGGATGCTCCAAAACTCACCTACCTTCCCAATCTTCAGTATGCCCTAAAATTCCACGTGTATACAAAACACGGACTTGGATACGCCAACCTTTAAACAGGCTACTACTCTTATTAACAGAGTTTGTTACCACATGTAGATAAGAAAATCAGCAATGCCTTTTGAAACTGCCGTACATATGATATATAATATATCCTCACCAACGAAGCGCACCATATTGCAATATCGCACAGGCGCCCTCTATAATCCAATCATGCAGTCTGCTTAAAGATTCATGAACCTGTTATGCCCTCTCCCAGGCTGCTATCAATTAGACAGGGCGCTCCGCACGTTCTCAGGTTGCAAAATCATATCATCACCAGCATGAGAATTGAATGGTACAATGTGCTGGAAGAATGATCATCAAAGGTCGTAGTAAAAGCCCTTGGGGAGCAGGCTTGGTTATCACATAGAAAAGAAAAGAAATACCACGCAGGCAGTGAGAACACTCTTTACATCAACTGAGGAAAAGAGGAGACCAAGGGCCGAGACAGTGCACATAGAGCAATCTTGGAAAATGCTGTACAGCTAAGAGACGCATACCGTGACGTATGCATATCCCTTCCCAGTAACTGGATCCATTAACCAGCATTATGCACCCCCCGGGGGGGGGGGGGGGCTAGTTGGGTCAATTTGACATTTGACATTACAGGACACACGTTGAAGCTTGCAAGAGTAGAAGTCCTCCTGTCAAAGCAATTGATCGTTAGCCTGTTCAGTAACAAGGAGGACTTCATGCGAAAAAGGAGGCAGCCTGTTGCGTAAAAATTCGTGAAAGCATGAAAACACATCAATGGACTGTACATGGTCAATAAAAGGCCAGTAGGGAATCTTCCAGGAAGAGGAGTCAAAGAGAGAGACAAGGACATGAGAGCAGAGGGGCACACCTTTGCAGAAGACTTTGTTACTTTGAAAGCAGAACTTGGGACATGTATACCTAAACATCCTGACATTATGCATGTTTTATCACTCAGTGCCCAGCAAGTCAAGGCAGCTCTTCTTAGCATGGTCATGCCTGGGAGGATGGGTATTAGGGGGGTATCCTTCCGTCACACATCTTCCAGGAAGTCCAGCAGGCCAAATCAATTAGAAAATCTTCATGGCACAGCTTTATCATGCACATTCACCAGCGGCTCACAAGGACTCATCACGAGTCATTTACTGATATATGGACTACTTAGCCCATTGATGCCCTTTCTTGGTTTCTCACGCTCGTGGCTTCATGCATCAGCCTTGCTTGCATGGCAGTGAGTGCTTTGCCTGCTTCACAAACACCTAGCGTTACTTTCCTCGCTGATAGACACCGTGCACCTGGCACAGACCACCAAAGTTGAGAGAAAAAAGTACGTGGGCGAGGCCAGCTGAATGACAGAGCTCACACAACATCATATTCTGCAGGAGTAGACATTACTGTTTTGCAATGTTTGGCCGCGTCACACTTCTTTGCCAAAGCTGCAACCGTTACAACTGCATCAAGCATTGGAGAGCAGTATAGTGGCGTGTTTAAAGAACAATAATAAAATAAAGTTTTAATCAACAGGTGTGGATTCATTGTCAATCCTCGCCCATTTGCAAATATCGCGTTGTCGGTCGCCATTGTTTCTGTAGATTAATTATTTACCGACAGCGCTTGTGCCTCTTCTTGCTTTCAACGCCTTACCCTCGCAAGCAAGGATGGCACCCTGAGAGCCTAATTAGCCAATGACCCTGATGAATGAAGGTGAAGGACTCCTGCAGCAAAACGGGGTCCAGGCGAAGCAGATCCCGGACCGGAATGGAAACTTTGCTGCCAACTCCGCATCGTCTCGCCCCACCTGTAATAGTGGGGATGAAGCAAGCGCATCTCACGAAGAAGAGGACGACACATGGGGGGCAAGGACTTGGCGCAGGCTCAAGACCAATCTCAAAGACTCCTCTGTAGCTGGCGGGCAGCAGCACCCCCCACCGCGCCTGAGACGGGGTACGTTTTGAATCACCATCCCGCTGTGACTTTTAAGTCTCCGAGTGTCGGCAGGGGCTTTTCCTGCAGGCCAACACCAGCATGCCATTGCAATGTGCTGACAGGCATCACCTTGTCTGGGTCCAAAGGCAGATGGCACTGGTCATATGATGTGGTCAGGGGGAATAGGCACCAGCACTAGCATAGGAGCATGGGCAACAACAAGCAAGCGCAAACTTGCTATGCGTAAATTCGTGAGCTATTATGACTGTTTGCCATTAACAAAACAAGCCTCAGGAGGCACCTTTTCTTTCATCGCACATGATATTCGTGCGCTATCAATCACACACACATGAACAAACGCACAAATACGACACCCCCTCCACCCCCCCCTGCTGACTAGGCTGCAAAATAAGTGCTGTCAATGATGATGTGAATGGTCATCACACACACGTGCACACGCGCACACTTACACACACGCACGTGCTTACACACACACACACACACACACACACATACACTCGCACAATACATACACACATGCACATATGCAAACGGACTCGCGCATACACACACAAATAAATGCAAGCTTGCATGCTCGCATGCACATGTGAGATAATTCATGCACACACAGATGCATGCCTGCTTCCAGATTAACACGCACGCATCAGCACGCGCGCGCGCGCACACACACACACACACACACATACACACATGCATGCATGCAAATGCACACAATCACATGCATGCATAAGCACTTGCAAGTCTCTTGCATACACATCCATGCTTGCTTGGAACGTCCTAAGCAATATGTGTATGGCATAGACTGAGGTTGTGGCTGGGATCCCGCAGCAACATTTCAAGTGTATGTTCCACTTATCTCTGGGGCCATCAGTAAACTTGTGAAGTTTATGATACTCTGTGCCTATCATCACTACTCTGCGCTTACCATCCCTACTTCTTTGGCTATCACCCTGACTCTGTGCAGACCTGTAGTCTTCTAAGCTTACTTCACTCAGTACAACACATCTTCAGGGCCATCTATCCGCGAAGGCCGTGGCTTTCAGTACTACCTGCGGAAGGAGGTCGATGAGCTGTCGGAGCTCATTGGCAAGCTGGAAACGGCGGTCATGAATGCGCATGTAAGAGAGGATGCTCTGTGCCACCTTCCATGCATTGCTGCTGGCAGTGCATTGCTGCTGAATGCTGCGCCATCCTGCATGCATTGCTGCTGAATGTGGGGGGTACCATCTGTGCAGCCCATCCTGGCCGGATGCAAGACTGCACCTGTGCGCAACTCATTCAACACCATGCTGCTAGTGGAACGCAGCACGAGGGAAAGAAGGGAAGCCATTCAGTCTTCACACACACACACACACACATGCACGCATGCACTCACGACCATGCATGCCCTTCTGCGTTCCACATAGAAGTCATGCCTGCCCTGCCTCTTTAAACTCTTGCCCACACTGCCTGCTGCATTGAGCTGCCTGCACTAACCCGTGCCTGCACTGACCCCAGCACTGACCCGTGCACTGACACGCAGATCCCCACAGTTGAGGGTGTCACCACTGACCCTCGCACTGAGCCATGCATTGACTCACAGATCCCCACAGTTGAGGGTGTCACCACTGACCCTCGCACTGAGCCATGCACTGACTCACAGATCTCCAAAGATGAGGGTGCCCTTACTGACCCACACATTGTCCAATGCCTGCTCTGACCTATGAAGAAATCTCACTTTGCCTGCCTCAGCTCATCAAACCCACGCTGCCTGCCTCATTGGTAGGGTTGGCCAATTCCATACATTTATATGCCAGAAGTATTGTAGTATCCCTGCCAAAAGGCAGACAAATGGGGCGTATATGTACAGAATTGGCTATCCCTACTCATGGGACCCACGTCTGTGGTTCATCCATAAGCCAGAAATCACGGAAGGGCAAGTAGTTGAAGCGTTGTAATGCGACTGCCGCCTATGCTTCAGCTCATGCCCACCTGAGTTCATGTGCAATTCATGCTGCCTGCCCAATCTAGGAATCGTACCTCACCAGCATTCAAACAGATTTGATCCGGACCAAACTTGGTGTTATTAACATCGCCCATGTACAACAGTTTGAGCTCATGCCAGCACTGCCTACCTGCAAGTGTGTGTGTGTGTGTTCACGCTGCCTGCCCAATCAAGCTCATGCCAGCTTTGCCTACCTGCTCGTGTGTGTTCACGCTGCCTGCCCCATCAAGCTCATGCCAGCACTGCTTACCTGCTTGAGTGTGTCTACACTGCCTGCCCCATCGAGCTCATGCCAGCACTGTTAACCTGCCTGTGTGTGTTCATGCTGCCTGCCCCATTGAGCTCATGCCAGCACCGCCTGCTTGCGTGTTCACGCTGTCTGCCCCTTTGAGCTCATGCTAGCACTGCCTACCTGCCTGTGTGTTCACGCTACCTGCCCAATCAAGCTCATGCCAGCAATGCCTACCTGCTTGTGTGTGTGTGTGCAGTCTTTCCGGGAGAAGGCATCCTCTCTGGTGGAAGAGGCGCACCGCGCAATGGGCCGCTTGGAGCTGGTGAGGCTCCCTGTGTTTGTTTGTTTGTGTGTATGTGTGTGCACTTGTGCGCGTGTGTGGGTTGCGATGTGAGTTGTGGCGTGGGGACGATGTGGGTGTGGATGTCTTAATTGTGCCTGGGGCTGTCTGGAGCACAAGAAAAGGTCTTGCCCTGTTGGAGTCTTTTGCCTCAAAAGGGAACCTGGCAGCTGGCAGAGCTTTGGGTTCCCAAAGGTCAAACCAGCAGCCCTGCGGTGCTGTGGCACGTGTACGCGCACACGGTTTCATGGTGACAGTTTCCAACTGCAAAATAACACGGTTGTAACGTCGATGATGTGGTGCTGCTGTGCATGTGCACTTGCACAACTAGCTCAGAAATTGGCCTATCTGACAGGGTTAGGAGGTGGTCATGGGATTGGCTGTAGTTATGTTGCGTGACTGCGTTTCGTGGCAGGGTTTCTAGTACTCTGGTGTGGAGCAGGCTGGGGCGGAAAGGACAAAGGGCAATCAATGAACGGACCTTTTTTGTTGTTGCAGAAAATCTTTTTGCTTTCAGCAGGTAAAATAGCCAGGAATGCATGGTGTTCCATCGGATTCTTTTTCATGGGCACTTAGTTTAAGAGTCGGTGCACGCTTGCTGGTCAAACCAGGTACTGCCCATCAGCAAATGTGTATTTTCCTCTTCAGGTGCATCACACACACACACACACAGACACACACACACACACACAGGCCATCCAGGCCCAGCAGCACCAGGAGCTCATCGTCGTGGCCTCTGAGATGAAAGCATGCGTACGCCGGGGCCTCACGCTTGTGCACGTGTACGGGGAATTCAGCATGACTTGGAAGGTGGTGACGCAGCTGTTCAGAAGTGCGGCTTACGAGAAGTTTGACAAGGTGCGCGCAGTGTGCATTTTGTGTTTGTGTTGCTCTTGTTGTCCTGGGCTGTTCATTGATGGGACAGCAGTGTTTCAGCCTTTCAGTGGCGCAGCGTACAAAAAGTAGAAAAAGGTGGCACCAGTTGTTTGTGTGTGTGTGTGTGTGTGTGTGTGTGTGTGTGTGCTTGCGTGCCTGCGTGCGTGCGTGCGTGTGTGTGAGTGAATGGTTGGCTTGAGTGCGCAATCCCACATGGAGACGCTGTGGTAGGGATGCAGCACAGCAGAGGGCTTTCTGTCCTCAGCTTAGATGCTGGCAGTTTGCAAGCATGCAGTGGCTTCCTCAAGGAGCTCAACCTGTGGCATCATCACACTCCAGAGTGTTGCTTGCTACTGCGTCCTGGTTCCTGATTGCTGAGGAGTGTGACCTTGTGCTTGATTGTGACGCTTACTTGCCTTGATCATCATCGTGTGTGAGTGTCGCAGCGCATGGACTGCGGAGTCTGCTGCCCCCACAGGATTCAAACTCCCACCCACACCCTACAGATACAGCCACTTTCAAATACTTGTCTGAATCCTTCGTGTGTGTATAATGCCTCATTTCTTGTCATGCCCTCCGCAGGCTATCGCGGACCTCCAGAGCTTGCTGCCCCCAGCAAAAGCCATCACATTGGCACCTTAAATCAGAACCACAAACCCTGATGTTTGCACCAAGGTGCACCGCTGGTGTCAGCATCAACACTGACACCAGCGTCAGGGTTCAAACCTCAGCTCGTAACCTCTCTTCCGACCGAACAAAGCACCCCCTACTTGCTTGGGCATGCCCACACCCTCAAGACGCAGAGTCACCCACAAACGCTTGCCCTGGCAGCCTTGCGCACACACAGAGTGCCTCGTTCTTTGGTCATGCCCTCTGCAGGCTATAGCGGACCTCCAGAGCCTGCTGCCTCCTGCAAAGCCCATCAAAATGGCGCCCACGCCTTCTGGGGGCACATCCACCTTAGAGCCCAGTGACTCTACAAACGCTCAGCCCCGCACTCCCCCGCACTCTGGGTCCTTGCCCCCTGCATTGAACCCTGCTCTGGCCCATGCCACCACCGCCCCCAGCCCTGCGCCTGGCCCCACGCCAACAAGCGCGGCAACGAATTCGCAAGGTGTGTGCACATTGACACGCATGCGCGCGCGCGCGCGTGTGTGTGTGTGTGTGTGCGCGTGCTGCTGCTGGCCCTTAAGGTATCAGAGAAGCCATTTCATTTGGCAATGGTCCTCTCCCCTGCCAGTGTAATGTGTGCCTTCTTCCTGCATACTGTGCACTTCTCGGTCTGCCAATCAGCTCTACTGGGCACTGCTCACTGCGCTGCACTTTCCAAGCAAAATGTACACACACACACAGGTGTGTACACTCATTCTAAGCTGTTTCCATGCTCTACTCTGCTCGTCCATTTGTTCTCATAACTTGCTCTTTCATTTTCACCCATTCATTCCCATATTTTTTTCATGACTTGCTCCGCAGCTCGCGGCCTGGGTCGCTTGTCCAATTCCCTGAGCACCACCCGCAGTGCTGCACCTTCTCAAGCAGCACCAACCAACTCCCTGAGCACCACCCGCAATGCTGCACCTTCTCAAGCAGCTCCAAACAACACCACGCGTGCGACAGTGGCTAAAGCAACTCCTCCTCCACAAGGTGTGTGTCTATGAAGATTCTATCTATGAAGATTCCTCCTTGAAGAAGGTAAGTTGTTAGTGTGACTCTGCTTGAACAAGAGATGAAGTCATAGGTGCAAAAGGTAGTATGCATCTTAAAATGGTTCAAATGTTGCACCGCTAGTCACTTGTGTTGTAGCATTCATCCGTTGTACGAGAGCCAGGTAAGCCAGTGCCCAACGGTAGCAGCTGACCAGCACCGGCAGCTGCAGTACCAGCAGCAGCAGGAGTGCCACCATCATCATCATCATCATCATCATCATCATCATCATCATCATCATCATTACCAGCTCATCATCATCATCGTCGTCAGCAGCAGCAGCAGCAGCAGCAACGTGGCGCAGACTTGAGATCCTGATGATGAGCAGTTGGGAGCATGCTATCATTGGATATGCAAGTGTGCCCAACATGCAATGTAAAGGCTTTTGGTTTTGCTCACAAGCACACATACACACGCAACACGCACACAACACGCACACAACACCTTCTGCAGGCAAGATCCTGAAAGAGGGCAAGCATGACCGCGTGCTGAGTGCTGCGTTCGTGCCCCCCCAAGCAAGCTCCAACTGCACATGTCTGTGGTGGAGCACCAGCTGCATGCTGGAGTTCTGGACAGAGGCAGGCGGCTCAACCACCGGCTTCCGCATCGGCAAGGACTCCCAGGTATGGAATGCATCAAGGAAAGTGTATAGACATGCTCGCCTATCTACATTGCCGTCTTGCAGAGGCAAGGGGCTCAACCACTGGCTTCTGCATCGGCAAGGACTTCCAGGTACGGAGTGCATCAAGGAAAGCGTGCAAACATGTTTGCCTGCATCTGCACAGCTCCCATGCACAGAGGCAGGGAGCTTGACCACTAGCTACCACATCGGCGAGGACCCCCAAGTAAGGACTGTACATGGAAATGAAAGTCAAAATGTTTGAGCCCCCCACCCGGCGGCACTGTCATTGCCTCTTGTGGTTGACGATGTACCCGCAGCAGGCTGGAGCTCTGTGGATGGGAGATGGAGGAGGTCTTTCCGGCCCTCCTATTCAGCAAAGAGAAAGAAAGGAAAGGACAATGTACACCTCCTATCAAATGCTTCTCAAGTGCGCAACTGTATGGTACCAAGCAGGCGTTGTCAGAATGAAGGATTCAACACTCCCTCCAATTGTCACCTGATCCTGAAAGCACGCAGGAGAAATTGCTTGGTCACCTCGGCGCTATGATCCAGCAAATAAGCAGTTATTAGAAACAGTTTGCTTTGTACCCTAGAGAGAAAGGCAGGCAGGATGAAACCTTAGTGTGCAGTTGATACTTCCAGAAGCGTGTTTTACTCAAGCTTGCTTCAGAAGGGCAGCTGAACTGAGCTCCAACTTGATGAGGATGCCGACTCGTATTTATGACGCTGAAAGCTTCTCGCACAGGCCTTCTGGTCCCGCGCATTTCAATTCATTCTGCTGAATTGAAGCAACTCCACCGGTGAATTCTGATTGGCTCTGGTACGTCCCCACGGCTGTCCTGCCCTGTCAAGGGGTGCTCACAACCTTGGCACAGGTGATTCCAGGAGTACATATGTGCTTGTCCTCCACAACGGTGTGTGTTAAGACCATGGACAAACTTGTGGCAGTTGACCCTGATGTGACCCTGCACAGGGTGCAGGCTTAGGGTACTGCAGCCCTTGCAGGAACTGCTTGTGAAATGGCGCTGCAACCCTCGTGGGAAGTGTTTTCTCATGCTGTAACCCTGCACAGGGTGCAGGCTTAGGGTACTGCAGCCCTTGCAGGAACTGCTTGTGAAATGGCGCTGCAACCCTCGCGGGAAGTGTTTTCTTATGCTGTGACCCTGCGCAGCGTGCAGGCTTAGGGTACTGCGAGTTGCAGTCTGCAACCCTCACAGGAATTTTTTGTAAACGGTGCTGCAACCCTTGCAGAGACTCTTTAATTGGAGCATTGCGCAGAGTGCAAGCTTGGGAGACTGCAACCACAGTTTTTTGCAGATTATGTAATGTTGAAGAACTGCGCAGAGTGCAGGCTTATGACAGTGCCTGCAACCGCTGCAGAAAGCCGCTTTTTCAAGATGCAGCACCGCGAAGAGTGCGACTTTCATTGCTACTGCCTGCTTCCTTTTTAACTACTTAAATTGTCTTGTTTAATCACAACACAAAAAACAGGCTGCTACTGCTACTACTTGCTTTTCTTTTATTTCCGGTATCCTGCAAGTGTGTCCTGTCACGATGCAGCCGTGCCCCAGTGTGTTGGCCAATGCCTATGCCATGGTACAAACGCAGGTGGTGACGGCCGTTGGCAATGATAGCAATGGGAAGGGCGGCTGCATCGAACTTCATGAGGATGTTGACTCGTATCCATGACCCTGACAGGTCTTTGCACGTCTTCTGGTCCCGCGCATATTAATTGATTCTGCTGATGTGTCCTGCATGTCCTGCATGGTGCAAACACAGGTGGTGACGGCCATTGGCATCGACAGCAGCGGGAACGTTTGGACAGGCCACCAGAAGGTGCGCCTTTCCCTCCCTCACACACAGTGCTGATTGTCATGACGCTGTCTATGGAGAATTGCTATAGGGAATAAGGATCACTTCAATGTCGACCTTAATGGTATCAGGCCTCCGCCTAAGCTTCTTTACCACTGGAAACATGTGGTCTTCAGCCCTTGGTCTATCCTGTTGCTCAATTTGTGTAGGGAATGAGCCTGCTGCCTTCTTAGGTGTTTTGTAGGTCTTGTCTTGTGCCTGCTGTATGCCTCCCACACAGCTGTATGTACTGCGCGCCAGAGTTCTTGCTTTTGTTGGAGCGAAAGGGATCACTAGAATGCGCACATCAAGAGGCCAGTTGCAGACGGCGTGTCTTTGTCTCCAGTTGCAAATAGCATGTGGTGAAAATGGCGTATGTGCAAATGGCATGTGCTGCATATGGTATGGAATACCAGAACAAATGGCATATGCTTTATATGGCAAACGCTGCAAATGGCAAGCAGTGCGAATGGCATGCGCTGCACATGGCATATGGTGCAAATGGTGAACATTGTAATAATTTTAATTGGCATAAGGTGCAAAGTGGCATACAGTGCTAATATCGTAAGGTGTAAGTGGCACACGGTACAAATGGACAGTCGTTATTAAGCAGACCAGCCATGATCTCAGCATCTGCCATTTTGAATGACTCGTTCTCTTATGTGCATTGCACAGAGCTTAGTGCATGTCCGCGTTTTCAAATGACACGTTCGCCTGTGTGTGTGTGTGTCACAGGGCTTGGTGCGTGTGCGGCAGAAGATGCAGTGGGACCTCGTGCTGTCTGACAAGGCCTTCAACCTCGCGATCAAGTGCATCGCGTTTGATGAGCGCCAAGGCACCACCTGGGTGGGCGATGAGGGGGGGCATGTCAAGGTGAGCATGGCTGTAGGCTTTTGTTCGTGCACCCATGCCTGCATCAATCAAACATGAGAGCAGGGCCAAGGCACTGCCTATGTAACAGATGAGGGGTGGCATGTCAGGGTGAGCATAGCTGTAGGCTTTTGTTCGTGCACCCGTGCCTGCATCAATCAAGCATGAGAGCAGGGCCAAGGCACTGCCTATGTAACAGATGAGGGGTGGCATGTCAGGGTGAGCATAGCTGTAGGCTTTTGTTCGTGCACCCATGCCTGCATCAATCAAGCATGAGAGCAGGGCCAAGGCACTGCCTATGTAGCAGATGAGGGGGGGCACGTCAATGTGAGCATAGCTGTAGGCTTTTGTTCGTGCACCCATGCCTGCATCAATCAAACATGAGAGCAGGGCCAAGGCACTGCCTATGTCACAGATGAGGGGTGGCATGTCAGGGTAAGCATGGCTGGTGGCTTTTGTTCGTGCACTCATGCCTGCATCAATCAAGCATGAGAATATAGGCAAGACGCTGCCTGTGTATGCAATGAAAGGGACTATGTGAAAGTGTGCACAGCTTCAGGCTTCCTTCCTTGTGCACATGAAAACAAATACACTCACGCACTCTTGAGCATGAAACCTCCAAACTTTCGCTGTTGGAACACGTGTGCATCCTATGTAGATCTAAGGGTGCAGGCGTTCGTCAATCGCACTGGTGTAACCGAGCTTTGCTCACCAGCAAAACACGCTGGCAGATCAAGGATGCAAGTCGTGGGTGTGTGCAGGTGATGAGGTGCTCTTACCACGACCCTGACGCTGCAAGCGAAGATGAGGAAAGGAGCAAAACGCGGCGGAGTGGCCCCTCTTTAAAAGGTACCTCTCTCAGCGGGTGCTAGTGCTTTTATGCTCATGCTCCTCACATTTTGATTACCTCCTTTGTTTGGAATGCAAGACACAATCGTTGCAAAATTGAGCCTCATGAGTGCTTGCATAAGCAGGCGTGCAGGGCATGAAGCTCACGGCAATATGTGCTGGGTTGCATTGAGTCGTCAGCGCACAGTGGGAGCGAGCTGAAGGTCAGCTCAGCCAAGCTATGTGTGAAAATGAGGAGTTAATGCCCCGCTGCAAACTGAGTATGCAGAGTGGTTGAGGGTGCCTAAACTGGTGCTTCTGCATCAAAAGAGTGAGGGTGGGGCTCTAGGATTGATCCATAGGCATTTTAGGTCATTTTTGACCATTTCCAGGAAAATGGGTGCCAAAACGCCTGCTCTGGCCCAAATTCTGCCCATATTTTGGCTCTCAGGTAGGTTTTAGGTCAAGCCTGATCCTTCGGAGTGAAAAAAGGGGGGGCAAAATTTGGTCCGGAGCACTTAGAGCATGGTCACCTGTGCTCACCTGCTAGGCAAAAGTGGTGTGAACAGGGAAACCAGGCAAGCACTATGTTAGGCCATAACCTGAGTATGAGGACTTGTTCAGCATGCTTCCAAGGTATGCCTGCCGAGTTTGGGGGCCCAGGTGTGCAGGGAGTGGCTCCTGGCGAGCAGTGACAGCTGGGCGTTTGACCAGATTATACCGCTCTGGTCAGCCTGCCTGAGCGTGTGCTCACTTGATAGACGCATGTTTTTGTACTTGAAGATAAATCTGGGCTAGTGGTACTTACTTGTGAGGGCTTCCAGAGCTCCATCCGGGTGACAGCTAGACAAACCACTGCACCAATTGGGGTTGCGACACTTTTGCCGGACTAAATAAAATATAAAATAAAATTTGGCCCACTTGAAATGCGCACGAAGCTTCAAATTTGAAAGAACCAGGTTTGTCTGCTGTTTTTACTCGCCATTTTCCCTGCCAAAATCGAGGTCCGGGGGGCGATTTTCTGGACCTCCGCCCCAGCCCCCTGGACCCCCCAGGATGTGCTCCTGATAAAGTGCCCAGCTATCGCTGCTGGTCAGGCAAGCCGGGGGACAACTTCCTGGAGACCCCATTTTGGCAGGGAATTTGCTTGATTTCTGGCCCCACACCCTGGGCACCCCCCGGCACAAACTGAGTGTGCAGAGTTGCTAAGATAGGTCTAGACAAAGGTCCTGCATACTCAGAATCATCTGGTTGCAGTGGGGCATTAACTCGAACCTACTTGGCTGACCTGACTGAAGGAGCACCAAGCTTTTGTGTCTAGGAGCCCTGCATGAGTAAACAAAGTGTAAAATAGACCATATAGCTTTCTTACGATCCTGCTCTTTTGTAGCCTTGGATAAATAGGGTGCCTCATTTCAGCAAAGAGGCTTCCCAAGATAAGAAGTGCCTAAGCTTATGCGAGTAGGGCCTAGTAGGGGGGTCGTGGCTTAGATTAGGGTTAGCAACCTGCTTTCCCCAGGGTGGTCCATTGGATCCAAGATTTTATAGGCTGCTTCCAGAAAGCACTTAGTGACAGTTTTTCAGTGGAATGCTTTCCATCAAGCTAGAATGGGTGGGAATGAGACAGTTGACACCCTGTCTCCCTCATTGGTCTGGTCCAACTCATTAATTTTTAGGGCCGACTCATTAGCTTCCCCTCTTCGATAAGCTGCGCTTTGAGCTCCAAGCCATGATCAGTGAACTCCTCCTTGCTCCAGCATCATGGTAATTAGCATCCTTGTGCGCTCCAGAGCCGTATGAGCATGAACCTTGGTGTCCTGCTGGCCTCAAGTTTACCACTTGTACTCACTGGTACATGGAGAGGGCTTCTGCTGCTTGATTGCTTCACAAATGACATCTTCATCTGGGTACCAGCATGCTGCCGCATACCGTGCTTCTTCTGATCCCTAACAGTGCTACATGTACAGGAGAAATTATGCTTCCGCAGGGAAATAATGTCATCCTGCACCCCCCCAAACATACTTTTTTTTGCAGCCACGCATCAACCACACACCCGTGCTGTGGATGTGTAACGCAGCTGCGCACCACATCGCGCACGCTGCCTGCTTCTCGATCTACATGGGTGGTGTGCAAAGATTGTTACCTTTTCCTCCACCGCACTCAGCAGAGTCACTAATACAAACCTTACTCAAACAGACCTCAGTTACTCTTTTCACCGCACTCAGCAGGGTCACTGAAACGAGGCCATGATCACCTTATCAAAACAAGCCTTGATTATTATGATCTCGTTTGTAGCAGAGGAGGCTTTCGGCTCTTTTGAGCCAATGTCTCTTTCCTGTTTCTCAATTGCCAGAGGAAGGGTTTCCTCTGTTTGCGTCGTTTTTCCTTTTCCTGTTCTCATTTGAACAAACCTTGATTTCCTTTCTCCACACGCAGCAGGGTCATTGAGACGAGGCCAGGAAGCTGCTGGGGACGCAGATGGTGAGGAGGTGGCGCACACGCAGCTGGACGTGATTGCCACACTGCAGCCCACCCTGCTGGACAAGATCACTGTGGTGGGTTTATACACTGGTTCCATGAAATCGAGGCAAGAAAAACAGGACTGCAGGTGGCGCACACGCAGCTGGACGTGATAGCCACACTGCAGCCCACCCTGCTGGGCAAGGTCACCGTGGTGGGTCAACACACATTGGTTCCATGAACTCGAGGTCCAAGATGGAGACCAAAGCAGCGCGTTAGTGGTGCCTGGACGCGCTGCCTGTCGTTAGCCAGCCACCACTGGCATGGCATATATATGTGGCATCATACATGTATACATATGGCATCATACATGGATCTGGGCGCTGTTTCGTTTTGTACACACACACACCTCCTGCTGGGATGGAGTGGCTCAGTGGTGAAGCTGTTGCTGGCAAAGGATCGAGTACAAAGCTGAGCTGCTGTGCGTCTCGAGCCAGTTCCTTGTGGTGTGGATTGTGCACACAGCTCCTGCTGGCACTGACTCATGAACAAAACTGAGAACAGCCCTTTTTGTGCCCAGTGTTGCTGGCAGTCCATCAGAGTTGAAGGCAGCAGTCCTGCCCTTTTTATGCTTCTGCCTGTGGGCAAAACTTGCCAGAGAGCAGAATGGCATGATGCCATTCAGGGCAGCTCCTGCTATCATCCACCAATGTAAAAATTTTGGAAAAGGTCCATTGCCCTGTTACACTTGCTTGTTGGTTGGGACCACCATCAAGGTCCAAGCCTAGACAAAAGCGTGCACATGTGTGCCCCCCTTTGTTTGCAGGGCTTCCTGAACCAGTGCTTTGGCTGTGGCAAGATTCAAGCAGCCAAGCAGGCTGTCTGTGACAAGCCGCCTGACAGGCCCACAGAGGGGCCCATCAGGTGCGTGTGTGTGTGTGGGACAGGCGTGTGTGTGAGGGGGGGGAAATGCCCACAGAGGGGCCTATCAGGTGCGTGTGTGTGTGCGGGGGGGGGGATGGATCAGCTGGGTGACATGCCCACAGAGGGGCCCGCCAGGTGCGTGTGTGTGTGTGTGTGTGGGGGGGGGGGCAGCTGGGTGACATGCCCAGAGAGGGGCCTATCAGGTGCGGGGGGGGGGGGGGGATGGGTCAGTCGGGTGACATGCCCAGAGAGGGGCCCGCCAGGTGCATGTGTGTGTGTGGGGGGGGGGGGGGTTCAGCTGGGTGACATGCCCAGAGAGGGGCCTATCAGGTGCGGGGGGGGGGGGGGGATGGGTCAGTCGGGTGACATGCCCAGAGAGGGGCCCGCCAGGTGCGTGTGTGTGTGTGTGTGTTGGGGGGGGGGGGATGGGTTAGTTGGGTGACATGCCCAGAGAGGGGCCTATCAGGTGCGGGGGGGGGGGGAATGGGTCAGTTGGGTGACATGCCCAGAGAAGGGCCCGCCAGGTGCGTGTGTGTGTGTGGGGGGGGGGGGGGGGTTCAGCTGGGTGACATGCCCAGAGAGGGGCCTATCAGGTGCGGAGGGGGGGGGGGGGATGGGTCAGTCGGGTGACATGCCCAGAGAGGGGCCCGCCAGGTGCATGTGTGTGTGTGTGGGGGGGGGGGGTTCAGCTGGGTGACATGCCCAGAGAGGGGCCTATCAGGTGCGGGGGGGGGGGGGGGGATGGGTCAGTCGGGTGACATGCCCAGAGAGGGGCCCGCCAGGTGCGTGTGTGTGTGTGTGTGTTGGGGGGGGGGGATGGGTTAGTTGGGTGACATGCCCAGAGAGGGGCCTATCAGGTGCGGGGGGGGGGGGAATGGGTCAGTTGGGTGACATGCCCAGAGAAGGGCCCGCCAGGTGCGTGTGTGTGTGTGTGGGGGGGGGGGGGGTTCAGCTGGGTGACATGCCCAGAGAGGGGCCTATCAGGTGCGGAGGGGGGGGGGGATGGGTCAGTCGGGTGACATGCCCAGAGAGGGGCCCGCCAGGTGCATGTGTGTGTGTGTGGGGGGGGGGGGTTCAGCTGGGTGACATGCCCAGAGAGGGGCCTATCAGGTGCGGGGGGGGGGGGGGGATGGGTCAGTCGGGTGACATGCCCAGAGAGGGGCCCGCCAGGTGCATGTGTGTGTGTGTGTGGGGGGGGGTTCAGCTGGGTGACATGCCCAGAGAGGGGCCTATCAGGTGCGGGGGGGGGGGGGGGGATGGGTCAGTCGGGTGACAGGCCCACAGAGGGGCCCGCCAGGTGTGTGTGTGTGTGTGTGTGTGTGTGTGTGTGTGTGTGTGTGTGTGTGGATGGGTTAGTCGGGTGACAGGCCCAGAGAGGGGCCCGCCAGGTGAGGGGATTGGGGGTGAGAGGGGTTCCCAATGGTCTGGCTGGACTGATCTGGGGACTTGAGCCTTCTCTAGGGAGGAGGCCTCAGTGTCCTGTCCTCTCTTTGACGTAGGAGACATGGTTTCAAGTGAGGGACTGCTTCCTTCCCTCATGCTCTGTATCTCGTTGAGCAGGTGCGTTTGCCTGCAGGGCCTGTGGGGGCATGAGGTAGCGTCCCTCCTATTTCCTTGAGGTTAGCGTGCGCCTTCGGAGAGGCCAAAGCCCTGTCTGCCTCTGCCCCTGTTTGCAGGTGCATCCACCTGCAGGACGACAAGGCCTGGATCAGCGGCGGCATCAGCAACAGCCAGCCCTGGCTGTCCGTCTTTGACTCTACCACCTTCCAGCACATTGATACCTGGGAGTGCGGCGTGTTTGGCACAGCCACAGCCATGGAGGCAATGACATGGCAGGTGTGTGTGAGAGAGAGTGTGTGTGTTACCTGCATCTGATTTACTGCGTGTGCTTAATCATGGACAGTGTGCTACGGTCAGGGAGGCGCCTAACGCGCCCACGTTCACCGTGTGTCTGTCAATATACCATGCGCATTTTTTACAATAACACCATCCTGCTCCCACGCTAGCGTTCTGCTGTTGCAACTCCCTTTTTCCCCCCTCCACACGCCTCTATGGTCTCCCATTACCTCGCCAGTCGGAAGGGGGGGGGGGGGGGCGTGCACCTAATGCACCCATGTCCGCTGTGCACTTATCAACTTACTGTGTGCTTGTTTGACCATAACACCAACTTGCTCCCATGCTCACGCTCTGCTCCTTTTCCCCCTCCACAAACCCCCACAGACCCCCAATCACCTCGCCTGTTCTCAAGGAGGGGTGCACAAATGCAATGCACCCAACTTCACCGTGCGTCTGCCAAAACACTGTGTGCTTGTTTGACCATAACACCATCCTGCTCTCTCACTCATGCTCTGCTGTTGCAGCTCCCTTTTCCCACTCCACGCGCTGCCACGGACCCCCAATCACCTCGCCATTCTCAAGCGGGGGCCACAGCTCCTGCAGGCTCCCATTGGAGGTTGCTGACCGGCCACGAAAATGGGCAGCTGCTGCTGTGGAACCCAAACGCCAAGCGCCTGTCACCCCTCATCATGATTGGCCCCCCCGGCAGCCCTATCAGGTGGGATGTGTGAATCTGTGTGCACGTATGCGCACGCACGTGTGTGTGTGTGTGTGTGTGTGTGTGTTTGTGTTAGTGTGTGTATACTTGCGTGCAAGCTGCCCTGCATCACCCTGGGTTTAGGGTTTATGTTAGGCTAAAACCTAAAAACCTGCCAGAGCCCAAGACAGTCTCATAGCGTGTCATAGAAAGTGCTGTGTCCAGCGTGTACGCTGAGCTCTTGAGGTGCACGGAGCTCTGAGGTGCACTGAGGTGCATTGCCTTTCCTCTCCAATCTTGTGAAGGCTTTGTTGTGCGCCCCTGACTGCTGATGTAGGTTGATGGGTTGCTTGCGATTCATCCGACGGAAAAGACTGTTCATGCATGCACACGTTTACATACACGCACTTGGGTTGCTTGCGACTCACCTGACGTGACATTGATTGCACATACACGTGCATGGGTTGCTTGCGATTCATCTGACGTAAAAGAATGTTCATGCATGCACACGTGTACATACACGCACATGCATGTCTGTTTCCACATGATTGGGGGCATTACGTACATGGAGGCGGGGAGCTTGTGGCCACCGTGTGCACGCGTGCACAGACATACACGTGTGTTTCCACATGTGCAGGGGCGTCAAGTACATGGAGGAGGAGCAGTTGGTGGTCACGGCGCACTACAGCGGTGACATGCACATGTTTGCAGTGCCTCCACTTGATGTGATCGTCCCTCCCATTGCCCAAGCATCCAAGGGGTCAGACTCCTTTGGCGTTTTCAAGCCCAAGACTGCGGTGCTCAAGGTGCGTGGTCCCTCTGCTTAAGCGACTCCTGGGGCCCTGGCTCATGTTTCCTTCCTGTGACATTTTCAAGCCCAGGACTGCGGTGCTCAAGGTGCGTGGTCCCTCTGCTTAAGCGACTCCTGGGGTGCTGGCTTGTGTTTCCTTCCTGTGATGTTTTCAAGCCCAAGACTGCGGTGCTCAAGGTGCGTGGTCCCTCTGGTTAAGCGACTCCTGGGGCCCTGGCTCGTGTTTCCTCCCTGTGACGTTATCAAAGTCAAGATTGCGCTGCTCATGGTACTCGACCCTGGCCCGAGCTCTCTCATACCACGGTGAGTGCAAAACAACACAAAGGCGTGACACACCTCCTCACGCTTCTCACCCCACTTGATGAGGCACGAAGCACCTCTACTGTGCCCCACTTATGAAGACACTTTTGACAGACCATGCCTATGCTGGTGACTGTTGGTGACTGTTCAGACTGGTGACTGGTACTAACCGGTGTTCAGACTGTTCAGACTGGTGACTATTCAGATGTGCTTTTGCTGGTGACTGTTCAGATTTGCTGAAATGTAAGAAAGGATCCAACCACAGAGTTATGGATACAACAACCAGTCCAAACAAGACCTTGTCCAACACACGAAAGCATAGACGCCCCTCATCACGTCGGCCGTATTAAAGCCAGCCCTACGCGCATCATTGCCCTTGCATTGTATGGGTATATGTGTGCATTGATGTTCATGATCGGAAGTACATGTACATATGCATGTATGGGTGCATGGGGAGCATGCATCTGCTCACTTGCAAATTGGCAGTAGCATGAATGTGCTGGACGCCAACACGGACGTACTCATCAAAGCGCGAATTATATGTTGGCTTTTAAGCAGACCCAATGCAAGTGTGGCCGCTAACAGACCCAATGCAAACATGTTCGTTCCACCTCAAGACCATGAGGATGTTTCCAGTGCTTCAGCACTAGCTTTCCCTTATGAACGTGGCTGAGAGGTGGCTATCTGCACACGCATGAGAACAGTTGAAGGTAAGCAAGTCTTCTCATGAGAAAGCACACACATGCAAGCACACCTGGGTGCACACGCACACACACACACATATAAACACACTTTCAAATGCTGGCACTCACAATGGCACTGCTTGCACAACTTGACATGCGCACACGTTTTCAACGCTTGCAGTTGCACAAGGGTGCGGTGGAGGGCATGGTGAGCAGCAGCGCCGCTTGCTCTACCTCACATGCGTGCATATATTTCCAACTTTTGCAGTTGCACACGGGTGCGGTGGTGGGCATGGTGAGCAGCAGCGCCGCTTGCTCTACCTCACATGCGTGCATACATTTTCAACATTCGCAGTTGCACAAGGGTGCGATGGTGGGCATGGTGAGCAGCAGCGCCGCTTGCTCTACCTCACATGCGTGCATACATTCTCAACGCTCGCAGTTGCACAAGGGTGCGGTGGTGGGTATGGTGAGCAGCAGCGCTGCTTGCTCTACCTCACATGCGTGCATACATTCTCAATGCTCGCAGTTGCACAAGGGTGCGGTGGTGGGTATGGTGAGCAGCAGCGCCGCTTGCCCTACCTCATGCGTGCATACATAACCAAGTTTTGCAGTTGTTCAAGGGTGCGGTGGTGGGCATGGTGAGCAGCAGGGCCGCTTGCTCTACCTCACACACACACACACACACACACACACACACACATTTTCAACGCTCGCAGTTGCACAAGAGTGCGGTGGTGGGCATGGTGAGCACCGGCGCGGCATGCGCAACCTGGAGTGTGCAGGGCTCTATCAGACTGTGGACTGCCCATGATTTTGTGGACACCATGGGACGCCAGGGCCTGATCCGATCTCTGGTGAGTCTGGCGTTGCTGGAGTTAGTATATAGCAGTAGGATGTAGGGAATTTGGCCTTGAGGACGCCAGGCCTCATTCGTGCTCAGGTGAGTCTGGGTTTCGCTGGTGTTTGAAAGACTGAGATGCAGAGAACTCGATACAGAATTTCCAACTGTGCAGACATCATGGAAGACCATGACCTGATCCAATCTCTGGTTGATCTGGCCGCATAGGAGTAAAAGACTTGGGCACCGAAACTTGATAGGGAAAACTTCATTCGTGCACCATGAGGCACGAGGGCCTCATCCACTCTGTGATCCGTCTGCTTTTGTTGAAATGATGGACTCGATGCAGAGAACTCGAGGGGGATTTCTTTGGTTGGCTGGATGAGGTTGATGGTCAATGAGGTTGATGCTTGTTTTGCATGGACGGCTGCCTTCGCTGCACAAGGCCTGCTATTTTTTGGGTGGAAGGGAGGGATCCATTCTTCCACTCTTCCTCCACTGAGTGCACGCTGCCTTGCAGGTCGCGCCTACCCAGTACGAGCACACATTTGTGAGAGCCCATCTGAGAAGGGCTTCCTTAGCACACACGTGCGCGCACATTTACACACATGCACACACATGCACGCACGCGCTTCTGCTCGATGCACCTTTGGGTGTAACTCAGGTGTTTGCCATTTGTTTGCACAGCTTACGTTTGCACGCCGTCTCAACTGGATGCACCTGTGGACTCCTGCGGCAGCGCATGCTTTCATGCATGCAATCTCACCAGGACTCATTTATCACTTGAAACTCACAACTTCCATGCTTGCGCAGTCTCATCAGACCTCCTCTGGCAGCGACCGCATCCATTCGCAAGGCACATCAGGATCCGGTGAGGAGTCAATACTGAGCTTGTGTATGTGTGTGTGCGTGTGTGTGTGTGTGCGTGTGTCCACGCGTACTCTTGTTATTGCATCGGTCCAACTCTGGGTGCAACCCGTGCAACTTGATTTCAAGCATTTGAGTTGGTGTTCTGCACGCACCAAGCATACATGTGCACGCACCAAGGACCATACACGCACCAAACATTTGAGTTGGTGTTCTGCACGCACCAAGCATTTGAGTTGGTGTTCTGCACGCACCGAGCATACATGTGCACGCAACAAGCTTACAAGTGCATTTGCACACCGCGCACGGCAGCATACATCACCATGGGCACTACAGCACCTTCTGTTTGTCTGTTTCGCCAGTGTATTTGGTCAGCAAACCCCATGGCTTGCATGTGCAGCCTGCTTGCTCGCCTTGTTGCAGCACGCTGCGCCCCTGTGCATGCCACCGCTTCCATCTTGCCGTTTCCTATATGTGCAGCCTCACAGCCTGTCTCTCATCCTGCCTGCTTCTCTCGCAGCTAGTGCTCATAACCCCTGTGTGTGTGTGTCGTTTGTGTTTGCACAGCCTTGGAGCGAGCTTGCAATGGGGCCACTGCAGATATGCGGAACTGCCGCCAACTCCAGCACAGCCAGTCAGCTATAGGTGGGCTGCATTCATGCACCGAAGACAATCCTTGAGTCAGCAAAGCCAGTCAGGTTCTCCTTGATACTGGAGGGCCTGCATTGCTGTGCATGGATCAGAGACCTGGTGCCAGGCTGCTGCAGGCAAAGAAATGCCGCTGAGACACCAACTGCTGCAGGCACTGAGTTGCCACCTCAGCTGTCCTTGTTTGTGCAGAAGCCGCAGCTAGCAGCAGAGAGTGAAATGCACTTCTGAGGTACCAAACACTGTAAGCACTGAGTTGTCACCGTGGCCACCTGTTCGTGAAGAAGCCTCATGCAGCAGCAGAGAGCGATCATAAGTACTTCCTAGATACCAAGTGCTGCAGGCACTGAATTGTCACCTCGGTTGTCCTTGTTTGTGCAGAAGCCCAACCCAGCAGCAGAGAGCGCTCCCTGCAGACGCAGTACAGCAATCTTTCTCAAGCAGCATCTCAGGAGGCAGTGTCAGGTGTGTGTGTTCATATTGTTCATTTGATGTGGTCCGTTCAGTAATTGGTAGAGAAGGGGAAGGCCCAGCAATGATGGCAGCGCTGACTAAACGGAGCTGAAGGTGCAGGGCTCCGACAAACCTGTTTGCTCACTGCGCTGCGTGTTGTGCTGATGGATGGATGGATGAGTACCTGTTACGCATGGACGGAGGCCAGCACCGCTCATACCAGGCTGATGGCGCAATGCCCAGAAACAATGTCTTCATGCAAAAAAAATGAAATAATACTACCAGATGACCGGTAAACAATGACCGTGCAAGCCATCGTGACCGTGCAAAAGTCGTCATGGCCGTGCAAGTCATCTTAATCGGCAAACAATGACCATGCAAGTCATCATGGGTATGGAAACTGATTACAATGGATTACTGTTTGCATTCAAATTAAAGCCATACAAGCATTGTGAACATAATAGCACCAATGAATCAAACACGTAGCTCAAAGACTGAGATGACAATCCTGTTTGTTCACTGCGCTTTGTACTGTGCTGATGGATGGATAATGGTACACAGGAGCAGGGCCCAGCGCCACCCAGACCGGGCTTAAGCCAGATGGCTCCGACACCTCGGGGATGCTGAGTAACACCTCGAAAGTGCCGGACTTCGGAGGGGCGGTGCAGCTCATCGACAGCTGCGAGATCACGCTGCAGAGGCAGATCGGCTCGGGTGCATACGGCAAGGTGTGTTTGAGGGGGGGGAAAGGGCAGCAGCATGATCATGCTTAAGGAGCAGATTGGCTGGGGCGCATACGGCAAAGCATGTTTTGGGGGTTGCAGCTCATCCACAGCAGCAAGGTTACGCTGATGAAGCAGGTCTGCTCGGGCGCATGCAGCAAGTGGGGTGTTTTGGAGCGGTGCAGCTCGTCAACAGCCGTGAGGTCAGGCTGGTGAAGCAGGTCGGGACAGGCTGCCAGGTGGCTGTGAAGGAACTTGCAAGTCACGTGTGCACTGGAATCTTTGATGGCTGTTTGCTGCGCGCAGGTGTACCTGGCGGAGTGGCTGGGCTGCCAGGTGGCTGTGAAGGAGCTGACAGGCTTAGCCGGCGACTTCAGGGACACAAAGGCATGGCAGGACATGCAGCACGAGGTGCACATGCTAGGCACCTACAACCACCCCAACATCATGAGGTGTGTGTGTGTGTGTGTGTGTGTGTGTGTGTGTGTGTGTGTGTGTGTGTGTGTGTGTGTGTGTGTGTGTGTGTGTGTGTGTGTGCGCGTGTGCGTGTGCAGGGTGGGTTTTTGTATGTTTCCGGTGCCTGGCAGCTGCTACACCTTCAGCAGAATGGAAAAGTAGACCACCCGGAATGCCAGGCCAGCAGGAACTGCTTTGCCAGCAACATGTGGCCAACAGGAATTGAAAAATTATGTTCTTGTGTACCAGAGGTCTGGCCTTCTGTACGGCGTTGCAATGGTGCTGTATGCTCATTGATGGCTGCCTTGCAGCTTCATGGCCATCCGCTTGGACCCTTCCATAACAGTCATTTTGTGCTTCTCAAACTGTTACCTACAAGAAGGCATTATGACCTTCATGATTACTTTCAGGGTCATGGCTGTCTGCTGTGACCAACCTATGATTGTCACGCTGTGCTATTTTATGGCTCACCCCTTGTACAGCGATGTTTCTTCCTTCGGGAATGCCTTGCAGGTCCTTGGCTGTCTCCTTGGACCCAACCATGATCATCATGCAGTGATAATTAACGGCTCCCCCCGTGTACAACTGGTTCCCCTGCCTTGGTGACTGCCTCACAGGTTCATGGGTGTATGCTTGATCCCGCCCATGGTCGTCATGCAGTAATATTTAACGGCTTCCCCCGTGTACAGCTGTTTTCCCTGCCTTGGTGACTGCCTCACAGGTTCATGGCTGTATGCTTGAACCCGCCCATGATCGTCATGCAGTACTACTCGCACGGATCCTTGTTTGACCTCCTGACGGTATGTCAACCAACGGACCTTGACTCCTAGGCTCATAGCTCAACTTTGAGGCGGCAGTAACAAGCTTACGCAGAAAGTAGATCACACTGGGAAGTGGTGCACTTATTCTGGCATGGCCCTGTTTTAAAGTGCTAAACTTTGAGATGGCAATAACAAGCTTACGCATAAAGTATCTCCCCCTGGGAAGTGGTGCACTCAATCTGGCATGGCTCTAATTTGAAGTGCTGTGTTTTTGTCAGCTCCCATAGGCTGCCCTATTTGAAGTGCTTTCAGCTTGTCAGCTTCCTTTGAGGAGCTGTCAGGTAGTCAGCTCTGTTTGAAGCACTGTTGGTTTGTCACCTCTAGGGAGCTCACTTTGGAATGCTGTCAGCTTGTCAGCTCTGTAAAGCTCCTTAAGCAGCACTCTCCATAGGTCAGCCCTTGGAAGCAGCAAGCAAAGGCGGCCTTGAATGCAACTTGCAAAGCGGAGGTGCAAGGCTGCTCCGATGATCACCCTTGCATTTGAATGCAAATTGCAAGGCGGAGGTGCAAGGCTGCTCCGATGATCACCCTTTTTTTCCTTCTTCTGTGCTCGTCCATGCGCGCGCTGCTGGGCACATGCATCTCTGAGTTGGCTTCCATGGTACCATTGTCATCATTTGTGTGATGGACAAGAGAGCTGGCTTGCCCATCAAGCTTTCAGAAGTGCCCCAGCACAATAGAATACTCAGCGTTGCCTGGGCTGCTGGGCATGGGCATTGGCAGAATGGTCTCTGATCGAGACTTCAGACCTGGCCTGTATGATGTGAAACAGCTCTTATGTCGCGTTTAAGTATGCGATGCATTTTCCATCTTGTTTTGGCGTGCGGCCTCATCGTGTGTGTTCAACTTTTGTGCCTTTTTCAGCTCTTCCATCGAGTCTGGCATGTGTTGCATGTTCCATTGTGCTGTGGGCATGTAAATGAAGCACACAATAAATGCAAATTGAGGCAGAGGCGTTCTGCAAGGCATGTTTGGTTTGTTCCATGCAGGCTGCTGAATTGCGCACGCCATGAGCTGTCCTTTTGCAGAGTTTTGTGTGAACAACAATTGAACCGTGCATGCATACGCGCACACACACACACGCGCACGTGCACGTGCCTTTCGTGGCTGTCGAAACTCGCAGAAAGCGCAACGTCAAAATGTGCGTGCCATGCGCGAGCTGGCTTGGCAGAAAAGGCTCGGCATGCTGAAGGATGTGGCTGCTGGAATGCACTACCTGGTGCGTCTGTGTGCATTGAATGCATTCGTTCGCTGGTGCAATGGCATGTACAGCTTATGAACGACGTGGCTGCACTACCTGGTGCGTCTGTGTGCATTCAACGCATTCGTGCGCTGGTGCAATGGCATGCACGGCATGCACAGCTTGTGAAGGATGTAGCTGCACTACCTGGTGGGTCTGTGTGCATTCAACGCATTCGTGCACTGGTGCACTGGCATGCACGGCATGCACAGCTTGTGAAGGATGTGGCTGCACTACCTGGTGGGTCTGCGTGCATAGGATGTGGTCAATGCATAAGTACGCTGGCATGCATTGCGCTTGGTTTGTGACCAATGCTGCAGGGTGAGGCAATAATTTGGCACCTTCCACTCCTCAAACATTTGCTTGCCAGGGCTTCACACACACATACACACACGACTCGCACACGCGCGCACAAAACACACACACACACACTCACACGTGTTTGTGTGCAGCACACGCGTCGCCCCCCCGTTGTCCATGGAGACCTGCGCTCCCCAAACCTGTTGCTGGATCTGACCATCGACTCCGAGCGCCCTCGCTTTCATGTCAAGATTGCTGACTTTGGTGAGCCTGTGACTCTTTTCTTCGCGCTGTGTGTGTCAAGGTGCTCATTAAGATGACAACAGACTGCCATCAGTCAAGCCGCAGAAGTAAACCTTGGAAAATTTAATGGAAATCGTGGCACTGTCGGCCCATGAATGCCTCACTCAGAAAATTTCCTTTCGACTGCCTCACTCAAACAGGTCCACGGCACCTCCAGTCTTTGAGTGCCTCATCCCTTTGTTCGTACTCACCATGATCACCTGCCCCATTTTTGTTTTGCAGGACTAGCAAGGTATGTCCATCACTCTGCCTCCTGTTTTGTATATTGGTGTGCTTGGCTTCTTTGCAAGGTGGGTCCATGGTTTGTTTGACTTCTTTGTAACGCTTCTTTGTTGAACGACGGGCCATGGGTGCTCCAAACAGCTTTTGTGCACATGTTGTATGCTGTGTCAAAGTTCATATTTGTTTGTGAGGAGCAAGCATATGTCCAAAAGAAGCAGCCATGCGATATACATATGCCAAACAAATGCACAAGAGGCTTCAAACATCTCTCAATGAGAGGTGGCCGCCCAAGTTGCAAGTCAGTGTGAGGTGAGTATGCTCTGGAATTGGCTGCAGCTTAGCTGTGGTATGACGCGGTATTGACATCACAGGAACAGAAAATGTGAACTCCGTAATGGCATGAGAAACTCAGGCTACTGCTGAGGTATGAGGCAGCAATAGCAGAACATAGATTGGGTCACTGCTTGTACACTCGAAGAACATAGATTGGCTCACTGCTTGTACACATGACGAATACACATGATGCACTTCAACATCAATCTTGCGCTGCTCATGCAGTGCTTCACCTACCCTTTTCAACCAGGTTCCAGGCCAGTCCGTTTACATAGCCACCTCAAAAGATCAAGACTACTAGCAACCGTTTTTGATGTCTGCTTTCACGCATCCCACACAGGATGATGCGTAGGCTGCACCCATGTCAAGTTTGCTTAAAGCTTGCTTCTCATGGTGATGATGAACATGCTCTCTCCGCCATCGCATCCATGTCAAGCCCTTGTCTTTCATGATGATGATGCTCTCATCCATCATCATGCACAGGATGCTGGGCCAGTCGCAGTCGATTGCGATCTCCAAAACCACCAACCCTCGATGGACGGCACCCGAGGTCATCAGGGACTTTGTGCTGGGTCCCGCAGGAGATGGTGAGATTGGATGGCACTGTTTTCAGCGAGGCGCTTACGATGTGTTGCATCCTCAAAAGCACCTACCCTCGATGAACGGCACCTGAGGTCCTCAGAGGGACTTTTATGCTTGGTCCCTCAGGAGGTGGTGAGATAGGTGCACCTCAATTTGAGCAAGGGCCTTTGGGGGTTTGTGTTGAAGCACTCGTCGAAATATGCCAAACCCTCTGGAGATGGCGAGGAAGGAGGACAGGTATCGTTTGCTTGCATGGGTGTGTAGGTTGCTTTCTTTCTCATGTGGCAAGAGATGGGCTGAACTGGGCTTTGGATCCTGGTGTACACCTGAGGGGGGGGGGGGGCTCACCCTCTGCGTAAGTACGCAAGGGCACTCTCAGGCTAAGCTCTCATGGCAACTTGTGCACTTTTTTTGCTCGCAGTATACTCCTTTGCCATCATTATGTGGGAGATGCTGACCTGGAAGCAGCCCTATGAGGACATGATGTCTGCACAGGTGAGCATTCCTTGGTGCTTGGAAGCCCTGACATGTGTTAGATGAATGCCATCACCGTGTGGGAGAAGCTGACCTGGAAGCAGCCCTATGAGGATGTGATGTTCGCACAGGCGTGCGTCCATGAGAGCCTGTTTTGTCTTCTGCTCGTGATGCAAGGGAGCTTTAAGGCATTGCTGCTCTCTTGTATAGCGGTACAAGATGCATGGTTGCATTGCTGCGCTTTTTTTTTGTACCTACGGTGTAAGGGAGGGTGAATGCAAGTCTGCACTAAACTTTTCGCTAGAAGGTTTGTGGTTTTGCAGAGCAGCAGGTTGGTATGTTCCAGTCTGTTCTCTGAAGTCCCAAATTTGATGTTGCTAGACCTCTGCATAAGCGTTTTCTGCTTTGAGCCTCGCTCACAGACAGAACCACATTTGCTTCCCTTGCGCAATATCTGGCAAATAGCCCCTATTTCTTCCTAATTTTTCCAGAGCCTCTGTACTGACGACTCCAAGCACCAGTGCTTGTCAAGGCTGCCTTACCTTCTTGCATCCTCCGTACTGATGACTCCAAGCACAGCGCTTTTCAGGCCTTGACAAAAATCTCAGGCAGGCAGCCTCGTTTTCAGGGTCTCTCATTTGGGTCCTGCGTCTGTCGAGTAGCCCAATGTACTGCTCGTTAGCTGCAGTTCATAAACTATTTTAATCTGCCCTGCACTGCACGCTCCACCGCTGCAGGTCCTCTTATCAATGATGACAGCTCTTCACTGCATTGCTCGCCACTGCAGGTCATCTGCTCATCCTGTCGATTCTTTTTATTGAGTTGCTCGCCAGTGCCGGCCTCCTCAATAATTGTGACAACTCTTCTTACTGCATCACTCACCACTGCAGGTCATCTTCTCCACTGTGACCACAGACTTCCGTCCCTCAGTGGAGGAGGGCGATGTAGCTGGTAACCCTGGGGTGACACTTCCACAGGTGTGCTTGCACATCACACACTCATTCAATTTTGTACATGCATGCGTATGTACGTACGTATGTAGGTAGGTAGGTAGGTAGGTAGGTCTGTATGTATGTATGTATGTATGTATGTATGTATGTATGTATGTATGTATGTATGTATGTATGTATGAAGGTCTGTATGTATGTATGCATGTGTGAGTGTTCACATGAAAATGCTTGAATACGCATGCAATCATTGTCTCTTCTGTTCCTCGGTGTAATACCAGTTTGGAAAGATGATTATGACTCGAGATCGCGCATGTTGGTGCAAAACTCCCCTTGTTTGTAAGAACAAGTGTGATGTCCTGAACACCCTTAGTATCTTTGTTTCAAGGAGCCTTGGAGCATGAGGGGTATAGAGTGGCAGGCATGAAGGTTGTTAATGCTAGCCTGTTGTTTTTCACGGGACTGGCTTTGTGCGGCAAACAGTCAGCGGCAGGAAGCTACAACGCCGATTTCCGCGCTGTTGGTGTCTGGAGGAAACAGTGCAAATTTCTCCTTTGTTGCACTGCAAGCCAGGATCACAAGGCTCAAAGTGCCCGGTATGCACTTGCTCGTGGACGCATGGAAGCCCTCTTCACCTGCTGGGTCCCTCATGGGTTGCTCATGCAAACTCTTCACCTGTGAGGTTTCTCATGAGCGCATGCAAACCCTCTTCATCTGTGGATTGACATGCCCTCTAGCAAAGTGTCTATAAGACCCCGGCTGTGCCCATATCATGGTCTGAGCAGCTTATGAATTTCTATGCAAGCCAGTATCCAGTAGATGCTGTCCGTGCATGATAGATGCAGCATCTCTGTTCATGCACACATGTGCCTGCAGTTCAAGGAGCTCATGGAGCAGTGCCTGAGCCCGGATGCAACAAGCGTGCCGTGTGTCAGAAACAACTTCTCTGTTCATGCGCGCATTTGCCTGCAGTTCAAGGAGCTCATGGAGCAATGCTGGAGCCCAGATGCAAACAAGCGCCCCACTTTCAAGCGCGTCGTGGAAGTCCTGCAGGTCAGCTTGTGCCATGTGCTGCTGCCTGCTTTGCTTCAATGCAGAGGGCTACACAAAGCAGGCAGAGGCCGGGTTGGATTGCTTGCTTTCATGGTTTCCTCACCGTTGTTGAGAGGGCGCAAGTCGCAGGTTCTGTAACATGGCTGAAGGTTTGCTTCGATGTCAAGGGCTGCAAAGTGCAGGCCATAGCAGAGTTGATTTGGTCTGCTCCGCTAGGTGTGTTTGACGTGAGGGCTGCAAAGTGCAGGCCATAGCAGAGTTGATTTAGTCTGCTCCGCTAGGTGTGTTTGACGTGAGGGCTGCAAAGTGCAGGCCATAGCAGAGTTGATTTAGTCTGCTCCGCTAGGTGTGTTTGACGTGAGGGCTGCAAAGTGCAGGCCATAGCAGAGTTGATTTAGTCTGCTCCGCTAGGTGTGTTTGACGTGAGGGCTGCAAAGTGCAGGCTGTGATAGGGTCGGATTGCCTGTTTCCTTTGATGTTCAGGGCTGCAAACTTCAGGCTGAAACAGTGTCTGTGTCCTGCGTGCCTGCCTCTTGTTCCGTGCTGTTCTTTGGACCAGATCCAGATCAGTTGTAATGGTTCCTTGAGCTGAGTCTCATGACATCAACCGCCTGCTCTTGATTTCCCTGCACGTGGGTTAGACCTGCGGATGTCCCTATTATTTGCACCATGCCTGCGGTCGAGTGCAGGGGGTCTTGCAAAGCGGCAAAGAGGGCCAAGGAGGCTGTTCTGAGGCTAGTTGAGCCTCTTTTGAGCCTGTTTTGTGAAGCTCGCTGGCTCTCTTTACCCACCCTTGACCATTATAAATCAGATGACGTGCTAACCCGATTAAAGCTGTCGTGCATGACCTGCCAGCTCATGTCTCCCTGCGTGTGTCGTGGACATATTCAATGGAAATGAAATATTCCCCTGGAAGGACACGGCCAGAAGCGTCTGTGCCTGCAAGTGTGCGCTGAAATGAAATACCTACCTAAAAGACCTTGTTGGCACCGCAGATGTGCTGGCACCCAATCACACAATTTTTCAGGCACAGACAATGCCACGCGACTAAGCCTCCAGTCAATGCAAGGGGTGCAGGGCTTCAGGGAACTTGTGTGCACCCCCATGATGCGTGTCTGCCATTTATAACGCTGTGAGATGCGGGTGCACCTCCCGGGTGTTTTTTGTGCTCTGTGGCTGGCGCTAGGGTTTTAGACCCGTGTTGCTTAATTGTTGGGTCCCGTGCGCTAGCATTCATTAATCAGCCATTCCTCAACAGGTGGCATCGGTTTTTGCGCATGCAAAATTTGAGAGCAATTTGGGCATGTTTTGACACGCGCAGGGGATGCTGGAGATTGAGTCCCAAGCGGCCAAGGATGCTGCTGCCACGCAGAAAGGATCCCAAAAGGGTGGCAAAGAGCAGGGAGGAGACGGTGGAAATGCGCCCAAGTAAGTGAAGCACACTTGTGGAATATCTAGTTCCATGTAGCATTGCCTCCTCAATGCAACCAACAGGGAGGAGGTGTCTCGAGGGGGCCTGAGTGCGTGCAGCAAGCCAGTGTCGTGAATTGCCTTCCTCCATGTTGCATTGCTAAGGTTGGCCGATTCCATGCATGTAAATACGTATGCCAAGTCTTTCTCCTTTTTTGCAGCCCTCATGGGGCTTCAGAGTACGATGAAAGGTTTGTGCTTTGCAGGTTGGGAGGCTTGCATGCGCAATGCCTTGTTTATAAAATGTGTGTGCTTTGCAGGTTGGGAGGCGTGCGTGCGCAAGCCTTTCGATCTCACATGTGCAATCAACGTACATGCTTTGCAGGTCAGGAGGCATGCGCAGGCCCCCCGGCTCAAAGTCTCCTAGCAACTCCAAAGGCGTGGCAACCAAACCAGGTAAATGAGCTCCTCAAAGAGGCGAATGAGCAATACCAAGAGGTGAATGAGCTCCTCAAAGAGGCGAGTAAGCACCTCAAAGAAGGGAATGAACATTTCAAAGGGGTGGATAAGCAGCTCACAGTCGTAAATGAGGCAATCAAGCATCTCTAACAGGTGAATGAGCGATGAAAAGAGGTCAATGAGCTCCTGACAGTGATGAATGAGCCCCTGAAAGAGGTGAATGAGCATCTAAAAAGTTAATGTGCACCTCAATAGGCGTGGCAGCCATATCAAGTACTTGCCGCCCCGCTGTGGATCCCCAAATGTTGCCTGGGTGAATATTGCCATGGCAGCAAAACCAGGTAGACATTGAGTAACAATGTTGACGGCGGCAGGGGATGCGTCTGCATAAGGCCGTTGTCGAGACTCCAAACATGCCAACAGCCATCATTGTACCATTCAAACACAACGACCGAGGTGTGCTGCACACTTGCCTGTGCATCAGAGGTCACAGAGGTATGCTGCATCAGCATCAGCACCAAGGTGTCCTGAGTCAGGAGAACTTTTTGGAGCTTGCCACGCTCCACAGGTACATGTATGTCCTTGTGTCTCCTGAAGCTGTTCATCTCTTGTCATATTATATTCTACAGGTACACGTGTGTCCATGTCCTCTGAAGCTGTTCATCACTTTGCATATTCTATTCCAATCACACACACACGCGCGCGCGCACACACACACATACACACACGCTTGTGCGCAGACGGGCAGCAGCGCCCCTTCCAAGACTCCGCGTCCTCCACCCCCCCCTCCGAAGTTGCCATCCTGCTCTCAGGTAACACCCAGGCAGGTGCTGAAGGCCACACCCCTCCACCCCTCTCTTCCCCTGAACATAATGACCAACAAGAGCAACCATCACATGTGCCTCCCCCCCACCCGCCCCACCACAAGCCCTCACACTCCCGCTCCCGCTCCCACCAGAACCTGCCCATCCAGCACCAGCACTCCCACCAGAACCTGCCCATCCAACACCAGCACTCCCACCAGAACCTACCCTACCAGCACCAGCACTCCGGCCCACAGCCTCCATACTTCCATGCCCCCCCGCAAGGCCCGCACTCCCACCCGCACCACCCCAATCAGCACCACCCACCACCCCACAGCCACAACTGCCACCGGAACTCCACGGACGAGCAGCAGCCGCACAGCGATCCCATCCCTCCACCTCACCACCCCCCAGCACACGGCAGGAAGGGCAGAGGTAGGGGCCACTCAAACGAGGGCAGCAGAGGGGGGCACTCACACGAGGGCAGCAGAGGGGGCCACTCGCACAGCCCCCTGGCCTTGCGAGGGTCTTCTGCAGGAGCGGGAGGCACAAGCGGCGGTGGAAAGCAGGGTGCACCCAACAGATCGTGGTCAGGCGGCAGAAGCGACAGCGGGGGGGGCGGGGTCAACCACCCCGCGTTTGTGCCTCATGCCACTGCCACACAGCGCCAGGCCTTTAACCCGTCACGCCTGGCTCGTGCAGGTGGGTGGGTTTGGGTAGTAGGTGCGTGCGTGCGTGCGTGCTGCAGGGCCTCTGGCAGCTGTGTCATTCACGTAGGGCAAGCCCACACCACAAATAGCGGAACCCCCTTTTTTCCCCTGAACTCCTGCAAGCTCAGATGCAGCTGTGGGCATTCCCAAGCATCACACATGTTGTGCCTCTGGCACAGCACCAGCAACTCCCGTCCCCCCCCTCCCCCTCTCTCTTTCTCTCTCTCTCTCTCTCTCTCTCTCTCTCTCTCTCTCTCTCTCTCTCTCTCTCTCTCTCTCTCTCTCTCTCTCTCTCTCTCTCTTTCTTTCCCTTTGTGTGTGTTTGCACAGGCAGCGCAGCCAACAACACTCCCAAGCATCAAACCCACTGTGCCTCTGGCACAGCACCCACAGCAACTGTTCCAAGGGCACACCCACACCAACGATCCCTGCCTTTCTTCTTTTGTGACTGCTTTGCACAAACAGCGCAGCCGCCAGCGCTTCAAAGCATCACACTCACTGTGCCTCTGGCACAGCACCAGCAGCAGCGTTCCCTGAGTTTGCATGCCCACCCACCAGCGACTCCTGCTGCAATCGTTTGTGTGTGTGTGTGTGTGTGTGTGTGTGTGTGTGTGTGTGTGTGTGTGTGTTGCGCAGGTAGCGCAGCTGACGACCTTCCCCCGCACCCGCAAGGCCATCCCTCCGGCAGCAAGAGCGATGCTCTCCCAGCCAGTGGTCAGCACAAACCCCCGTGGACAGGCCGCATACGATACATTTCAGAGCGAGGATGGACGTTGGTGGACAATAGCAGCGAACCCTCCCACAGCAACCACGGGGCAGGCCACTCGAGCTTGCCTGATCAGGTATGACATGTGCACCACATGGACATGCGCATGGACATGTATCGCATGCGTGTTGTTGTTCCACTGCAGGGTGTGTGCAAACCACTGGCTGGCAGAGCATCGCTTTTGCTGCCGGAGGCATGGTGAACTCGTGGTGTTGTCTTCATCTTGGCCAGTGGGCAGTGCTGCGTCGCGGGTCCACAGGCTGTGCGCCATGTGGAAGTGTGTGGCAGGTGTAGTGTGTGTGGTATCTGTAATATGGTAGGTGTAGTATGGCAGGTGGTGGTGGCAGGTGTAGTCAGTGCGCCACTCGGAAATGTGTGGCAGGCGTAGTGTGTGTGGTATCTGGAATATGGTAGGTGTAATATGGCAGGTGGTGGTGGCAGGTGTAGTCAGTGCGCCACTCGGAAATGTGTGGCAGGCAGGGTCAGTTTGTATCATGCCCTGTCCAGCCTTGCTGTGCTGCATCATCCCGGGTGCCTGGGGGATCATCCCGGGTGCCTTCTGTGTGCAGGTGCTCCCCTTGCACCTCTCCGTGTGTTGGCTGACCTCCTTGTGCGTGGGTGCTCATCCTCATGTGCTGTTGCTGCTGCTGCTGCTGTGTGTGTGTGTGTTCCGTATTGTGTGTGTTGCATTGCGTGTGTGCGTGCCTTGTGCTGTGTGTGCTTTTTCAATGGCCGCCTCCTTACCTTGGTGCATGCCGTCTATTTGGTTCAATGTTGGCTTTCTGTCTTCGTGTCTCAGTGCATGCCGTCAAATTGGTCGGCTTTATCTGTATGTCTCTGTGTTCCTTTCGTGGCTGAAGGTGCAGGGGCAGAAAAACCAGCAGGACAAAGCTCCAGGTTTTGAGCACCAGGCGTCGTTCAGTCGGGTCATTGCCAACCCGCTGAGTGAAGAGAACCTGCCGCTTGAGGTGTGTATATGTGTGTCGTTCTGCCTCATTTCCTATCCGCCTGAGTGGAGAGAGCCCACCGCCTCAGATTGTTGCTGCCCCTTACTGCCCATTATATGAGGCCTCGTGTCCAAGAGTCTCTACTTGTGAATCCTAAATGCAAATCCGCTGAAGCAAAGGAGCATAGTAAAGTTTGACTGCACGCATGCACACACACACACAATTGCATGCACCCACGCAGGCGCCCACGCGCTCCAGCAGCACCAGCCGGCTGGGCGATGGTGCACGTGCTGATCCAGCTTGCATGCCAAAACCGCGGCGGCACAGCTTGCGGGCGAATGCATCAGGGGGGGAGAGTGATCTGTACTCCTGGCACATGCCCCCCTCCTCTCCCGAATCCAGCAACTCCTCTCGCTCCTTTGAGGTGTGTGTGTTTGTGTGTGTGTGTGTGTGTGTGTGTGTGTGTGTGTGTGAGACACGATTATGTTTGCTTGTGCTGAGGTGCAGAGTTGCTTCTGGGGAAGCTTCCGGTGCTAGAAAAAGAAGGAAGGAAAGAAAGAGAAGTAACAGGAACAGAAGCTACCGGTGCTGCCCAGCTCGTGCTCTGCTCCTCTCCTGAATTCACCACCTCCTCCCGCTCCTTTAAGGCATGTTTGGGTACGCTTGCCTTTAGTTTCATTCGATTGTCAGGAACCGCATTCAGCAGTGCGCTGCCTGAACCGCCGTGCATTTGCCGTGCGCCATGCGTACAGCAGTGTACCGCCTGGCAGGGTCCTCCCAACCCCCCTGTCCACCTACTCCATCACCTTGTGCAAACACTACCGCGAGGTGTTTGTGCTAGGGTTTGGTCAAGATGGTCAAGCAGTCAGCAGAATAGGCTCTTTCTGGGCCTCTTTGGCCCTCCACAGGGCCTCTTTTGTCAAATGCCCAACACTCTTATTTCAATCCTAGTGTTTGCGCATGCTCCATTTGAGATTCACAACCGATCTTCGGAGAAGCCTGCAGCAGCGCACATGGGCGCTCACCCTTACGAATCTACCACCACCTCGTTCCTGATACGAAGTCTCTCTGCAAGCTTGTGCTGATGTGCGGAGTGGCTTATGGAGAAGCTTAGAAAGAAAAAAATAGCCTTAGAAGGAGTCGCAAGATTAGAAGCAAGAAGAAAAGGAAAGAGGGGAGAAGGAGCTTTCAGCGCTGCCTTGTCCTGTATAAGTTGTACACAAATGTACTGCCCCTCTCCCGGTATCCACCTTCCACCAAAGGGCGCTCGTGTGAGGTGAGCATGCGCTTATGCCCAAGTGCATACCTATTTCATCGGGGAAGCTGTCAGCACTGCACTGCCTGGTGCGCACCCCTCCCCTCCTCCTGAATCCACTGTGTAATTCATTTCTCCGCATGCTATTCTTAAATGCCAGTTGTCTGCGAATGGGCTCACTGTCTGCAAAAGCCTCCATCATCGTAGAGAGGGAGGGTTTGGAAGTCCATGGACATTGTGGCAATGCAGACGAGCTGGGATAACTCGTCACCTTTTTGCATCCTGATGCAGGGATTTGCACAGGCAGGGCAAGCGCACACACTAATACATGCAGTGATGAACATATGCTCTCACACACACACACACACACACACACACATGACCTATGCACGCGTGCAGTTGCCCCAAGGTGGCCGCCACAGGCGCAACAGGCGGCGGAAGAGCGTGTACAAGCGGGCGTCTGAGCACGCAGCTGCTGGGCCCGTAGGCAGTGGTGAAGGGAGCCGGGGGGCTTCGCATCAGGCACAGCAGACACAGCAGCAGCAGGCACAGCAGCAGCAGGCTTCAAAGAAAACATATCGTGTGAGCCAACACCCTTGGCGGGGCAGCCAAAGCCGGAGGGCATCAGGGGAGGAAGCCCACAGGGGTAGACAAGGCAAACAGGGGGGGCTACCTGTAGGTGCTGGGCAGGCAAACTCGCATGGCGCCAGTCCATTTGCATCATCCATGGAGCAGCAGCTGCAGCAGCCCCACCACCCAAGCTCACATGCCAGCCCATTTTCCACTCCTCCTATGACACCGCCACCACCCCCACAACAAAGCGAGGCCAAGCCCTACGCCCCCCTGGCTTCCTCCAGTCCCTTCTCTGCGCAGCCAGCAGAAGAAGCCAAGCCCTATGCCCCCCTAGCTTCCTCCAGTCCCTTCTCTGCACAGCCAGCAGGAGAAGCCAAGCCCTACTCCCCCCTGGCTTCCTCCAGTCCCTTTTCTGCGCAGCCAGCAGGAGAAGCCAAGCCCTACGCCCCCCTAGCTTCCTCCAGCCCCTTTTCTGCGCAGCCAGCAGAAGAAGCCAAGCCCTACGCCCCCCTGGCTTCCTCCAGTCCCTTCTCTGCGCAGCCTGCAGAAGAAGCCAAGCCCTACGCCCCCCTAGCTTCCTCCAGCCCCTTTTCTGCGCAGCCAGCAGAAGAAGCCAAGCCCTACGCCCCCCTGGCTTCCTCCAGTCCCTTCTCTGCGCAGCCTGCAGAAGAAGCCAAGCCCTACGCCCCCCTAGCTTCCTCCAGTCCCTTCTCTGCGCAGCCAGCAGAAGAAGCCAAACCCTACGCCCCCCTGGCTTCCTCCAGTCCCTTCTCTGCGCAGCCAGCAGGAGAAGCCAAGCCCTACACCCCTTTGGCTTCCTCCAGTCCCTTTTCTGCACAGCCAGCGGAAGAAGCCAAGCCCTATGCCCCCCTAGCTTCCTCCAGTCCCTTCTCTGCGCAGCCAGCAGAAGAAGCCAAGCCCTACGCCCCCCTGGCTTCCTCCAGTCCCTTCTCTGCACAGCCAGCAGGAGAAGCCAAGCCCTACGCCCCCCTAGCTTCCTCCAGTCCCTTCTCTGCACAGCCAGCAGAAGAAGCCAAGCCCTACGCCCCCCTAGCTTCCTCCAGTCCCTTCTCTGCACAGCCAGCAGGAGAAGCCAAGCCCTACGCCCCCCTAGCTTCCTCCAGTCCCTTCTCTGCGCAGCCAGCAGAAGAAGCCAAGCCCTACGCCCCCCTGGCTTCCTCCAGCCCTTTCGCTTCTTTGCCCCCTTTTGAGTAGGGGCAGGTGTTCTTGTTGTGCACGTCGCATTGAGTTTTAGATGTTTTGACGTCGACGCCACTGGAATGAGTGGCTCACACAACGCAGATGGTGTTCATCGCGCATGCTGTGCGGGTGGTGCGCGTTGTTGCAGTGCAACAACGCACCACGTTCGTCTCTGATGGTGCCGGTGCTCCCTGTCCAAGTTGTTCCGTCATGCGCGCTTGTTGATGTCCAGCGCAGGCTTCTATTTTTGGTGTTGTGTACTGCCCGTGTGTGCGTCTTGATGGAACACAGTGCTGTTGATGGCTGTCGATGCCTGAGGAGCACTGTGCGCTGAGGCATGCTCTGATTTCTTGGAGCACCACTCGCCGATTGTCACAGCCCAGGTGTTTGTAGGGTCGTGGAGCGCTGCTCAAGCAGAACGGTCTGCTGCACCGCTGGTCAGTGGCGCTGGCCTCTGGGCTGTTTAGGTTTCTTGCGTGGCTGCATCAGCTCCTTGCTTTGCTGGTTCTAGCGCGGCACAACACTTGGGGGACTTGCATGTGTGCCAGCGTCGCATGCAGCATTGAGGCCTGTCCTGGCATATGGCGTGAGCCGTGCACAGACGCTGTGTGTGAAGAGCATGCATGAACTGGCATGGCGGAAGATGCAGAAGACATGCATGAGCAGCATCTGTGGACTGGTGTACCATGAGATGTGTGTGATGTGCAGGGGAGTGGGGTCTGTCCTGTAACGTGAGACCTATGTGTGTGTGTGTCTGCTGTAACGTGAGACGTGTGTGAGGGGCACAGGAGTGTGAGGTCTGTCCTGTGACGTGAGACTGTGTGTGTCTGCCGTAACGTGAGACCTGTGTGTGTATGTCTGCTAGCGTAGCGTGAGACACGCGTGCTTGCTATGACGTGAGACATGTGTGCCTGCTATAATCAGACAAATGTGTGTGCCTGCTATGATGCGAGGCATGCGCCTTTGCTTTGCCGTAAGGCGCTGTCCTTCGTGACGTGAGGCGCGTGTGCCTGCTATAGAGCCTGTGATCCTAGCAACTTTTGATTTAAGGCGCTGTCCTGTGTGAGAGACGTGTGCCTCCTAGAGTCTGTGTAGCTCCAAAGGACCTCCCCCGAGGCCTTCAGCTGCAGTTGCGGCCCTGTGTCGTTGCTGTGCTCTGTGCAGAATGTTTGAGGCTTATGTGGTGAACTTGCCTTTTTGATGTTGGTCTTGTACAACAAAGCAAGCATTCGCATGGTGAGTGTGCGCATCCTTACCCGTCAAAATGTGTTTCAAGTATGTGAACAATGGTGGGCATCCTTACGTGCCAAGTATGTGAGATGCAATGATGTGCATTCTAACTCGTCAAGTTGTGTTTCAAGTATGTGAGCGCTGGCGGGCTGGAATCGCCAGTTGGACTGGACAAGGGGTGTGTCTCTGTGTGAGAGCAACTGTTTTGGGCGCACTCAAAACTGTTTTGTCGTGTTGAAGGTGCCAAGGTGCACTGTATGAATGTCAAGTTGGTCCTCAAAAACTTTTTTTTTCATTGCATTCATCATCAACCAAGGGATGAATACTCCTTGCCATGATTCATCTGCAGACATTTAGTACCCGTCTTGAGCTGGTAGCCAGAGCGGGATTGTTTTGCAAGGTTTGAATGAATTCAGTCATCACCTGCTGGCATGCATTCAGTGGTGAGACCCTTGCTAGCTTACTAGTTACGGGACCTCTCCTCAATGCACGCAGCCTTTTTGTTGGTGTGCACAGTCGTTTCTTTCTCGTTTCTGGTGGAACAGTATACAGGGGGGGGTAAATATGTCACTGTTAGTACCAGCGCTGACTGTCAGGTCTTCCCTTGATGCATGCTGGTTGGTGTCCGCCATGGACCTCTACTTTGCAGGGTTGGTTAATATGCATTCAATGATTGTATATGGTCAAGCATTCCGTTAGAGAGGCTTGTGGAGGGGGCCTTGTTTGCCTGACTGTAGAATCAAGCAAAATGCAAGCCTCATTTCATGTTAATACTATGGCGTGGATGTGTACATTCAAACCTCCTCATCACCTCCTTTTCCAAGCACAAAGAGGGTGTGGCTCAACCAACAGGAACCTTTTTTGACGAGTGTCTGCTTTGAAAGTTGCATGTTTATTATGTCCTTTTTCTATTTGGAAAGGACATAGTTTTGCACGAAGATGTGCTCTATGTTCGGTGCTTATGCGGATGGATGGAGTTAAGAAACTGGAATGCCCTACCTAGTAGGCAATGCCTTGGCCCTTGGTGACCCGTGCATGTATGAAGGCCGCCAACGATCCTGTCCTCCCTTCCTTGTAGGCAGGCCTGCAGCATGACCACTCCATTCTGCCCTGCTGCTGCATTTTGTTGTTTTCTACTGTTTTTTGTACAATTTATCAGGGATGGTGTCGAAACTTCTGAACCTCCTGTGTCGCTCCTACTGGCATCGTGTCAAAGACAGGAAAAGGCTGTCAGACATTGGATCCATTCGCTGGTTACAATTGGAGTGACCACCATGGGTTAGTGGATTGGCTTGCAGCCTGATTTTACATGCCAAAAACTATGCAGAGCGGAATACGCAGAGCAGAAAGAAAAGAACAGGAAAACCACATAGGCAGAGGAAGCTCTTCCTCCATCAATTAAGGAAAGGGAGGCATGTTGGCTCAGAAGAGCCGTGAGTCCCCTCCACCACGCAGAGCAAAGTGTCAGCATACATTGGTTTCAAAAGCTGGTGGGGTGGGTTTCCCAGTGTTCGCACCCATGATGACCCCTTTCCTTGATCAACACTAGGGGTGATACACCACTTGCGTAGCTTTTCCTTTAAAAAGCTTGATACAGGGGTTGCGCTTCTAAGGAAAGGAAGGGATAGGGTTACATAGCTGTGCCTGCTTACGTGGGCAGCTTAGCTGAAGCAGAAATCACGCTTCTTACATAATAAAACACTACGTTGAGGAAATCAGGATAGGATAGGATAGGGTTACATAGCTGTACCTGCCTACAAGGGCAGCTTAACTGAAGCAAAAGGTGCCTGTAACCAAACCAAACTTGTGCAAATGTCAACTGAAAGCCTTGAGCTGAGTTCAGAAGTGTCAACTATAAAATTACACACACTGTCACTCTATATGAAACAAGCATGCAAAGGCATGCACAAAAAGACCACAAGGCTGTAGTGTCAGGAAAATACACTTTCGTGTTTCCACAAGAAGCGCAGGAAGTTTGAGAACAGTATCTCTCTGAAAAAATGGTCCAAGAGGCCATGATAAATGTGAGGACATCAGGCCAGTGCATAGAGGAAAGGTCTCGGCAGCTTCACTGAAAGCTGACCTAGGAAAGGTGAGGTTACAAGGTTGACAAGGATAAGGCCTTCAGTCAAGAAGTGCGACTGCTAGCCTGCTCATAAAAGGCAATCAATTCATGAAGGAAATAAGGAAGTTTGTTGTTGTTCTGGTTCAAAAAAGCAGACACATCATGAGATTCTGCCTGTGAAAACAAGGGAGCATATTTCCTGCGGAGACCACCTGGACATGTGTGCAATGGAAGAGGACATGTTGTTCATCTTGGACATCATCATCAGCCTCACAAAGGTCACAGTTTGGGGAAGAACTGTGATTCCAAGTTGCTGTCTCATAGCAAAGGGTGTGAATGCGGAGCCTAAACCAAGCCACGCTGCGAATGACATCATGGGGGAGGTCAAGGAACATGTATTTGGGGAGACTGTAAGGAGAATGCATAACCAAGGCTCTTTTAGTAGGAGGAGCGCACCACTGGTGATAGGTCAAGCGTTTACTGTTGCGCTCTCTAGGGTGCGTGTTGGAAAAAGGCTCCCAATATTGTAGATGCCTGGTCCTGAGATCTACAACAAAACGACTGAGATCAATGGGCTCACAAATTCAGCAGCTCCTGTTTGAAAATATGGGAGTGTGCCAAACCATCCGTGGCTGATAGAATATGGGAAGACCAACAATCATCGGATCTCGAGCTCAGCCGCATGTCAGCCTGCAAAGCCTTTTTCATTGTGGAGCTGTTGCATCGGTCAAGGAGTTGTAATGACGCATTGCTGCTCGGAACCAATTGAATTGTAAGGGCTCCAAACCACATTCTCGCATGATGCACCAAGAGGGAGTAGTGTCCCTGACCCCCAGAGTTCTTTTAAGCACTGTTGGCAGCCACTTCTGTATGGGATTGTCCATCTCTTTGCCTTCTCGTAGGTAAGGGGTAGCCCAGATCTGACTTGCATACATGCCAGCAGGGATTGCATACGTCTTGAGGAGCCACATCTGGGCGTGTAATCTGTTGGCAAGGTCGTGCTCCTGAACAAACTTTTTGACTCGGAAAGTACCAGCTGTGAATGGTCTCAACGCTGCAACGGCCGCAACATCCAGGTTGATTGTTTTGTCACACACCATGCCAAGATATTTGAAAGTATCTGTGTGGGGGAGCTGCGTGCCATCAAAGTAAAGTGGGGGCAGATTATCAGACCTGGAATTGAAGCACGTCACCTCAGACTTCAATGTGTTGACAGTCAGCGGCTTCCTTTCAGCATAAGCTCTCAATTTGTTTAGCATGGTCTGCACGTTGGTATGGTCATTGGACATGAGAGAGAGGTCATCAGCGAACAGTAAGTGAGTCACCATGAAATTGGGAATACCGGTGAGCGCACCCTGCACCCCTTCAGCCAGACAGTCAATGTCGTTCAAGTAAATTGAGAACAGCAAGGGGGAGAGAGGGCACCCTTGTTTGGCCCCAAACGATGGCTGCACATTTGCTCTCTTGTCCCCATCCAGCAGCGTGTACTCATCCTCATGGTATAAGTCTTTCAGGATAGAGACAATGTGGTTTGGCATCTGACAGTTGTGTAAATGTTCCCACAGCTTGCTCCTTGGGATGGAATCATATGCTTGCTTGAAGTCAATGAAAACAGTGTACAATCGTGATGATCCCCCTTGTACTTTCCGAGCCATATCTCGCAAGTGCCGCAGGATGAACAGGGGTTGCATTGTACTTCGGCACGAATAGAAACCAAACTGTGTGTCCAGAATTTTTGTTGTGTTGGCTACACCAGTCTTGAATCATGGAGCGCAGCAGGTTGGCATACAGTCTGTACAGCGTGCCACTCACTGCAATCATCCTGTAATTCCCTGTCACTGGGCCCTTTTTGTGAATTGGGGTCAGCTTGGCCTCTTTCCAAGACCTGGGGAAGTGGGCTTTCGTGATGAACAGCTTGAACATTGCAGCGATGTGAGGGGCCAGTACATTGAGTCTGTTGTTTCAACTTGTTTGTAATTGCACGAGGTAGATTTTGTTCAAAGGCTTCAAAGTTGTAAGATCTGACGCAAACTCCAAACATGTGATGAACAATGTACTGCAGCGCCTGGGTTTGACATGAGCTCCTCTCAACCATGTACTGCAGCGCCTGGGTTTGACATCAGCTCCTCTCAACCATGCAAACCGAGCAGATGACAGAGTAGTCTTCCCTATGCTTTGGGGAAGAGCATAGGGGAGCAGGCCTGGCAACCAAGTACCGAAGCTGACTATGTCTTCAAGACACAAGTTTACACAAGTTGTGTAAAAAGAATAAGTGCTGTGCTGCATCATGCGGGAGTGCAGCAGTGAACAGCAAACCCAAATTGGTAATACGTACTCTCAGCTTAAGAAAAAACTATGTAGGCAGAGGAAGCTCTCCCTACATCAATTAAAAAAGGGGACACATTGGCTCAGAAGAGCCTTGAAGTGCTCTCAGCTAAATGATGTGTGTGTGACGCTGTTCTCGCATGACAAATCATTGACGCCACAGACATTGCACTCCCAGATGCCAGGGACCCCTTCCACAACCTCAATTAGAATTGTATTGGCTTTCCTTGACGTCCCCACAGGGTCACCCACACCATTCTCACACAGCTCCAACCCTCTGCCTCAATAACCTGACAGATCAAAATGCACTTGCACTTCAAAGACGCAACCTCGGCTCGGCTGATACCTCTGGATTCTGTAGTAGCTGGCTAGGGACAAACCATGTCACACATCCCACTCTTCCAAGTGACGTTGTCAGGACAGGAGCCCACAGTACACCCTCTCAGCATGCCAACACAGGACCATTTTTAATTTGGACTGGTTTGGTTGCAGGCACGTTTTGCACCAGCTAAGCTGCCCCCGCAGGCAGGTACATAGCTATGTAACCTTTCTAATGCAGGCCACAATCCTTGCTCTTCCCTTCCAACACAGGATCAGCATCTCTTTCAGGATCAACCCAAAGGTCGCCTTCAGATTAACCAACTGCCAATCAGGATCAGCATCTCTTTCAGGATCAACCCGAAGGTCGCCTTCAGATTAACCAACTGCCAATCAGGATCAGCATCTCTTTCAGGATCAACCCGAAGGTCGCCTTCAGATTAACCAACTGCCAGTGTGTCTCCTTTTCCTTAATTGATGTAGGGAGAGTTTCCTCTGCCTACGTACTTTTTCTTTCTTCTTTCTTTCAACTGGTATATCGCACCCAAAAACTCTACACACAAAAGCACGGCTCTCAGATTCAGTCCTCTAACTCTCCATTACTGCTGCCCATTTTGTGGTAAGATAGGCAGCATGATCCACACTACCCTTGGATGTTACAGCTCAACAAGCAAGGCGTGCGCATGAATGGAAACCATTGTGGTGATAGCTTCTGCGGCAAAACCTTACGCAGAGGCAGGAATGACCAACCTCTTATTGTTATGGATGCCCACCGGTCCCGGCAGCAAAGCTAACCTGAAACTTTTCAATGACACTCTCAATATCACTGGGCAGGCCTCCATTTATTTATCCAGTGCAGGCCACAATCCTTGCTCTGTTGGGCTGAGCTTCCCTAGCTTGCAATAATTTGTTGATTTACCTGTTGATCTACGCTTGGGGAGGTTGGCAATGGTGTAGGTAGAACTGAATAAAAGTGAAACTGGGGCTGAAGTTGAGGCCAGTGTTTAATCATTGATATTTTCCACAAGTCTTGAAGGAACTGGCATTCGTCCCGTAAGGCAAGTATTTCAAGCACAAGGAAGCTTGCGACTAAAGCACCACAAAGCACGCATTTCCAGCAGGCTGCAAATGAGTGTGTGCGTGTGTGAGAGAATGTGTGATGTGTGTGTGCGTGTGTGTGAAAATGGGTGTGTGTATGTGCGTGTATGTGTGTGAGAATGTGTGTGTAAATGTGTGTATGTATGTGTGTGTTGTGCGTGCGCATGTGTGTACATGCATGTACATACATATACATCTGTTTGTATACACACATAAATATATGTACGTATGTGTGTTTGTGTGCGTGTTTGTGTATGTGTGTGTGCATTTGTGTGTGTATGTGTGTGTGTGTGTGTTCGTGCGTGTGTGCGTGTGTGCGTATGTGTTTGTGTGTGTGCGCGCATGTGCATGTGTGTGTTGTGTGTGTATGTGCGTGTGTGCATGCGTGCGTGCGTGTGTGTGTGTGCGCGTGCGTGCGTGTGTGTATGTGTTGTGTGTGTGTGCGCGCATGCGTGTGTGTGAGTGTGTGTGTATGTGCGTGCGTGTGTGTATGTGTTGTGTGTGTGTGCGCGCGCATGCGTGTGTGTGTGCGTGCGTGTGCGTGTGCGTGCGTGCGTGCGTGTGTGTGTGTGTGTGTGTGTGTGTGTGTGTGTGTGTGTGTGTGTGTGTGTGTGTGTGTGTGTGTGTGTGTGTGTGTGTGTGTGTGTGTGTGTGTGTGTGTGTGTGTGTGTGTGTGTGTGTGTGTGTGTGTGTGTGTGTGTGTGTGTGTGTGTGTGTGTGTGTGTGTGTGTGTGTGTGCGTGCGTTTGTGTTCGTGTACGCGTGCGTGTGCATGCTTGAAAGCTGCTTTATGGTTGTTATAACAAACTGAATTTTGGTTTAACAGTTATTGACTGTATGAACACGATGGTGTTTTTCTCGAAGTTGCGTACAGCGAAGCATTTCACAGAAATTTCATTCAAATATGAACATTTTCCTTTCCAATTTTGAGTGATGTGCTATAGCGCAAAGGAGCAAACATGATTGTTGAGGTGTGTGTCCTAGACCGCATTGCTGAAGACAACAGTTCTCAGGTTGAATTCACTGCCCTCCCATATGAATATTTGCATGCGCGCACACATATGCACGCACACACGTGCGCGCGCGCGCGCGCACACACACACACACACACACACACACACACACACACACACACGCACGCACACACACACACACACACACGCACACACACACACACGCACACACACACACAGGTGCACGCATGTGCAATGCTTATCTGCAACAATTGCCCTCAACTCATGAATGCACGCTTTTGTGTACAGCAAGAGCTTTGTTGGCATGTCCTGCCTGAACTGGGCATTAAGTGTTTCTATGCTTGAAAAGTCACTTGGTAAGCTCTGTTGCCACTGCATGAATTTGTCGCATTGCAGGCTTCAAAGTGCATTTTGCCGGTTTGTTGCGTACTGCTGCATGCATGCACTTATGAAGTCAAATCATGCTCACCTGCACCTGGACCTACCAGTGCACTCATTCTTGGAGACACGGAGGGCGGCATACTTTTGCACAAGCAGTTCCTAATTATGTTCGCAGGGGTGCAAGACAGCGCTCCCTGGCAGTGACAACAGCATGCTTGAGACAAGGCATGCAGGCTGAGGTCCTGTTGGCAAAGCAGCTAGGCAGCAGCTGCCAGCATGGCGGGGTACAACAACAGTGAAGCAATGTCTAAGATCCTGGGTGGATCTCCTCCCAGCCCCAAAGCCCGGCCAAGGTCCTATGACACAGGTGAGGTGTTACAATACAGGCGCATGAGAACAGGCGTGAGGGCATTGCGTTCTGGGCACAAATAAGCTACACGAACATGACTTACATGTTCACACACACATACACTCACGTACACGCATGCGCGTGCCAGCGCGCAAGTATGTGCACGCTTTGAAAATTTGAGCATTCCAAGCCTACCATTTTAGGCGCACTTGCCATCCACGTGGTGGAATAATGTTCATGTCCAAAACATAAAATCTTACGTTCAGAAGCTTGCAAATAAGTGGAAGCCGGTGCACATCAGTGTTCCTGGTGTTTAGAGCATCTCATGTGTAAAGCAAAATGCTCTTGGCAAGTTGCCAAGGTGTCGCGCATTAAGCAGTTATGCGCCTGCTCTTCATGTACGACTTGCACAAAGTCGTTAATGCTATGCTTGCACGAGGGCGCTTGTGCATAGCTGGGGGTTGCACTGTCAGAGGTACAGGAAGGAAAGAAGCCAAAAATGTCAGTGGCAACAAATTACGCCCTCTGTCAGACTCAGCTGGTGCGTTCTCGTGTATGTACACCTACAGTACTCGTTGACACACCCTGTGTTTGGTTGCGCACAGAGCTCCAACGCCAACGTCAGCGCAACCCACCCTCTTTTGAGCCTCCAGTCTTTGACCATCCCCACCCACAACAGGTTGGTGCCTTGCTTGTGTTGGCAACATTACACACAAGTGGATTCGATTGCGTAAAGGCATGTCAATTCAACCCCACATCCCCGGCAGCGTGCACATATGCGCATGTGGCACTGACTTATATGTCATGCACACTGACCCTTCCGTTTCATTCAATTCGTACCAAAATGGATGTCAATTGCCAAGGCTTGCCTCGGCACCAGATATTTATCTGATGCATTGAACAACCTGTGAGGGAGAATCTGGAGAAGGGATTCCTAAAAGTCGATACCCCCTGTGAGCCGACCCCCATCCCCCCTCTGATTAGACACATACTTGTTCATACACCAGTTGGTAGCTCTTGATCTCTCAGGATTTCTAGAAAGGGTTTTCAACAAAACTGACCCTTGATGTCCAAATGTTTGCTTCCTGACGTCTCCTGCTCTTTGAAACCATGTGTACTTGAATTTGTGTGCTTGTCAGACGCTTGTAGGCAGAGTGCTTTATGCATCAAGGCTGGCCGCATACAGTAGCACAGCACAGCCATTTGCAGCAATCGCCAGACATTCCTGCGCACTCCTGCCTGTCAATTTCCAAGCAGCTCCTCTGTTCACCCACTCTTTGTGCACCATCCTGCTGCATGTCTGTATCTACCTATCCTTCTCCGCGTTTATGACTATTCCATCTTTTTTTTTTCTATCTATCCTTCTGCCCGCTTGTATCTACCCACACCTATGCGCGGTTTGTACCTATCTATCCATCCTTCTGTGCATTTGCATGTATCCATCTCTCTGCGCGCTTGTGCCTATGGGCAGTAGATACAGGGCCCCCTCCTCCTTGTGATAGCTGCTGGGACGCTTGTTGGACCAGACACTTTTTTTTCAATCTTTGCACGTGCTCTGGTCCCAAGCACCCTTTGAAAGCCTCAGAGGTACATGTTTCCCTGGAAACTATGCAGGATGCCCCCTCCCGTGTGCCAGTTGCTTGGCCCCCTATGGGAGCAAACGCCCGATTGCCCCCACTAAACGACGGCCACATTTCTCCGCAAGCCTACGGCCACCTCCACCACCCACGCGCAGTATCCCCGCGCTATGAGCAGCTGCAACAGGTGTGCGACAAGAGCATGACCTTGTTTGCTGCCGCAGGTCTGGTGTGCAGGCAGGCAGGCACAAAGTATGGCATGCACGCGATGTCGAGTGTGGCAGGTACCTCAAAGCATGGCATGCACACGATGTCGAGTGTGGCAGGTACCTCAAAGCATGGCATGCACATGATGCTCAAACTAATGTTCAAACTGATGCAGCATGCGTGGCCCTCTACACCGCAGGCCTGGTGTGCAGGCAGGCATCACAAAGTGCGGCTGGCATTACTAAGTGAAATACATGCGGTTTGCAGTTTGGCAGGCATCACAAAGTGCAGCTGGCATTATTAAGTGAAATACATGCGGTTTGCAGTTTGGCAGGCATCACAAAGTGCAGCTGGCATTATTAAGTGAAATACATGCGGTTTGCAGTTTGGCAGGCATCACAAAGTGCAGCTGGCATTATTAAGTGAAATACATGCGGTTTGCAGTTTGGCAGGCATCACAAAGTGTGGCAGACACACAATGTTCAAACTGATGCAGCATGCAGGAAGGCATGCTGCATAGCAAGGGATTCCAGTTGCAAGGCGTGCTGTAACAATGCCAACTCGTCCCAATGTCAGCTCATGGTCTACATGCCGAGTCTTTCTTGTGGGAGTTTTGTTTTTAGGGTGTTGCTCTGGGTGCTTAATTATTTTTGATGGCAGCTGCTGGCCTTACTGCCTGCAAGCGCCTGCACAGCATGCATGGGGTACTTCATGTAGAGACCCGAACATTTGCACATGTGAGCGAGCTGTCAGCTGAGCAGCTCTCGCAGTTGCAAAGCTGCGCTCCACAATGAGGTACCCCTGTCAGTTACAGCCAGCACTCCCTGGGCAATTGTTCCCGAGTAAACCAGCTTTGTGTTAACTTGTGGAAAATTTTGCTTCGGACAGGACACATCAACATCAGGTTAACCTTGCATCGCAGCTTTTGTTGAAATCTGATCACACGCACAAACACACACATACACCCTCACATACACACACAGGGCTATCCAGGAAGGCACGTGGACCTGGGAGCGCTGCTTTCCCCCCAGGGTCCCTCTCCCCACAGAGTGCTGGAGCCCCTCGGTAGTGTGTCCCCCCCGCAGCTACCAAGCCGACAGGTGAACTACTCTTTCTGTACTTCCCTTGTCTTTCCCTTGCTACTTTGCTCTTTTTCCCTCCGCTCACTGGCTTGTTCTTTCCTCCTCTCACTAGCTTGTTCTTTCTGTGTGTTGGTAGACCCGTAACAGGCGCAAGAGCTCTGAGTAGCATTCTACCTTTTTTCCAGGGACAGCTAGCAGTTGGCTGAAAAACAGTGCTCCTCACTAGCATGCCTGCTTGAGGACTGGAGCGCAAACCGGCAGCTCTGCCTTTGAAACTCCCCAGATATGCATGCTCCCTTTCTCTGCCCAATGTTTTAAGTGTGGTGACTAGATCAGGGCATGTCGGTAAGAGTGTGGTGACTGGATCAGGGCATGGTGACCACGTTGTGGTGATTAGATCAGGGCTTGAGGGCCACAGCGTGGTGACTAGATCAGAGCATGGTGGTCTGAGGTCCAAGTACGGGAACCCAGGTCTGAGAGCGCTCCTTGGCGGCTATTTTCACTGTGGGGTCGCTGCACTGTCCTGAAAGGAAAGCAGCATCCTTCCTCAAAAGAAAGCAGAGCCCTGCACCTTCCTCAAAGGAAAGCAGAATCCTTCCTCACACCAAAGTAGAGCCCTGCACCTTCCTCAAAGGAAAGCAGAGCCCTGCACCTTCCTCAAAGAAAAGCAGCATCCTTCCTCAAAGGAAAGCAGAGCCCTGCACCTTCCTCAAAGGAAAGCAGCACCCCCAGGTCTCAACCCCCTCAGTGCTCTAATGCTGCATGCTACTTTCGTGTGCTGCTCCTCCTATGCGCTGGTCTGCCGCCAATCCCCTTTCTGTATATAATTGTGTCGCTTGCCTCAGCAATCCTGCCATGCTCAGGTCCTCTCTACATTTCCCACTCCTATTACTGTCAAAAAGGCATAGTCTCAATCAGGCTTGCCAAAAGGGGGAAGCTTTTCCTGAAATTTGTCCAAAGATAGAAGTTCTCCTGTCTCAAACAAGTCTGTATGAGCAGACAAGTTGTTGCCTGCTTGGAAACAAACAATGCTTGGTCATTTGCAAAAACAGCTCGTGCGTTTGCCATGCAGACAATTGAAAGGACTTGCACAGCGCACAGCAGCCATGGGGCTAACGCAGTCATCTTTTATATGCTGCACTCATTCCTGGACATGATGCTGATTTTCTCCTCGATGGTGACAGCATTTAGGGAGTGCTTAGCAGTCGTGGGAATCACGCAGTCTGTGCCCGCTCACCTGTGCGCTTGATTGCAACCAAGTGTTCATGACTCCAGGATAAACTTGCTTTCATTGTGCCATGTGGGCAGATGTCTGGCTTTGAGGAGCGCATGGCACTCATGGAGCAGCGGTTGCTGGTAGCTGAGAAATCCACATCAGAGGTGAGCTTACAAGGATATGTGGTACACGATTGCACTGGAAGCTTGCGCACCACACCTGTAGCATCTGTTCCTGTGCAAAGGCACGCAGTGCACACACATGTACCCAGAGCAAATGCACATGTACATTTGGAGGTGACTGAGCTAGGGGAGAAGCTTAGCAACCAAGCAAAGGTCACTGAAGAATGCATAAAAGGCCTCCGGAAGATGGAAACAGCAAAGGCTGCATTAGGACAAGAGGGATGCACCCACAAACAAAGTGGAACAGGAGCACCAAAATGGAGCAGGAGCAACAGGGAATCAAAAAGAAAGAACATACTTCCAAAAATGCTTGGTTTATGCACTCAGAATGGCTCTCTATTGGGCGACATTTTTTGGTGGATGTCTCAGGTGCAAGCGCAGCGTCTTGCAGATTGATTTCTTAAAGTTGTGATGCGAGATCTTTGACGACAGAGCCAGCCTCCCTGGTCCCTCAATCTCCTGTGATCTGCAGCCACTCACTCACTTGCAACTTGATTTATTAAATTTATGTTGCGAGTCTTTGCCGACAGAGCCAGCCTCACTGGTCCCTCAATCTCCTGTAATCTGCAGTCACTCACTCACTTGCCTCATGGGCGGCTTACTGGCCTCGTCTCCTGCATGCTTCCCAAAGATTGGGGAAGCGCACAGCTTGCAAGTACAATAACTGGCTGTGCTGACCAGAGCCATGTGCATCGTGTCTCCTGCGCACAGGTTGGACGCGCATACAGCTCACAAGCACAGCAGGTTGCTGTGCTGACCAGAGCCATGTGCATCGTGTCTCCTGCGCACAGGTTGGACGCGCATACAGCTCACAAGCACAGCAGGTCGCTGTGCTGACCAAAGCCATGTGCATCGTGTCTCCTGCGCACAGGTTGGACGCGCATACAGCTCACAAGCACAGCAGGTTGCTGTGCTGACCAGAGCCATGTGCATTGTGTCTCCTGCGCACAGGTTGGACGCGCATACAGCTCACAAGCACAGCAGGTCGCTGTGCTGACTAGTGAGCTCAATCATGCCACAGCTGAGTTGGGCAGCCTAAGGGTGCGCTTGGAGACCAGCACGGGCCATGGATCCTCCGCGCAACAGGTGCGTATCATTTTAGTATGTCTCGCGTTAGCAATCTCAGTCATATGCCAAAGCGAACAAGTTAGTAGGAGGGATGACAAGGGAACACGAGAAGTTCCCCACCTTGGCTGGTTGGGCAACAAGTCGGTGTTGTCTCAGTATCGTTTGTGGACTGGGTAGCTGTAACTCTCGGTGGCCTTCTCAGAGAGGCTTTCTTTGGTCGTACTTCTTGCTCTACAAGAGAGAGATTGGCATGATTGCATTGGAGCCACAATCAGTGCCTCTTTGTCAAAATTATGGCTTGGCAGTGCCATGAGACTGATACGTGAGGCCTCATTCTCGCCCACATTTTGTCAATGTCGACCTTCCCTTATTTGTCCACGTGGAAGTTGCTAGGTTGGATACGATGTTAGCGCCGTGGGAAATGGATGGTAGTGCATTCCACTCATCATGTTCCATTTGCTGCTCCCTCCCACGCAGACAAGCATGCAGCTTAGCCAACACCTGGGATGTTTTACAAGCAGAGGTGCAGCCTCGCCTGGGTCAAGGGTTGTCCACCGATCATCTTCCATTTACCCTTTTCCTCACAAACAGACAAGCATGCAGCCTGACCAATGCTTGGCTATTTTACAACACCTGGGATGTTTTACAAGCAGGGGTGCAATTTAAATGGCTGCTCTACAAAAAAAACAAGATGTGCAGTTCAAATGATCGCTTGGTGGTCATGTTTCGCGTTCTTCCCCCTTGCGTCCAGACAAACATGCAGGGTGGCCAGCAGGTGGCCAATCTCCAAGCAGAGGTGAAAACCAAATCGATTGATAAGTCAGTTTCATTGTTTTCTCCCCTGCGTGCAGACAAACATGCAGCTTGGCCAGCAGGTGGCAGCTCTCCAAACAGAGGTGCAATCGCAGGTACAGAATTTGTGTGCTTGCGTGCGTGCATCAATTGAATGTGCTGTCTGTGATTGGACAAGGGTCTGTACAGATGTGCATCTGTTGCGCAAGTGAATGCCCTCTGTGAAAACTGGCATTTCATGGGGAATTGATGTTTCATCTTTGCTTTCTTGCTGCTCTCATGCTCATAATTTCATTCTGTATCATCTGTGGGATGGACCTGCCACGCCTTAGTTATCATGCCTCCTTCTTAGGTGGACCAGCCATTCTATTTCTGTCATGCTGTCCTGTTGGTGGGATGGGCCTGCCATGCTTTTGTTTAACATGCGCCTGCCTTGCCTTATCCTGCGTGCGTTCTGCTTGCCAGGTCGACTAAGAATATTTGTCCTCGCAACTCTTGTGTCTCTGCTTCTTTATAAGCATGTGCGTAGGGGTACCTAACATGGTGCCCCAAAGGGCATGACGCACTCTTACAAACACGCATGCAAAATGCTGGGTGCATATTAACATGTCTGTGGCTGTTTGCAGGAGGGACGGCTAGCAATGGCCACCAGCCAGCTGGCAGATGCCGTGAGGGCAAACACTGAGCTGCGTAGCCAGGTACATGCATAGTGCTTCAAAAGCATCATGAGTGCATGTACACAGTGCGTGTGCCATGAAAGGGACGCATGTAAATGATGTGATGGGAGAGCCCATGTAAAGTGCGCATTTGCAGTGTGTTTATGCCATGAGAGGGAACACCAAGCTGTGGTGCCAGGTGCGCATGCAGTGCAGATGTTTCAGTTTCATGAGGGGACGTTTCAGAAGCGGGTGTGCCAAACGCGTTTACAGTGGTGTTTATGCCATGAAAGGGAACACCAAGCTGCGGAGCCAGGTGCATGTACAGTGCAAAAGCTCAGAACAAATTCGGAATTGGTGTTTAGCCCTTTTATGCAGGGAGATGACTTCATTCGCAACACAAGTGGCTGAGTCGCAAACATTTCAATGTTTAGCACCTAAGGTGGCAGCCTCCTTTTATGCAAGCTCCCAAATTCGACCGCCCTGGGTGATGGGACTTGCTGCTGTGGAACTTGCAGCTGCACAAGCACATGCATATACAAGCTCACACACACACACACTCATGCACGCATGCAGGTGTCCATTATGGGAGAGGAGATGCGGGTCGCTGCCATGGATCGTGCAGCTGCGCAGGCCGCCATTGACCGCCTGACCCGCAGCTTTCAAGAGGGTACGCAGCACATGGTGGCCGACCAGCGACGCGCGATGGATGCTGCAGGTGTGCTAAGAACTGGTTTGGATGATTGGCTTGAATTTGGTCTGTGCCTCAGCGATAGCTTTCAGGAGGGCACAATGCGCATGGTGGCTCTCAATCGGCACGTTATGGATACTGAAGGTAGGGGAAGAGCCTGTATGGACCCTAGGCTTGTGCATCACTTTTCAAATCAGTCTATGTTTGGAAGCCTGTTTGAGCGGCTGGTTAGAAGATTGCTTGTTTGAAACTCATCAAACTTCATCAACTTTTGGTGGAATGGTGGGCAACAAGCAGCATGCCATGGATTCTGCGGGCATGCTGGTTGAATGGACGCTTATAACTTCATCGATGAGGAATGCAGCAGCCCCATATGCCTCTAGAAAGTGGCCCGTCAGGGGGTGGCTTAGGCGTCAGTTGGGCAAGCAAGACACACAAGCACAGGATACCTGTAGTGGATTTTCCGGTTGCAAGCAAGACATGTACGCGCGAGAGTGGTTTTTGATACAGCTCATACAGTTACATGCAATCATGATAAGCCAACAACTGACAGCACATTACATACATTCACAATTACATTCTCTTGTGGCAAGCCAACATGCTGGCAGTAGTGTTGAGTGTACGCTAGCAAACTGCATTGAAAAAAGGAGTACAGCAGCGCCATCTGCTTCTGAAAAGCAGCTGACCAGGGAATGGGTGAGGCGTGGGTTTGCAAGCGAGAATCGAAAGCGCAAGGTGCTTGATGTTGTGGTTGCATGTCATAATGGATGCTCAAGACTCTGCAGGATGTCAGCTTGCTACACATGAGGGGTGTGTGATGTCGCAGGATTAGGTTGTATGCAAGCTCACATCTCTAGAGAATTGTGTGGTGGATGGGGCGCAAGATCAGTCATGCACACTCACAAGAAAAGAGGGTAAATGGGGAGAGACAGGGCTGTGCAGCCCAATGTAAGTTATGCACTGTCATTGGCTGTCATTGGCTGAACAGTCTGCAACCCATGGGTACAGGTCAGACCGATGGATCTTCTTGACCCAGAATGGACTGAGAAAAGGGCGCACATCGGTTTGCGCGCGCATGCACACACACACACACACACACACACACACACACACGCACACACACACACACACACACACACACCAAAACCGCACATGTTTGAAATACAGAGCAACGCCAAATGTTTGAGCGGATGGAGCAACGGCGGGCGGCAGAGATGGCGGAGATATCCTTCCGAGAGGATGCGCGCCAGCGGCAGGCACACCACCTTGCTGAGGTGGCTGCCCTCACGCGCGAGGTGCGCCTGGATTCGTGCTACCGTATGTGTGTGTGTGTGCCTGCGTACCCATATTTGTACCACTGCATGCATTTGTATGATCACTGCTGCAAGCATATGACTGCTATGGTTGCACAGTCAGCGCATGGGGGCCTTTGGTTTGTATGCGTGTGCGCCACCTAGATGCATGGACCAGGATATCGGTGTTGCCATCCATGCATAGAGTTGGTCATGATTGCTTTTGTCTAGCGCATGCGCACACACACGCACACACACAAACACAACATGCACATGCATGCACGCACTCAAATACACATGCATGCACGCACTCAAACAGGTGGAACAGTTCCGCGCTGAGGCCCAGGCCGCCAGCGCCGCACTGCAGGCTGCTGTTGAGCGCACTCACGCTCGCGTGCAGGGCGACGAGTCACAGTTAGAGCGCCTGCGTGCAGAAGCCGCTCAGCAGGTGTGTGTGTGTGTGTGTTTGTGTGCTAGTGTTATGCTGCGCTTGGTGTAGTGTTGTGTGGGCCTTTTTGAGCATAAGGTGTGGACTCCTATGAGGCAATGAAAGTGGCTGTTGTCTGTTCAGGAGGCGTGGCTACCTCTTGTGCTTGTGTGGTACATGAGGTTTCTGTCATTGCCTCATTAACCCTCGCTGCTTGTGGTCCAGGAGCAGAGATCCTTTGCATGCTTCGTTTTTCAAGTTTGCAACCAGGTTGTTTGATGTCCAGCAAGTGCAGGTGTTCTAAGTTAAAAATGTTCATCCCATGTAAGGGTAGGGCTGCTTTTGCTAAGGAAAAGACACAGCACTCATTGATGTCAAAGTGCAGGGATTCAGGAATTGCTCATTCCCCCACCCCCGATCCTTCATCAGTTTCTCCTCCCTGCATTTAGTTCCTAAACTTGCCCCTATTTCCTGCAACTCCATCAAATGAATCCTTGGTTTGCTCCAGGCCAACTCTGAGGCCATGGCGCTGGGCAATACACGTGCACAAGTGATGGAGCTGCAAGCCATGCTGGCAGGCATCAACCAACAGATAATGTCAGACCAAGCTGTGAGGCGTGGGGATGCCAAGGTGTGTATGTGTGTGTATGTGTGTGTATGCATGCGTGCACATGGGCACATGCAGGACTACCTGTTTGTTCAGGCCATGGCCATGCACAGTCCCATAAGACTACCACGGAAATCCACCTGGGCACACAAGTGATCTGGAGATCTGTCAGTGCATACATTTTGGACATGGAAGGTTGTTTTCCCTTGACACTACCATGCAGGCTCTGCTGCTGCGCCGTCCTTGGTGCTTTTCCCCACACTTGCTTGCAGTCAGCCTCATCCTCTGCCGCTTCGCTGTACATAGTGCACTTCCCAAATGCCGCAAGGCCGGGTCGCTATTGTGTGCGACTCTAGGTGGTGCTGCACTGTGCTAAGCATGCTCTTTTTGTGCTTGCTTGCACTCTCAGGCCCAAGAAATGATCCTCAAGAACATGGAAGCCCAAATGCTGCAAGCCCAGGACACCATCGTAAAACAGACTGTGGCCATGATGGAGAGCAAGGCAGCCGCGTTCAACAAGGCCATACAGGTGTGTGTGTGTGTGTGTGTGCGTGCGCGTGTGCGTGTGTGCGTATGTGTGTGTGTGTTTGTGCGTGTGTGTGTGTGTGCGTGTGCGTGTGCGTGTGTGTGTGCGCGCGTGCGTGTGTGCGTGCGTGCGTGCGTGTGTGTGTGTGTGTGTGTGTGTGTGTGTGTGCACGCATACATGCGTCTGTAAGGTGTCTGTTGCCATTTGTGCTATCAATTGCGCATGCTGTCTTTTACACCCACGCACGCCCTAAGAAACGCAAATCCTTGTGCCGTCATTCCTTTTACTTTGCTTCTGTTTTCAACGTATGCTCATGACATGCATCTCCCTCTCCCTTGGCTCATTGCCATACAGAAACAGATGAGCAGAGGATTTTTATGAGCTGGAGGGAGCAACACATGACAATGCAGACACTTGACATTTCCTGAGAATGCAGCCCATGAAAACGCAGATGAATACTTATAGAGCTGTGTCCATGTGCTATCCATGTGCTACGGGCGCACCACATGACAATGCAGACACTTGATAGTGCTTGAGAATGCAGCTCATGAAAACGCAGATGTCGTTGTCCTCCATACAAACACTGATCACTTGCAACACCAAATGCTTACAGGACTTGGATGAGCTGGCTGCAACACGCGACAAAGCGCTGCAAGCAGGGAGCGAGAACCAGCTGTCAGCGTTTGTGCTGGCAAACACAAAGAAGGAAAAAGTTGGGCTTGAGCGAATGATGATCATTGAAAGTAGCATCAGGGACATCGCCACTGCCACAGCAAGAGCGATGGCGCAGCTGCAGGTGTGTGTATGTGTGTGTGAGCGCGCGCGTGCGTGCGTGTGTATATGTGTGTATGCATGCAAGTGCGTTTGCATATGTGTATGTGTGTGCATGCGTGTGTGCATGTGTGGGCATGTGTGTGTGTGTGTTTGCGCGCGTGTGTGTATGCAAGCGTGTGTGCATGTGTGTGTGTTCGTGTGTGTGTGTGCGCGTGTGTGCGAGCGCACATGTGTGATGGGGGGCATGTGATGTCTCTTTCCTTATCCGAGCAGCAGTAGAACAGGGGCTTGCCTCTTAAGCATGTCAGCTGCCCCTTTTATTGGTTCTGGTCTATCATTGGTTTTAAGGCAATGTTGCCGTCATGTAGCAGGATTGTAAGTTTCCTGATCAGAGGCGTGTTCTGTGATTGGTAGCGTGAAATTATTGGAAGATGCAAACAGTGGAATGCTACCTTCAATAGACAAATATATGAATCTTGATTATCAAAAGGTGCAAACAATACAAATGCTTCCTTCAGGAACAGAAATAAGCAGCTCAATACTTCCACACCCAGAGCTCTGGAGCAGGATTTTAATGTGAAATGTTTGTTACAACTTTCCCCTGAGGGACTGCTACAAAATTAAATTGCAACATGATTTCCAAGCTCTATACGTGCGTGTTTTCAGCCGATGTGGCGAAGGGATGATGCTGATGAGGGATGGGATTGATCGATATTGGATTCGTTTTGCAATGGCAGCCAATGTTTCTGCAAGCTCCTGCCGCCATGCTTGCTGTTGCCAGTCTTTTATTTAGCTAGCATTGGTTTACATTGGTTGACCTAAAGCCCAAATCCCTGGCTAGTCGGTCACTGGTGAAACATTTATTGGTCTTTTTATATAGCATGCATGCCAAAGTGGATGAGTGCTGCTGCCGTGTGCGTGATGGCGGATCCCTTTTGCAAGGCAGCCGCTATATTGTTGTCGGCAGTGTTTTTGCGTGGAAAGTCATCTGTTTTCATCCATGTACGCAGCTTAAGGTGCACGACATTGGTATGGCAGTTGTGAGCCTGATGGTGGAATCCGTATGGGAAACCATTTAGGACCTTGCACTCCTCTGTTTCTAAAATCATTTGCTTTGATTTATGCAGGTCAAGGTGCACGACAAGGGCGTGGCAGTTGTGAGCCTGATGGTGGAGTCCGCATGGGAGACCATCCAGGACCGTGCACTCCTCTGTTTCAAAATCATTTGCTTTGATTTACGCAGGTCAAGGTGGACAAGGGCGTGGCTGATGTGAGCCTGATGGTGGAGTCCGCGCGGGAGACCACCCATGAGAGGGAGAATGCCCTGAGGGAGCAGGTCAACGAGTCTCTGGCCAAGATCAGGGCATATGCGCGGGACATGGAGGTGGGTCAGGTGCACAGGGAGGTCATGGGTCAGGTGTACAAAAAGCCTATCACTTTTACAAAGAAACCATGGAGATGGGTCAGATTTACAGGGAATCCATGGAGGTGGGTCAGGTGCGCAGGGATAGAATCATGGATAGGGAGGGCGCAGGCCAGGCCACATTTTTTGCTAAAAACAGAACAGATGTACGGACACATCGCTTGATAATGGGCATGTGTGAGGTACATGGAGGTGGGTCAGGTGCAGAGAGAGAATCATGGAGGAAGAGGGCGCAGATTGGCACACATGTTTTACATATTGGAGGGGAATTTGTGGGGAGCGTGTCCAACCAACTTGCGGGCATTTTTGAGGGAGACACGTCTGACTAATGTGAGGGTATGTGTGTGTGGGGGGGGCGTGGTGTAGCTTGAGGTGTGCAGGGTGGCTGTAATTAAGATTAAGGGTACCCGGTGAGTGCATGTTTATGTATCTCTGGCCAGGCTCTGGGTGTTTGTCCTCCGCTTATCGAAGAGCAAAAAGTACGCCTGCTGGTGCTGCTCTTGGTTTGAAATATCCAAAAATTGCGGAACAGAGGTTGTCAAACAAAATCCTGTTGCCACTTGAACAATGCCAGCAGTGATTGTTAGTCTCATTGATATGCCATTATGGGGATCAACCAACAGGACTGGCCTCCTTCAGTCTGCCCCTGTCAGCCAACTTGGCCCCTGTTGGTTGACTTGAAGCTAAGGGTCAGGCACCTCTGAGATCCTAGCTCCTGGCTCAGAGTTGGAACTCCAGAGGGGCCTGTCCCTGAGCTTGGCCACCAGGGGCAGCAACTCATGCAAGTGCACGGCGCATGGCGGTGGGTGTGGTGTTCTGGAAAGTTTTGCACAGGGACCGTGGAGTAACATCGTCAAGTGTAGGTACTGGCTTGTGCAAACGCTCGGTGCAAACAAAAGGGGGCCTGTTCAAACAAGGGGCCTGTTCAAACAAGGGGCCTGTTCTGGGCAGTGGGATGCTCTCGTGGTGTGATCATGCTGCGTGCAAACAAGGGGGCCTGTTCTGGGCAGTGGGATGCTCTCGTGGTATGATCATGCTGCAAGTGAATCTCTGCCTAATGGTGCAGCTCAGGGTGAACTTGCTGAGCTGTCCACACCCTACCTGTGCTGCCCAAGCGCCTGCATTGCTGGGTGAGTGCCTGGAGCTGTGAAGTACAGAGATCTGCGCGTGTCATCTTGGCAGCCTGTCTCTGCAAGAACCGAGGGGCGACGGCAGAGCCTGACTCTGCTCTGCCAAGACTCTGCCAAGTCTTGAAGATTTGATGGAGATCGAGGTGTCCAGATGTTGCAGTCTTGCATGTCCCTTTCACTTTTTTGCCAAAGTGGGCACTCGAGCTCTCGAGTGCCTGTGTCACTGGTGGTGGTTGTCAAGCTGAAATTGCAGGGTTTATAAATGATGTCCGCAAGCTTTCCGTTTCTCTTTGGTTGCAAGCATGAGTGCTTGTCACAAAGGAGGTTGCCTGGCCAGATACCTAGGGATGTACAATGTTAAGCGAGCTCTCTGTTTCTCATCTGGCCGCAGGAAGCACTGGAGTGTGCGTGCATGCACAAAAGGAGGTCGTGGATCTGGAGTGCTAGAGATGTATGATGTGTGCAAGCTTCCCGTTTCTCTTTTGCTTGCAGGAAGCATTGGAGCGGGAGCGCCTGTCACTGGAGGAGGTTGTGAAGCTAGAGATTAAGGGACGCATGGCATCTGTGGAGGGGCTGAGAGGAGAGATTCAAAGCACAAATCAGGCTGTGAAAGAGAGCCTCACAGGTGTGTGCGTGCGTGCTTGTGTGTGTGTGTCCAGGTGCTTTGCAGGAAGGATTCATGGGCCTATTGCCGTCTCGTCGGCAGCAAGGAAGCCAAATGGCTGCTTTTTTGCGCCAACAGATTGATAGGATCGCTGGTGTCTGTAACTTTCAGCGACATGGGGCTTTTGGTTACGGCTCTCTCTTGATATTGGTAGCAGATATGCTGCTGTGCATGCAAGCAGGACTTCTCAGCAGAGGCTTTTATTTGTTTTCAACACAGGTTCCCATGCACCAGAGATCCGCTTTGACTAGTTATATGCCTCTGCGGTATTGAATGCGGAGCGAAAGGGGTGTGAGCATGCTGGATGCTGGAACAGGTGCATTATGCACAGAGCTGGATATGGCCACGATCTATTGTTCCAAAGAGGCACAAGGATCTCAAAGCCCTTACTTGCTGCTTTTAGAGACACTCCTTGCCCATGCATGACGCCATGGCAACAGCATGTAAGAGCACACAGCTACGATGCAGCCAGTGCAGGTCCGGGAGTCCGGGAATATAAGCCTCACACACTCACAACAATGCTGATGTATTTTGGAGAAGTGGGGCGTCACTGTCGACGCATCTAAGGAAGGTTCACTCTGCCTTCCTACGGCCATGCCACCCAAGTGTCCACAACTGGATGGATGAGTGAATGAAATAAATGCATTTCCCACTTCAAGGGAACAAAGCAGAGGACTGCTGCAGATTGCCTCACCCCTTGGCCAGCAGTCCGTCGTTTTGACTGGAGGCCTTCTTTGTTACTGTAACCTGTAACCTGTAGCCTCACCCCTTTGTGCACCTTTGTGAAATGTACACTTGCACTAACAGGCGCACGCACGTTCACACACATGCACACGCACACACACGCACGCACACACGCACACGGACACACGTACGCGCACACACACACGCACGCGCGCGCGCACACACACACTACAGGCGCCCTGGGCCGTATCAAAGCTCTGGAAGGGGACCACCAGGCCATGCATGGACGCATAAAGGACAGCGTGACCACCGCCGAGGGCCTTCAAAACAACCTCAGCAGCCTCACCAACATTGTCAACGAGCAGGTGCGCTCATGTTAAGGTGCACACACATTATGTGTGCCATTTTACTGCCTACCTCGCTCTTGACTGAGAATTCAGGATTTGAAGACAAACCCTAACAGGCCTGATTGTGTGGTTTGTTGAGTACTTCACTGTTTCTACCTTTGGTAAGGTTTAAAGTGAATGCCTAATGCACCACGCCCTGCTCCCTACGTCAGCTACTCTATGTTTGTATTTGGAGCACTGCAAGTACATTCTCTATGTGTGCATACGTGCGCACGCGCACACACACGCGCATACACACGCACGCATACACACACTGTTGCTGTTCCGGAATGTACAACCGGAAAGCTTTTCCCTTTCATTTAAATGAACATAGAATAATTGATAACCATGCATAAAATTCACAAATTGAACATGCACTCACATGTACACATATACACATACACGCACATGCAGGTGCTGGGAGAGATGAAGAGCGGCATGGAGGCGCAGGTGCAGTGGCTGAGCAATGCGCTGAATGACGCCAACGCGCGTATCGCTGCTGAGGAGGCGGCCAGGCAGCAAGCTGATGAGCACCTGCAGACCTGGTTTGACCAGAACCAGGTGAGCAAGAGGACACAGTTAAAGCAGGCTTGGCTGAGCCAGACATCAAAGGAAAATGCATCATCTTTGCTGGCCCAAGATAAGGCTGGACGGACACCCAAGTGTAGATGCCAAAGCACTTGCAGGCCTGATTTGCGCAGGAGCAGCTGAAGTATGAGAGAAAGGAAGGCTTGCCCTGTAGAAATCGCAGAACAACAGGGTATCCGGCTTGCTCTGGCCCTAAACAGGCAGGATGTACTTGCCCTACAGGAGATGCAGAGGAACAGGTTGTTTGATGTGCTCTTAGCTATCAGGGGCAGGATGTACTCGCCCAGGGGAATGTGCAAGGAGTTCAGAGATGCTGTACTTGCTCTGGTCCTGCAGGTGGATCAGAAGCTGAATGAGGAGCTGATGGGGCAGGAGGTGGATGCCCTGATGAAGTGTGTGGACCAGCACAAGGCCATGCTTCAAGATCAGATGCTGGACGAGTGTGTGTGTGTGTGTGTGTGTGTGTGTGTGTGTGTGTGTGTGTGTGCGTGTGTGTGTGTGCGTGTGTGTGTGTGTGTGCGTGCGTGCGTGTGTGTGTGTGTGTGTGTGTGTGTGTGTGTGTGTGTGTGTGTGTGTGTGTGTGCGCGTGTGTGTGTGTCTGCAACAAATGGTGTTAGCAAATGGATTACCATGTTTTGGTTCGCAATCGACTGTTAAGCTTCCCTTCATGTTTGGCTGTTCTACTCCACGTCTTTGGTTGCGTTCCCGTCACCAGCTGATCCTGCAATCTTATTGGTCCTCCAACAGTTTCCCTTCTGGATCCCACAATCAATATGAGAGGATTGGATGCGCTTTGTGTCAATGGTTCTTCAGATTTTGTGTAAAGTGCACTGTGTGCAGGTGTCAGCTCTGCGCAGGGAACAAGAGCAGCTGCATGCAAGGGAGCAGGCAAAGGTCAAAGGTTTTTACCAAGACTGGGTGGCTTTGTGTCTGGTGCGCGGTGTGCAGGTGTCAGCTCTGCGCAGGGAGCAGGAGCAGCTGCATGCCAAAGTGCAGGCAGAGGTGGAAGAACGAGAGGCGCTGGGCCAAACCGTTGAGGTGGGTCAAGCAAAGAAAGAGCACAGAGTGTGGTGGGAGCATTTGGTAACCTTGCTACCTTCTTACAGGTGCAGTGATGTAAGCCATCGGTATAAGCTGGACCACAGGTGCAGAGCGAGATCAACACCTAGGCGCAGCAAGCATGACAGTTGAGCTTTGCATTAATATTGGCACTAGCACGTTCCCTGCTCATTTTCCTGCATGCACATGATTGCATGCACATGATTGATGACGATGAGTTTGAAGGGGTCCAGCGCAAAACCAAACACGGTGCACCGCATGCATTGTTTTGACGCAAGCTCATTCACTCCTCATTTGCCCTGCAGGCGCATGATGATGAGCTTGAAGAGGTGCAGCGCACAATCGAGTTCTGTGCGTAACAAGCTTGCCCATTCCTGTATGCGCTTGTGTTGATGCAATCATGTTTCCTCCTGTCGCCTTGCAGGCGCATGATGATGAGCTTGAAGAGGTGCAGCACACAATTGAGTTCTGTGCGTTACAAGCTTGCCCATTCCTGTATGCACTTGTGTTGATGCAATCATGTTTCCTCCTGTCGCCTTGCAGGCACATGGTGATGAGTTTGAGGAGGTGCAACGCAAAATTGATTCCTGCGCACAACAAGCACGGACCCTGGAGATCCAGATTGCTGAGTACCATGGGGAGAGCATGGACAGGATTGGGGAGCTGGAGGCGCACACAGAGGCCTCTGAAAAGTTTGCTGCAAAGGTGTGCGGTGCTCGCAAGCAGCGCAGGTGTCCTGCTTCCAAGGGTATGGTGGCTCTGCTGCCCTGACAGTTTGTCTGTAAACAATGTTGACCACATTTGGCTTATGATACCTTGCCAGTCCGTCTGCAAAAAGCGTTGGCCCATATCAGGCTTCTGCTGCCCTGCTAGACTGCTTGCAGAAGGCGTTGGCACACAATTAAGCTGGACACACGCATACATAGGGATCGGCGTTGGCATACAGCACTGTTTAGCGTATCGCGCTATTTAACGCTATATAGCGGTATAGAAGTCCCTCATATAACGCAATATGCCGATCTTGATGTAGGAAGCGGCATAAGTAAATGCTGCTATTATAATATAGTACTATATAGTGCTGCAAAATGTGGCGTATAGCGCTACATGCCGATCCCTACACATACACATACACATGCACACACACATACGCACATGCGCACACACACATACAAACACACACGTGCACACACATACACACACATTCACATACAGGAGCGTGCAGCTGCGAAGGCTGAGCTGGACAGGCGTTTGGAGGAAGCTGGCACAGCCAACACCTCGAAACTGGCAGAGGCGACGCAGCAGCTTGCTCAGGTGAGTTGCTCAATCATGCTGTACAATCTATACAAGTAGAGTAGGATGAAGAGGGTCTTTGCGAAGTGGCAATGAAAGATTAAGGTATTACTCTGAGCCCTTTTGAGCCTTTTTAGAGCCTCTTTGGCGAGATGCTTTACCCTTATCATCCACCCTAACCTACCTTGCTTGCTATTCTCTTAGGCTGCTCATCACCTGTTGCAGAGTACGGTAAATGAAATTGTGTCTCTTTGCGCGGTAGCAAGAGAAGCGTGTTTATGCTTGCTCTTTAAAGTCTTCATGGTCATTGCTTTTCTCACAGCAAAAAATGCCTGGTATCGTGGCAAACTGGCCAGAAGTTTTCCAAGTCAAGGCTGGCTGTAATGCAAGCACAGCTACATGCCATGCCATCCAGATTTGGCTTAGAACATTGTGACTTTCCAGAGTAAGCTACTTTGAAAGTGCGGGCGCCACTCTGACAGATTCTGTTTGCAAACTGCCTTCTTTCAGAGCCCTTTTCTCACCTTTTGCCGTTGTTTCTCTGCTTCTCTTGTAAAAAACTGCAGTCACTTGCAGCAGACAAGGAGTACTTCACCCAATCACTTGAGGCAGGCAAGAAGGAGTGGTCTGAAGCTCGCACTCAAGATAGGTGAGAGGCCATAATAAAGTCATATACAGTCAATGCACATGGCTATTGCCTAAAGGCTTGAGGCAGGCATGACAGATTGATACCAAGCTTGGATTCAAGACAGTTGAGGCCATGACAAGGGTTGCTTTATCCTAAAACAGGAGGCAGGCATTCAGGACTGGCGAGGCCATAGTAACTCACGTTTTCCTATTATTCTTACTTATTTTCTTCTACGACTATTACTGCTTTAGTCTCTTTTTTTCTTTGGCTTTAAGGAGTACCCCACCATGATACTGGAGGCAGGCAAGAAAAAGTGGTTAGGAGCTCGTACTCAGGGCATATGAGGCTAAAATATATGCACCCATGTACTGCAAACCCTTGGAAAACCCCTGAGTACGGTTCATGAGTGATGACAACTATTCTGTCAGCAATTCACATGCTTTGTCGACATCATGTAGCAACTTTGAGCTGCATGCTATTTTTGCCCTTGACACAAGAGGGATTCTACCCATCCTTTTACCAGACCTTTAAAAAATTCAAAGTATTGATTGACCACTTTGGTCTTTGTGGCAGCAACTGACTGCAAGGCATCCTGTAGATCAATGCAATAATTGGTGCAGCCTACGCAGTTGCTGCTCTCTTTCCAAATGCCCTGCCCTTCTCACGCACGCATGCGCACACACATACACGCGCGCGCACACACACACACACACTCGCGCGCACACACACACACACACACACACACACACACACAGGCAAGAGCGCATTAATGCTGCTGCTGCCGACAAGCAAGAGCTTCAAGCTTTTATAGCAGCAGGCAATGCGGAGGTACTGCAAGCCATTGCGGCAGACAAGCAAGAGGTGCGTGCTCCCGGCCCCCTTACCTCTGCTTTTCAGTGCTTGTTGATGTGTGCTTATCCAGCACATGGTAGCTATGGTAGCTACTGCACACCATTGCGACAGACAAGCAAGAGGTGCGTGCTCCCCCCCCCCTGTACCTATACTTTTCAGTGGTTGTTAATTTGTGCTTATCCAGCGCATGGTAGGTATGGTAGCCAATGCACACCTGCAATGCACGTGGTGGAATGGTAGCCAATGCACATGGTCTGGTATCCAATATGCACCATTCCTTGCAGCAAGCCCCTGCGATGGCTTGACAGCGGCCGCAGAAAGTTAGCCACATGGGAAGAAATTTTGCTGCCAATGCCTTCTTTCTTTTGGCTCCGGTGCAGCTGCAGCAGGCTTGCTTGGTGTCGCTCAAGACTCACGAGATTGTGGCATGCTCAATTTTGTCTCAGTACCTTTTTAGTCAGCAGTAGCATAAGGCCTCTAATGCACAGGGTCCCAGTACAGAATCCTTTCAAAACTCAATGCCGTTGTTGCGCAAGTTCAAGGAGAGCACCAGAGCAAGCTCTACGCTCCTATACTGACTGCAGTTACATCCTATTGCATGGGCTACCAACACTACTGCTGGTGCTGCTTATACTGCTGCACAGGTTCTAAGCATGGCAGCTGCCGACAAGCAAGAGCTGTTTGGCGCTGTGGCGGCTGAGCGCATGGAGCGTGTGGATGCGGTGGGGGTAGTCAAGCAGGTGAGGCAATAAATGCATGTTGATGTCGTGTCCCTTGTAATGTGTGGAGTGAGGCTCTTGTCTTGATGCTCCCTCCTCACAATCTTGTCGTACGAGGAGTGAGTCCCAAGGCCCCATGTCAAGAGGATGAAAAAACAGGATGATTTCCGAGGTGAAGAGGAGTGTGCTGACCCCTGGTCTGCAGGAGACAGTGGAAGCCTGGCCTCTGAAAAAAAGAAATGGGGTATGACAAACAAATTTGTGCCTTTGGCATACAGGAAGGCACCGCGCAACACGCTGCCAGGCACTGCAGTGCAATGTGCGCGTTGCAGGTTGCACAGGAGGGCACTGTAAACTGCACTGTCTGAAACTGCACTGCACAGGTCACATTGCTGGTTGCACAGGAGGGCACGGTGCAGTGCAAATTCAGATAGTGCAGTTTGCAGTTCCAGAACGTGCACTTTCAGACAGGTTGCACAGGAGGGCACTGCGCATGGCACTGTAGGTTGCAGAGGGGGTTGCTGCGCATTGCTCTACAGGGGCTGCTGGAAGCTCTGGCCTCAAACAAGAAGGCTCTGAGTGAGACCATGCTGCTGCACATTGCACTGCAGGAGCTGCTGGAAGCTCTGGCCTCTGACAAAAAGGCTCTGAGTGAGATCATGGCAGCTGGCGTGCAGGGCCTGGAGAAAGTCGTGGAAGCCAACAAGGCAGAGCTGGCTGCTGCGGTGGAGGAAAACAGGTGTGTGTGTGTGTGTGTGTGTGTGTGCAACGTGAATTCGCCTGCATGACCCTGTATCATCACTGTGCATTCAATTGTTCAGCATGCTAGGAATTGGAAATGCACATGTGTGCGCTTTCTTTACTCAGTTTTTGTACCTGCATTCTAGCTGCAATCGAATTGTGCATGCATGCCACCCACCGTCTTTTGCTTACAATGAGCTTTTGAACATCTTTGGAAAACTGTTTTGCAAACCGTGTGCTTGAGCCTGATATTCTGTGCAGCGTGTCATGATGCGCCTTGTCCATTTAATATGATGGCTTGCAATGTTTTTGAGAGGTAGAGAAGGTTGAGGTTTGAAGGTTAGCAGATCGTGTGCTGAAGATCTGTGATCTGTGCAGCATGCCACTTTGCGCCATACCTAGGGTGCGGTGTAGAAATGATGTTTTTGACATCCTTATTATTGTTATTAATATTATATAATTAATATAATAATTATTGTTGTTATTTGATTATATAATTATTTCAATAATTAATCATTATACATGTAACCACTATAATCCGAGAAATAACCTCAAAATGGGTTTGGTGGAAGTTTTGAACTGAAGCAATTGAATAGTTGAGTCCTGGTTGAGTCCCTGCAAAATAAAAAAAAAGCAAGCAGTAAGAGGGTTGGTTACACAACCAAGATTGTGTGCAGTCATACAGCAGCTGCTTTGTTCCAGCAACTGTTCAATTATAGAAGGTAAATACCTTGCCCACACTGGCTCTGCCCAAACGAGTATTCAAAACAGGCTTGTTGAAAAGCACTGCTGTGTGCAGGTGCACAATGGCTGCCTTCTTCAAGCGCTGTTCTACTATCTATGTTGCGCATAGTGGAGCTGCCTAAACAAATCATCAAAAAGACGGCAACTTCAAAGCTTCAGCTGAGAATGCATCATAGCTCTCCTTGAGCTTTCTGCAGTGCGTCCCAGGCAGCACTTGGCCTCAACACTTTGCGGGCTGGTGCACCACAGCAAACTTGATGTCGACTCCCCTTATATTTTACTGTTGGACTCGTCTAGGCTCCAACTGTGAATCATGTAATAATATGTGATCAAATCATGTGAGTTTGCGCACCTCACCCTAGCCATATCCGTTGTGAATGATGGCTGCATACTCTAAAAAGGAGATCAGCATCTATCCTAAAAAACTCTACAGGAGATCCATGCAAAATGCAAGGATGTGCTGTTCCATCCTTTTGTTTTTTTTCCTGATGCCTTCCTCCTCTTAAAGAAGATCAGCATGATGGCTCCCTCCTCTTAAATGAAGATCCTCTAAAAAGAAGATCAGCATCTCTCCACAGGAGATCCATGCAACATATGCCAGGATGTGCCTGGATGCGCTATTCTATCCTTTGTTTTGTTGCACGAAAGCATGCATCCTTTGCGAAGGGAGGGAAGAGTGTGCATTGTTGGGTTTGGTGCATTGCACAAAAGCGTGCCTCCTTTTTGGAGATGATGGTGTGGACCCTTCGCTTTTGCGCGTTCGACGGAAGCGTGCCTCCTTTTTGGAGATGTTGGTGTGGATTCTTTGCTTCTGTGCGGTGCAGGAAAACATGCCTCCTTTTTGGAGTTGATGGTGTGGATCCTTAGCTTTGCTGCATTGCATGAAAGCGTGCCTCCTCTTCAGAGTTGATGTTGTGGATTTTTTGCTTTTGTGCATTGCAGGAAAGCTGTTGCGGAGAAGATAGCTGGCATGGGGACATCCACGGAAGCCAGGATTGAGGAGCTGCTGCAAAAGCAGGATGAGCAACTCAATGAAGCCCTGGGTGCACAGGTGTGGTATAGGAGCAGTTACAGAAGCAGTGCATGATAGAGGAGCTGCTGCAGAAGCAGGATGAGCACCTCAATGAAGCCCTGGGTGTGCAGGTGTGGTAGGGGAGCAGCTGCAGAAGCAGTGCGTGAAATAGGAGCTGCTGCAAAATCAGCAACTCAATGAAGCTCCTGGCATGGCAATCTTGTGGCGAGGCGTGAAGGTGGAACCTTGTGTTATTGATAGTGTTGGCCAATTCCATTTACATACGCCATATGTATTGCATTCCCCTGCCAAAAAGCTGATATGTACGGCGTATTTTTACAGAATTGGCCAACCCTAGTGATTATCATGCAGTATTTGGCCAATGTTGTCTTCCTGGCATGGCACCCTCACGAAGGGACCCTGCTACAACTCTGCAACTCTGCAAAGTAGGGAAGCAGCACGGTGGTGAGAGGCATTAGATCTGAGCCCCGATTTGAGTGCCGAGTGCTGGCTTTGCCATACAGCACATTCAATCCACATCCTATTGGCAGTTCTCCAACACCAAGGTGTCGAGGGCATGAGGTTTTTTGCCTCACTGCTGAGTATGTGTCTCAGGAAGGAATCAGTATTCACTTGCCGAGCCACAGATCCCACTGTTGGGGAGACAGGCTCAGATGTTATGTAGCTATTTCCTCAATGCTGGCTTTCATACCCCTGGCTTTTACAAGATGTGCGTTGAGAAGATGGTTGGAGATGCAGGCCTGCTGCCTCAATTTAAACCTCATATTGCTGCCAATGCCCACATGTCTTCCTCCTGCTCCTGGCCTTGACTTCACTGACAAGTCTTGCTCCTGCATTCTTCCAGGATGTGCACATTGAGGAGGCACTGGAAAAGCAGACCCGCCGCATAAATGAGGCACTCGCTCAGCAAGAGCAGCACCAGGCAGCCATGGAAACCGTCATGGCACAGGTATTCGTTTGTATGTTCATGTCAATGTTTGTAAGGAGGCCCCCTACAAAGATGAGGCACTTGCTCAGCAAGAGCAGCACCAGGCAGCCATGGAGGCCGGCATGGCACAAGTTATTGTCTGTGTTAATGTTAATGTTTCCAAGGAGGCCCCCTATAAGAATTAAGTACTTGCTCAGCAAGAGCAGCACCAGGCAGCCATGGAGGCCGGCATGGCACAGGTAATCGTTTGTGCGTTCATGTAAACACAGTATTGTTTTTCAGAAAGCCCCCGCAAAGGTGAGGCACTTGCTCAGCAAGAGCAGCACCAGGCAGCCATGGAGGTCGTCATGGCACAGGTAATCTTTTGTGCGTTCATGTCAATGTTTGTAAGGAGGCCCCCTACAAAGATGAGGCACTTGCTCAGCAAGAGCAGCACCAGGCAGCCATGGAGGCCGGCATGGCACAGATTTGTATGTTGATACATCTCATAACATATACCGTACATGAAATGTACCATCTTGCAAACATAATGTTTTTGAAGGGTGCGGGATGATGACTGCAGATAAACAAGAAAATAACCAATTTTGTGCACGCTGGAATGTGCATGATAGTGAAAGTTAATCACCCTTAAAGAGTTTTCAAGTTGTAAAAGGTGTCTTTGCAGGTCGTCGCGTGTAGAAGGAGTGTGTGTGCAGCTGAACCTCATGCATTTTGGAAAAACAGCTTCTCTCTGTGTTCCTCCTCCTCCTCCTCCTCCTCCTCCTCCTCCTCCTCAGGTTGGACATTTTTATAAGAAGTGCCGGGAATTCCATTTTTTTTTCCAAATATTCATAAAGGGGCACTGAACAGCTTGCCCATGCAATCCTGACTTCACTCTTGATAAGTTCCAGGGCAAGTAGGGGCTGATTGCCCCTGCAGGAACATGCGGGACTCCCGGAATGAATACTGAGTGGGGTGCAGGATTGAAACAAAAGCTGTGCAATGTTTTCTTTTAAGGGGTGCGGGATGATGACATCCATGTACGGTAGTTGAATACTTGCCTTATCAGGCCTACCGCATGCATGAATGAAAAAATGAATACTTGAAAAAATGAATACTTGAAAAAATGAATACTTGCCTTATCAGGCCTACCGCATGCATGAGGCTATTTTTTACCAAGGGCAGCGCCAGGCAGCCAGCCATGGAGGCCATCATTGCACAGGTGCTAACATAACATTTACTAAAGCATCACTTAAGTGTTGCGAAAGTGATAAGGTGCGAGGTCCCAAAAAGACATAACAACTTCCTTGCAAACCTGGAGGATTTGCAAGGGCGCTCAGAACAGTGCATACATGTGCCCCTGCAAGTATATTCAGAAGTTTGCAAGTGCGCATGTGTGCACGCATGGTTGCAGGTGTCTGAAGAAGCTGAGAGCGCCAATGCAGCCCTGCAGGAACGTGTGGACGAGATGCAGGTCATGATCGAGGATGAGGTGCACCAGATGGACGAGTTTGTGGATGCCAAGATACAAAAAGTGGGTCAAAAAGAAGGGGTCAAATTTTTCCACGTATTATTTTGGTGCATTAGGAGTGAAGGTGGCAGATGCAAAGATTGCAGAGGGCAAGTGTGCACATTTGATGCTGTAGATCAGAGAACCCAAGGCTCTGGTAAAGCAAACTTGTGAGTTATACCACCCATTTAGCTGGAAATGGCTTGTCTTCAGGAGGAAGACGCTGTGGAATGCAGGTTAGAATGAAACCTATCTGCCACTATACGTACACTGTGGCACACTCAACATATTGTGCACATTGTCATGCACTGTGGCACACCCAACATTTCGTGCACATTGTCACGCACTGTGGCACACCCAACATTTTGTGCACATTATCACGCACTGTGGCACACCCAACATTTCATGCACATTGTCATGCACTGTGGCACACCCAACATTTCATGCACATTGTCACGCACTGTGGCACACCCAACATCTTGTGAATATTGTTACGCAACGTGGCACACCCAACATATTTTGTACGTCAGTCACGCAGCACACTCTGGAAAGGGAAGCTGCTATCCATCTGGATACCAGGCATGAAATGATGGCCATGCAAATGCCATTGTGCAAAGGCACTGCACACTGTATCAAATGCGCCCGTGCAAAGGCCCTGCACATACTAATTTAAGATTGCCCATGCAAAGGCAGTGTGCTCACTGCTTTTGAAGCTCTCATGCAAAGCCACTGTGCTCACTGCTCTGAAAGCTGTCATGCAAAAGCACTGTGCATACTGTTTTCAAAGCTCTCATGCAAAGGCACTGTGCTCCCTGCTTTGAGAGCTCTCATGCAAAGGCACTGTGCTCACTGCTTTGAGAGCTCTCAGGCAAAGGCACTGTGCTGACTGCTTTCAAAGCACTATGCACATTTTGGATGTTGATGTGGATGTTTTCCGTGTGTGTGGATGCCATGCACATCATGCACAACATGCAAATACCCACAAAGCGGCGTTGTGCCCATTTATGGGCACAATGCAAATGTGTAAATATCCAAATGTGAGCTCCAGGGCATGCAAGTATCCACAGTGACAATGCACCTGCTATTGTTAGCATACAAACATCCTCCTGAACATCCACTAGTTGCATGCAAAAATCCATAGAGACAATGTGCCCACTTATCCTCAGCACAAACCGTGCCTATTTATGAATGCCAATGCACTGGAATGCCTTTGACGCCGATACCAGGCGCCTCATGGAAAGCTTGCCAGTTTCAAGGTAACATTACGTGCACAAGGCTGGTTGCCAATGCGCAGGTACTATCTGGCGTTGATGCCAGAAAACGCAGGCCAAGGAAACATCCAAGCATGGGCACTGAGCTACTACAACTAAGACGCGGTGGAAAGTTGTGGATGCCAATGCGCAGGTGCTCGCTGACGTCGAAGCCAGGGATAAGCAGGCCAAGGAAGCAGCTGCAGCTGCTGCGGCGGCAACCAATGCAGCCATTGCTGCCGTCAGCACGCGCCTGAGTGAAATGGACTCACAGGTGGGTGCTGTGAACGAAGTGGTCATGATTGAAGAAGGTGCTCCTCCTGTTTCGAACGTTGCACGTGGGCAGATGCTCATGCAGGGGCAATGGACTGGAGGGGCCTTAGGATGGATTGCCCAGCAAAGGTGGTTTAGAATCCCGATGCTCTACAGGAGTAGCAGGGCAAAAGATGTATGATAAGCAACGGCGAAAGGAATGGGGGGTTTTCTTTTGTGTTTTCCTTTGGCGGCCATGTGCGGTCCTGTATGCACTCTTGCATCCTGAAGAGGAGGAGAGGGTAGGGCATCAAGAAGTTGCCGCCATTAAATGCTCACACACACACACACACGACACACACACACACACACACACACACACACACACACACACACACACACACACACACACACACACGCGCGCGCGAGACACACACGACACACACACACACAACACACACACACGCGCACGCACACTTATGCTGCAGATGGCCAAGCAAGTTTTGGATATGGAAACCCGGCTTGAAGGGAGAATTTACAGCTCTGAGGAGCAGGCAGCTGCCAACTCAGCAGCCACGCAGGTGTGTGCAAGTGTGTGTGTATGTGTGTGTGTGTGTGTGTGTGTGTGCGCGTGTGTGTGTGTCAATTTGGCAGTTGTTCCTGCAGAGCTGCTTTTCAGATTCTTCTTGTTGCAGACTATTAAAAAATCACTGACTGTCACACTGGGAGCATGCAGTCTGCATCTTTTGCAAAGTGCTTTCCTCAAGCGCTTTGATCTTTCCATCTTCCGTGTGTTGCAGAACACCCTGGCTGCCCTGGATGAGAAGGTAGCAGCTTTGGATGGCCGTCTGTATGAGCAGGTCTCTAAGGTCCTGGAGCAGGTGCGAGTTGCGCAAGCAACAAACGTGTTACCTTTAGGACTTGAGAATAATGCTTCAGTCTCACAGGTGCTCTTCACATTAACCACGTGGGTCTGGGGTCCAACTGAGGTACCCACTGTGCCTCCCTGCTTCCGAGAGTAGGCTGTCATATGCCTGTCATATGTCTGTTGTATATCTGGCAGCATCAGCTCAAAGCAATGCTAAATGCTAAACAATGCGCGCACCTGCAACAACTAACGATGAGGCTGAGTTGTTTGTGCGCTTTGTAGTTGGAAAATGAAAGTGCAAAGAGCACTACCATTTTGCAACTGGGCAGTCCAGGATAACTTTTTTGTAATGTGATGCTTATAGCCACACAACAATTTTTGATCATAGACCGTTTACGGTTTTTTATTTTCATAGATTTCGCAAAAGCGCAGTGAGTTGGGGATTTTGTGGCACAGATTGGATAGGAGGATGTGTGAGAAGGAATTTTGTGGCACAAATAGATGCAGTGGGATGGGATTTGTAATAGCACAGACGCAGAACCCTATTCTTTTGATTGGAACATTTTGATGCATTTGGAGGGGCCCTTGTTTTTGAGGCAGGGCGGTGGTCCTTTTCTGCCACATGGACGTGTTTGCCCGCATGCATGCTTTTGCAGCTATTCATATTTGCATGAGATGCTCCAAAATGAGATGCTCTGCAGCCTTCTGCTCGCAGCTAGAGCCGCACATTTAAAAGATACAGGGGCGCTGCACGTACAGCTGGGCAGCACAGCTTCAGTGTTTCACAAGTCTGTGTTCTCGCACACAGCAATTGAGCCTCTCAAATCCTGCATTTCTGCACGCAGCACAGCCACAGTGCTCCAAAAGTCTGCATTCTCACACACAACACTGTGCTTCAAATCCTGCATTGTCTGCACGCAGCACACGTCAGACAATATGGAGGCTCCAGTATTCCACTTGTTCCTCATTTCTCTGTTTCCTCTGGCATTCCTCACAGGTGGAGCAGCACACGTCAGACAACGTGGAGGCCCTGCGCTTAGAGCTTGGCAGCACCGTTACAATGCTTCGTGAGCTCGTGGAGGCCACGCACCGCACATCGCAGGCAGAAAATGCAGCTGCAAATGCTGGCCTGCAGGTGTGTGTGTGTGTGTGTGTGTGTGTGTGTGTGTGTGTGTGTGCGTGCATTCGTGTGTGTGTGAGCAAGTTAGATGCTTGAGTGGTTGGCTGAGCTTCTGAACGCCACGCATGACACGTCTTAGGTGGGACCTGCAGCTGCAACTGCTGGCCTGCTGGTATGTGGTTCAGTAAGTGGAAAAATTCCGCCTTTGCTGTCTTTCCTTGATAAGAAGCTTGCAGCTGCCATCTAAAGCTTGTAGCAGCATTATTATTGTGATTATGATGATCATGGTTGTTGCTATTGGTATATGTAATGACTCATCTTAAATGAGAAACAGTGCAGAGGAGGCAAAAATGGCAGAGCTGGACAACTCCCCCATATTGCTGGACATGCTCTTTCACGGCTTTCTTCCTCAAATCTAACCATGCCAACCATTATTATGTCATAAAAATATCATGTTCACCAAAAATTTATGAAAATTGGAGGACCCCGGATCACTCTCCTGGCCTCAGATCACCCAAAAATGGCCCACAGCTCCACCCCAGGACCATTTTTCACTCCCGAAATTTTGTATTTGTGACCTCCATATACATCACTAACAGCCTGCATATTAAAAAAAGGAAGAAAGGAAGTCAAATATTGACCTTTTTGGCACCCTTTGTGCTGGATTTTCTCCAAGGGAAATGGCTGAAGTTCTGTATCTCACCAACCACTGGGTCTTATCACTCCATTACTTTTGCAATGATGTTCTTTTGTTACAAAGACTCCATTTCACTCAAAACTTTCCAATTTGGTGGTCTGGCTGGTCAGATGTGGGCAGTTGGGTGTCAAAAAGTAGGGTTCACGCTGCGGATGATTAAGCATATGGGCCCAAAACCTGAATAGTAAAGCTCCAGTTCCTTAGAAACATTATGAATATTAATACATTATGAATGTTAAGTATTCAGGAATTGGGCCCACCTATGCTGGGAGCATGTTAAAAACACCCCTTTTGGGGGGGGAGTTGTCCAGCTCTGCAAAAATGGTGCCCTCTATCTACACCTTACTTTGCAGGGCGAGATTGAGGCGGAGATGGCGACACTGCAGGGTTTGTTGGAAGCTCTTGAAGCTGGCACAAAGAATCAGGGGCTAACCACACAGGCGGCCCTGGAAGAGGTGTGCATGGGTATGGGGTGCTTCAGGCTTTGGTGCAAGATTCATGCTTTGTTAGGCGACATTGCAGGCTTTAGAGGCTTAAGGAAGTGGCTCAATGAAACAGGGATTGAGTACTCAAGCGGGTGTAGGAGAGATATGCATTCCTGGGGGCTGTAAAGCCTTAAACCCCTTGCTGTCTTGCTAGTCAGGGAAGTTTTCCTCGATGCACGCGGCCTCTTTTGGCTGGCATAGCCTTTTCTTCTCTTTTCCTTGGGGTCTGTACAGCTTTAAAAATGCAACACCGGTCTGTGCAGAAAGTCTGACAGCAACTCTTGATCACCGTGCATTACAAATCAATTACTGTCCCGGTGTCTGGAGCGCAAGTCTCTGTGTCATGGTGGGGTTGTACATTGATATGACCTCTACAAAGATTCACTTTCTTTGATCTTCCAAGTGGCCTTTTTGTTCATTATTCGATTGTCTTCTATTCAATCTGCCTCAAGCAGACTGTAAACTGAACCCTGATTCCAGGGTAGATGCTAGTACTTGCAATCATCTTGCATATGCACACGCACGCACGCACGCACTCACGCACAGACACACACACACACACACACACACACACACACACACACACACACACACACACACACACACACACACGCGCGCGCGCGCACGCACACACCTTGAGCGCAGATGAGCAAGGGCTTGGAGCAGACCAAGGCAAGCCTGGGCTCTCAGCATGAAGAGCTAGTAAATGAGGTGGGCCACAAGTTTGCAAAAGTTCACCTAATGAGTTGTGAATTATGATGTTTGAATTCTGAATTGAATTTATGAGGTGCAACCTGCCTTGTGACACCACCGGGCACGTCACATGGGGGTGTTTGCAGATGTGCCTGCGCATTTATTGCCTCTCTGACTTTCACACTGAGCCATTTATCTCCATGGAGGCAGGCTTGCAGGCCTGTTGTGCGTCAAGGTAGATGCATGTGCTGCTGCTTCAAGTAGCGCGCAAGTGCTGGTGTCTGTACTCAAGGTGGATGCATGTTCTGATGCTTGGCCCGTGCGAGTTTGAATGAGCATTGAGAAGTCATGGGTCAAAAAATCTGCTTGCGCGCCATACGCGTGCATATGGCGTGCAAGGTTTGCTTCCTCTCAGATAATTCCGTGAGTGCTGAATCCGATATCCTCATGCTCTGGTGTGCAGCACGCCACACACATCTGTTTCTGCGTCAGGGTATGGAATCTTTGGCCTGAATGAAGGTGCAGCCCAAGAGCAGCTGGCCCAGGCAACTTCCCTTGCACTAATTTCCTCATGCACAGAAGTGCACCCACACATCTGTTCCAATCTCAGGTCACGGAAGCCATGGCCGAATTGAAGGTGGAGCTGCAAGAGCAGTTGGCCCAGTCTGAGGCACAGCAGCGTGAGAGTCTCGTGCTTTTCAAGTCTGGGGTGAGTGGCTGGGTTAAGTGGGTATTGAGTGCAAGAATTCCAGGCATGAAGAGTTGCGTCTCTGCTGTTCCAATTGCTCAATGAGAGGGCAGAGCAACGCAAGAGCCGCATGCTTGTCAAGCATGGCTGCTTGCCAGATTTGCAGATGCAATGTCTTGCACTCCTGCTTTTTTAATGCTTTAGTCTGAAGCAGATAAGGTAGAGAGATTTGTGCTTGCAAAGTTGGATACCAGTTTCACTGATGCGATGATTTGGTAAGCAAATGCCCTCTGCTGTTTTAAGCCTTGGTCTAATGTACAAGGGTGCCTCACAAATGTTGAAGCTGAGGTTAGTGGTTAGATGCAGTAACAAATTCCGCGCGCTTGAAAGTTGAATCAGGAATGTACCAATTGCATGCGCACAAGCAAAAGCAAGTGGGGTAAATGGAGAACCAGCTGCTTTTGTGTGCAAGAAGCTGCTTTTTCACTTGTTTAAAAGTTCAAAACTTGGACATGCATTCTGCCAGCGCTCATGCTTGCAGACCTTATTTCAAGTGTCCTTGCATCAAATGAGACCACTATGCTTTGCTGCCATTGTTTTGAGACGCAAGCGTAAGTTTTGCATGATAGCAAACGTGTTGAGGTCAGCATAGACATTGCACGAGGAATGAGGAGCACTTTCGAGTGAATTGCGTGGTACCTGTGCTTGCCCATGCTCTGCTGTGGTGCTTGATGGCTTTGTGCCCTTGAGATTGGAAAGTTGGACACCCTGCACCTTGAATTCTGAAACCCTGGTGCTCTGCTGTGGTGCTTGATGGCTTTTTCGCACAGGCATTTGCAAGTGGAGACCTTGCACAAGGAATGGCTGACCCAAAGGGGCTCATCAGGGTGAACTGCAAAGCCTTGTAACTGGCCTAGTCGACTGCGGTGCTTGCGGTGCTTGCGGTTTGTTCATGTTCAGACCCGTGAGAACAGTGCACAAAGAGTGGCTGCTCTTTGGCAAGGGCAGTGGGATGAATCAAGAGGGCCCCGCCATCTACCAATGCCGCAGTGTGATGCTTTGTGGCATGTGTGCACACAGGCGAGTGAGGACCTGGCACAAGGAGTTGCTGCCCTAAAAGAGGACAGCAGGGTCAAATGGGAGGCCCTGGAAGCCAACCGAGCTGATATGGAGGCAAGATCCAAGCAGCTTGAAGAGCAGGTGGGTCAGCAGCACACTGGTGCATGCATTTTTGAATGCATTGTACCGTGCATCCGATGTTTGTCCCGTATGTGATGGAATAGCTGGCTGTTTGGATATCTTGTTTGTAATGTTAGAGACCTAGGTGTATTTAAAGCCACTTTAACCGCTACGATGCATGTGTGTTGTGGTTGGAACCTTTCAGAATTGTTAAGGGGTCAATATGACCAGTGCATTCATGTGGCAAATAGGCCAAGGTGGCCAATGTGCGTGGCGAAAGTGCACCTTGTGATGTGTGCTCATTCTAAGCCAGATGATGGCATGTGCATATAGGGTTGCTGTTTCCTGTAAATGTTTTAGATACATGAACAAATTCCGACTCAGCATGCAAAGTCAGAGATGGGGTAATGGCGGCGGTGGTGGTGGTGGTGGTGCTGCTGCTGCTAGGAACACCACCTTCATTGAGACGCTAAAGAGGAATCGTAACCAAGGGGTTGTTGGGAGAAAGTGAAGGAATAAAATAATGAGGGAACTTCCAAGGGAAGTTGCCACTTGTTATGAGCATTGCCTACAACTACTACTACTATAATGGCTCTGCAAGGGCCAGTGATGTCTTCAAATTGATTGATGTTCAAAGATGTCAGAGACCTTTTTTATACCAAGTGCATTCTGCTGCTCTGCACAAGTAGCATCCCTACTGGCACTGCAAACCTGGCTCTTCTGATACCCTGATGAAAACCGATGCCTTGGGAGACCTGTTTAGGTTCAAATGTAGCCTGCTGCTCTGCACAAGGGCATTTCTTCTGCCCCTTGAGCAGATGTAGAGAGCATCCCTCCTACCCCAACCCTTGAGCACATGTAAAAGGCATCCCTCCTGCCCTTTGAGCAAATGTAGAGAGCATCCCTCTTGCCCCTTGAGCACATGTAAAGGACATCCCTCCTGCCCTCGAGCAAACGAGAAGGGCATGCCTCCTGTCCTTGTGCAAGCAGAACAGCAGGCTTCATTGCACTAGATCAAGCTTCTGAAGTCCTCCGTGTTTAATCAAGACATCAGTGAAGAGTCAAGTTTGTTGTGCCAGGGAGTGATGCGCTCAAATTGATTGGCCAGGCTGTTGTGCCACAGAGTTGCGCACCCAGATTAAGGAGGGAACTTCGGTCTGTTGTGCAAGAGAGTTGCGTACCCAGATTAAAGGGAGTTAGGGAGGGAACTTTGGTCTGTTGTGCCAGGGGGTCATGCAGCAAAAGGCCAAGTTTGTTGCACCAGGGATTGATGCACTTTTTCAAATGAGCCAACCATGAAAGGAAGGGGGAGAGGAGAGGGCAATGTATTTGGACATTGATGAGGTGATGGCTTTGGCTCATTTTGTGCGTGTATTGCCCCGTCTGTTTTGTTTCACGTTAGGTGGCATCCTCACATGAGGATTTGGGAGGCCAGATCAACAGCCTCCGTGGGGATTTGGATAGTCAGGTCACAGCAGCAAGGGCTGAACTGGAAGGTCTGCGTGGGGACGTGGACAGTCAGATCACAGCAGCAAAGGCAGATCTGGAGGGTCTGCGTGGGGATGTGAACGGTCAGATCACAGCGGTAAATTCAGATCTGGAGGGTCTGCGTGGGGATGTGAACAGTCAGATCACAGCGGTACATTCAGGTCTGGAAGGCCTGCGTGGGGATGTGGGGGGGCAGGTCAACGCTGTGAAGGCAGAGCTGGAAAGCAAAATGGGGGGCATGAAAGTTGTGCTGGAGGACCAGATTGGGGAGGTTCTGAATGGTGTTGATGAGCAGTTGCAAAGTTTGAGGTTGGAGCTAGAGGAGGGCTTTGGGCAGCAGCTGGAAGCCACCAAGATAGAGGTGAGGGAGGGCTTTGAGCGGCAGCTGGAGGCCACCAAAACAGAGGTGAGGGAGGGATTTGGGCAGCAGCTGCAAAGTGCCCAATCAGCGCTGCAGGAGGGGTCCAGGCAACAGATGGAGGCCGTCAAAACGGAGGTGAGGGAGGACTTCAGCCAGCAGCTGCAGGGAGCAAAGGTAGAGCTGCAGGAGGGGTCTAAGCAACAGATGGAGGCCGTCAAAACGGAGGTGAGGGAGGACTTCCGTCAGCAGCTGCAGGGGGCAAGGGTAGAGCTGCAGGAGGGGTCCAGGCAACAGATGGAGGCCGCCAAAACGGAGGTGAGGGAGGACTTTGGCCAGCAGCTGCAGGGGGCAAAGGCAGAGCTGCAGGAGGGGTCCAGGCAACAGATGGAGGCCGCCAAAACAGAGGTGAGGGAGGACTTCAGCCAGCAGCTGCAGGGGGCAAAGGCAGAGCTGCTGGAGGGGTCCAGCCAGCAGCTTGAGGCTGCCAAAGCGGAGCTAAAGGCGGGATTTGACGAGCAGCTTGGCAGGCTCCAGGCAAATGTTCCAGAAGGCTTGAGCCAGCGATTAGGGGCTGTTGAGGCTGAGCTGGGAGATAGGCTCAATCAGCGGTTTGAGACGCTGAAGTCAGAGAGTGAGGATCGGTTGGGTGGGGTCAAGGATGAGTTGGAGCAGCGGCTAATGGTTCTCACGTCAGCAAGTGCAAACCAGTTGGGGAAAGTGGGGGTGCAGCTGGAGGAACAGCTGCGTGCGGCAAGGCACGAAATGGGGGAGCAGGTGCGGTGGTGCAGGCTGGAAGGCTCAGAGGTTACGGAGGTTACGAAGGCTAAAGGCCTGCAGGCGAAATGACTGACTGCTGGCCCGTTCACATACAAGAGGGAGCTCATGTCAAAAAGCTGGAAGGTTTAGAAAGATAGGGGGGAGAAGGAAAGGAACTGCGCAGTCTGAAGCCAGCGTGCGCTAGCAAAAGATCAGCACACGTGCAGCGCAAAATGCACGAGCAAGCCCACCAACGCTTTCTTTTTTCCTGCTGTTCCTCGATTGAGCTCGTTGTTTGTTTTGTTTGGAGTGAATAGCCGATGCATTCACACCGTGCGTCTCGCCTTTCATGTTGCACAGGTCCAGGCAGCAAAGGTTGAGGTGGATGGACGCATGCAAGCATTGAAGGAAGAGGTGCGTTTTGTGTGTGGTGTGCATCTACAGAGATTGACGCGCAGAATGCAGAGCACCAGCTCATGGGGTTTCATGGAAATCGTGGAGTCAATTGTCTTGTCCTCTGCTAGTTCTTGTAGCACCCGCGCTATTTGAGGTCACACCAACTCACTGAGTGTTAGCAGACTGTGCTCAGGCCGGAGCCTCTGCATCCATCGTCCAGAGTCTGACCCTCAATAGTGATTTTGCACGCTGCACCTTGTGCCATGTGCCTTGTGTTTTAAAGCCAGAGTTTGTGCACGTCCATGCATCTGGTGTTTCTGCGTCCTGTACCTCGTAGATGTATCCTGCGCCTTGTATCCTGTGCACATTGGAGAGTAGTCATCCTGTGCCTAGTGTCCTGTGCTTTGTACGCTGAACCCAGAGGTTGTGCACATCCATTCATCTGGATGGAAAGTCGTCGTCCTGTGCCTTGTGTCCTGTGCTTTGTACGCTGAACCCAGAGGTTGTGCACATCCATTCTTCTGGATGGAAAGTCGTCGCCCTGTGCCTTGTATCCTGTGCTTTGTACGCTGAACCCAGAGGCTGTGCACATCCATTGTTCTGGTTGCAAAGTTGCTGTCCTGTTCCTCGTATCCTGTGCTTTGTACGCTGAATCCAGAGGTTGTGCACATCCGTATACCTTGGTGTCAATAGTAATGATGATTCTGTTGAATGCACCTCATGCTCAAGCAAAACTTTCTGCACTTCCTTTTATCTTCATTGCTAAACTCCGTCCGCCTCAGCCACTGCGATGTTCATGATGCTGTTATGCTTTTTCCCTTAGCCGCTGCAATTTCCATTGACCTGGCAGGTGCATCTGCTACTGCTGCATCTGCTGTTGCTGCTGCATTTGATGTTGCTGCATTTGTTCCTGCAGTTGCAACTGCTGCTGCTGCTGCTGCTGCTGCTGCATCTACTGTTGCATCTGCTGTTGCACATCTGTTACTGCATCTGCCGTCGCATCTGCTGATGCTGCATCTGTTCAGAGCCAGGAGCAGCACAGACCTGACAAGACCTGTGCCACAAAAAATGCTTCAGTTTGCCTCAGTTCTGGCTTCTGTATAACCGTTTGTATTGCCATGCAGGTGGATGCTGCGCTGGCAGACGCTGCTGCTACAAGGGGTGAAGAGCTGCAACGACTTGAAGAGACCCGCGCCACAAACAACAGTAACCTGGAGCAACGTTTGGAGGGCAGAGTGGCGGCAGCAGAAATCAGCATAGGAGAGTTGAGTCAAAGCCTGGAGGACCAGGGTCACGCTCTGGGTCAAAGCACGGAGGAGCTCAAGGTGAGGGTGCCATCAAGGTCCCTGAGGTATTGCTCTTGGACTGCAGAGGCTCTGCTGCAGAGGTAGCTCTCTAAGTCAAAGCACAAAGGAGCTTGAGCTTCTGGCTGTGCACACTGGTGTGCTTTGATGCGCAACACGTGTGTGTATGCGCACGTGCACACATGTTGTGCCTCATTGTAGTTTCCACTGACGAAGAAAACGCAACAACAACAACAACAACAACAACAACAACAACAACAAAAGCAACAGCAACAATGAAAACAACAGCAGCAACAACAACAACAACAACAACAACAACAAAAGCAACAGCAACAATGAAAACAACAGCAGCAACAACAACAACAGCAACAACAGCCACAACAGCCACAACAGCTCAACGGCTTCTAGACTTTCACAGCTTTTAAGTTGTCTCTTTGAAAGTTGCATGCAGCACTTTGTGACCGCTTACTTTGCATGACCAGAAGCTGCTGCAAATGAGCTGCTATATGGCGGTATATAGCGCTATTTGCTGTGTAGCGTTGTAAGCAGATGCCGGTCCCTACACATGCATAAAGCATCTTATCAATGAGCATCTTCAGCATCTTAGCATCTTAATGTTACAGCACATGTTCAAAATGCATCGGTATTTTTGATGGTTGTTTTCCCAATGCATGCAGCGTCTCATCGCTGCGCGTTCTGAGGAAGCGCAAGCTGCGACAGAGGAGCTGCAGCAGCTTCTTGACAGCCACAGCAATGGGACTTCAGCAGCTTTCAATGGATTGGCTGAGCAGATTGGTGCGTATGTGTGCACGTGCAGATTCCTGACCTGCGAAACGTCGTGTGCACAAAACTTGCTGGATTGATGTCTGCAGGGCATGACATAAGTGATGAGGCACAGAGCCTCTGGCATAGCTGTTCAGCACGAATAAACACAAGCATGCTGATCTTGCAGGCACATGTTGCAAGCACAATCATGTTTTGCGTGCCAACTTTGAGTGAGCAGCAGCAAGCGCACAGAGGTGCCTGGATACCTAAGCTTCTTTTGCGCAACAGTTAATCTTGTGTCTGAGTTGATATTGTCACGGCGTACTAGAAAGTGCCGAGGTGCAGAAACTGGCGTTCTATAAAACAATAGATTGTATGTAGGTTCTGAATCCCACAAATAGAGTTACTGCTGCACTCAGCGCTTTCCAGCACCGCACTTAGCACGCGAACCTTGGCGCAGCGCATGCTACGCCGCACCTTTCCAGCATTGCACATGCAGCACTGCACCTGACGCATGCACCTTGGCGCAGCACACGCAGCGCTGCACCTTTTCAGTATTGCACACGCAGCGCTGCACCTTTCCAGCATTGCACATGCAGCACAGCACCTTTCCAGCATTGCTCCCCACACATGCACCTCGGTTGTCTGCCTGAGCACTGCACCTTAGCACAGCACCTCAGCACGTGCACTTTGGTAGTCTGCCTGAGCACTGCATCTTAGCACAGCACCTCAGCACTGCACCTTAGCACAGCACCTCAGCACGTGCACTTTGGCAGTGTGCCTGAGCACTGCACCTTGGCAATTCACCTGAGCACTGCTTGACAGTGTGCCTCAGCACTTGCATGGGCAACGTGCATGCAGCTGCCAAGGCTTGATTGCTCTGGCTTAAACTGGCTGCTGCAGCAGAGGCTTTGCATCATAGTTGAGATCCAGCTTGATCTTTACGTAAATCCGGCTATGAATGGCTGTTGCTGCAGAGGCTTTTCATTCACATAGATGGGCTGCTTGCACGCGCCATGAGGCGTTAGCTAGACTCCAGCAGAGTTGCCATTCTGCAATGCACATGCACCTTTGTAATGCGACAGCACATGCAAGGTCGGCATGGGTGCAGGTGCCGAGATGCCAAAAAAATTGTCAACAGCTGTAAAGGAGCTCAGGCATGGATCTCAGCCACAATGGAAAAGCTGGAGCCTTGCACAGTGTCACAGTATACAATCCCAGCCTCAGCACTTGCATGCATGATGGCATTTTAACAGGGCCGAGTCATGGGATTTGCAGGCATCTGCTATCAAGGCCATACACATGTGGCATGGCAAGCAGGGCCTGTTGTCAAGCCCAAACATTTTGCCATGCATGCAGGGGCCAAAACACAGGAGCTGGAGGCTCGCACAGCTGCCCTGGAGGAGAGCATGGCAGACATGGTGCAGCAGACGGAGGCACAGCAGGGAGCCTCAGAGGGCAGTGTGGCAGAGCTGCGAGCGCTGGTGAGCACTGAGTAACCATGTGTGTGAGCAGCGTGGCAGGCTGTGAGCAGTAGTGAGCTCGGAGCAATGTGTATGAACAGCGTGGCAGAGCTGCGTGCGTTGGTGAGCACTGAGTAACCATGTGTGTGAGCAGCGTGGCAGGCTGTGAGCAGTAGTGAGCTCGGAGCAATGTGTATGAACAGCGTGGCAGAGCTGCGAGCGCTGGTGAGCACTGAGTAACCATATGTGTGAGCAGCGTGGCAGGCTGTGAGCAGGAGTGAGCTCGGAGCAATGTGTATGAACAGCGTGGCAGAGCTGCGAGCGCTGGTGAGCACGAAGTGATGCTTGTGTGAACAGCGTGGTAGAGCTGCAGGTGCTGGTAAGCACTGAGAATTGTGTGTTAGTAGGGGTTTGGGACGTTTTGTATGAGAGGCCTTGAGCCACCAGCTTCAGTTGTTGTATGAGACCTCAAGAGGGCAGCAAAAGCTGCAAGCTCTGGGGAGGTATCTAGGGAGGTGTGTAGGTGTGCAGGGAGTCGTAAGTGTGAATCCAGGAGTCTAGGTGTTCAGAAGGGGTAAGTGTGGATTCAGGAAATTGTAAATGTGGATCCAGGAGTGAGTGTCATGGCGTTCGAGGGTGAGTAAAAATGAAAATGGTGTGTCATAGCGTCTATAGAGACGCTTGGGTGTGGAAGGAAGTATGCATTGGAGGTGTGCGTCCAGGAGTAAAAACATACAAATAGGATCAGGAATTTAAGCATGTAGGTGTGTATCTGGGAGCATGTGAAAATGAATAGGATTAACGAGTAAATTTTGACCCAGAAGTGAGTGTTCAAGGACCTTTTATTGACTGCGGTCTGGGTCTAAGGTGAATAAAACAGACACCAGCATCAGCGAGCTGCGCCACTCGCTGGAGACCCAGCCGCAGCATGTTGAGGCTTTCTTGTTTTAATGTATGTGTAATTGGCACTTTAATGCAGGTGGAGTCAAAGGCAAGTGAATCAACACCAGCATTGGCGAGCCGCGCCTCCAGCTAGAGGATCAGCTGAAGGAAGTCAAGGCTTTGTTGTGTAAAATGTTTGTGTGGTTGGTGATTCGTTGCAGGTGGAGTCCAAGGCGAATGAATCAGATACTAGCATTGGCGAGCTACGCCACTCGCTGGAGACCCAGCTAAAGGATGTCAAGGCCGCCAGCACTGAGCTGCAGCAGAGCTTGGGTGCAAGGGCAGGTGAGTGGTTTTTGTAAATTGGTGTCCTCTACTAGATGCCTATTTCTGCAATGGTGCAAAGGTCTCCAGCGCTGAGCTGCAGCAGAGCATGGATGCAACAGCAGGTAAGTGGCTGAGTCTGCTCTTGGGCTGTCACTGGAAAGTATCTGCCGTTGCTGGTCTGCTTGAGCAGCACCTGCAACTGCTTCTGCTTTTTGTCCCTATGTCTGCTAAAGGCATTGAGGGGCTGTTGAGGGGCCATTTAGGACTGCAGGGGGCATTAGGGTTTCCACTTCTGTTCACTTTTTTTTGTTTGCAGAAGGTACCAAGGCTGCTCTGGATGGGTTCTCCTTGTTTGGATTGTCTGCTTTTTTATGTCCCCATGCCTGCCGACGGTGCTGCCACAGCATTTCTGTTTACTAAGCAGGCTCTAGTTAGCATTCGTAACGAGTGTTCCCACTGCTTAAATTTTTCATTTGTTTTCTTAACATTTTTTATCCCTGCTTTTGAATATCCTAATGCTTGCAGAGGCCATTGAGACAGCTCTGGGCTGGCTCCACCTAAGCCTCATTTGTGGTTCCCTCTTCTACTCACTTTTTTGTTTGCAGTGGGTACTGAAGGTGCTCTAAATGGGCTCTATTTAAGCCTCATTTGTGACTCTGCTTCTCTTCACTCTTGTGTTTGCAGAGGGCGTTGAGGCTGCTCTGGACGGACTCCGTCAGACTGACGCGGCCAAGAGTGAACAGTGGGCACAGCAGATGCAGGTGTGTGTGTATGTGTGTGTGTGAGAGCGCGCTTGCCAATTGAGGCAAAGGCCTGCGCATGCATTCCAAATCAAGATTGTTTTCTTCAAGCATGATGAATTGATGAGAGATGGTGACAGATGAAACAATCAAGATATGGGCAAGAGGAAGGAAAGGAAAGAGGAACGGAAAGATGCTGCAGACAGCACACCTTTAAACCTAAGCTTCAGACAACATCAAAACAAAAACAAACCAAAGCATGACAGCGCATTACATACATTACATACACTTACACATGACAGCGCATTACATACACTTACACATGACAGCGCATTACATACATTACATACACTTACACTTACACATGACAGCGCATTACATACACTTACACTTACACATGACAGCGCATTACATACACTTACACTTACACATGACAGCGCATTACATACATTACATACACTTACACTTACACATCACAGCGCAATACATACATTACATACACTTACACATGACAGCGCATTACATACATTACATACACTTACACATGACGGCGCATTACATACATTACATACACTTACACTTACACTTACACATGACAGCGCATTACATACACTTACACTTACACATGACAGCGCATTACATACACTTACACTTACACTTGTACATGACAGCACATTACATACACTTACACTTACACTTACACATGACAGCGCATTAAGAGGTCTCAGGCAGGGAGGAGAGCTGGAGCTTTGTGAATTGATTTCCTGATATCGCCACAAATGCACATCCCATTTTGCAGCACACCTGGGTTGGAATTGGCATGTTGATACAGCTGAAGAGGTGCACTGGCCGCGCCGGCATTTCTCACTGCACTATGAAGCTGACTGTTGCATGATCATGTCCATCACACAGGAATATATTTCAATTTTGACTGAAGCAATGCACGCTCATACTCCAGCATGTATGCATGCACCAGCAACCATCATTATACATGTGTATGTGTGCCTGCTTGTGCATGCAGGAACTATGTGCCTCCATCAAAGCTGTGTAGGGAATTACAAAGGCCTTGTGTGTGTGCTTATTTGTACACGCAGGATCTGCGTGCCTCCATCCAAGATGCGCAACGAGCCACAAAGGCAGAGATGGACAAGATGTTGCAGGAACTCAATGTGGAAGGCATCAATGACCAGCTGACAGCTTTGGAGCACAGCTTGAATGCGCGTGTGCAAGAGGTGGGTGAGATGCAAGCAAGCACGTAAACGTCCCTGAGGCGGGTGCACAAGTACACTATGAGTTGGGTTGAAAGCAAGCACACAAACATGCAGGGAGTGGGTGACATAAAAGTAAGCATGTGCACATGTATGAGGTGGGTGCATAAGCACGTGCATGAGGTGAGTTGGAAGCAAGCACACAAACATGCATGGAGTGGGAGAAAGGCAAGCAAGCATGTGCATGAGGTGGGTGAACAAGCACGCACATGAGTTGGGTGAGATGCAAGCAAGCATGTGCCTATGCATGAGGTGGGTGCGTAAGCACGTGCATGAGATGAGTTGGAAGCAAGCACACATGAGGTGCCCGCATGAGGAAAGGCAGGTGTGGGTGGAACTCTGCAGTGTAATGATGCTTCAGGCATTGGTGAATGCAGGGTACAAAGGCACTGATGGAGATTCTTGCAAGGTGGCCTGTCTCCTGGCAGGAACGTTATTGAAAAAAGGCTCTGATACTCAAAGAATCTAACACATATATATATTCTGTTCCAACCACTGTGATAAAGTGATATATAGTTCTTCACCAACCACTGTGATAAAAATTCTGTACCAATCACTGTGTAGGCCATGTCTCAGATTGAGTCGCTGCAAGGCGACCTGTCAGGCGAGGGTGAGCGCGCACTGCAGGCAGAAGCACAGCTAGGCTTGCGGGTGGATGAGCTGCAGCAGGGCATGCAGGAGCAGGTGGGTTAGTTCACAGGTTTGATGTACGTATTCGAAGAAGGGCGGCAGAGGCAGAAGCGCAGCTGGGCCTTTGTGTGGGTGAGCTCCAGAGGGGAACGCAGGATCAGGTGGTTCAGTTTTAGCGTTTTTTTTTGTTTTGTGTACACAGTAGGGCGGCATACAGAGGCAAGGCATGTGGATGGGCTGTAGAGGGGAATGCAAAGGGAGGCGCTTACTTTGTAGGGTTGTGGTCAAGGCAGTTAGGACAAAAGTCTGGACAAGCTGCAGCAGGAACTACAGGAGAAAAGCCAGGGTCTCTGAATAGTTGGGGGGGGGGGATTCAAAGGAGGAAGGATGTGCTGGAGTATGTTGGGCAGGGGTGAGAGCAGTGTGCTGCATGAGTGTGAATGGTCCTTTTCATGTATGTGTGTATGTGTTAAGGCACATGAAACGACCCCTGTCAGCATACTCTTTGTAGGATCCCATGGACTAAGAGGAGCGAGGAAGGTGGTCCAAGGGCCAGGAGGCTGCCTATCGATCTTGCTCTGCCACTTTGCCTTTGATTGCTGGGCATCAGAAACTACTCAGACTGCCCCTGATCACCTTTCCTTCCTCTCGACATCCTGAATTGCGTCTTGCTCTGCCACTTTGCCTTTTAATTGCTGAGCATTGGGAACTACTCAGACTGCCCCTGACTACCTTTCCTTCCTCTCAACATGCTGAATTGCACGGATTGCACACGTTCAAGGACTGCTCTTTGTGGCTCTGAAGCAGCTAGACCAAGACGTGGCAAAGCTCCTTGCAGCAGTTTTATGAACAGACATGCATCCTCCAAATGGGTGCTTTGCTTGGCTCTGGCGCAGGTGGACGAAAGTGTGGCAGCGTTGCGCCGGGATTTTGAAGCCAAGATTGGAAGTATGGGGACAGAGGCTGGACAATCTCGAGCCTTGCTGGAGGTGTGGTACACAAATCCAGAAAGAGTTGGACATGTAGAGGCCTGACACAGTAGAGCATTGAGCAAGATTGGGCCTTGCTAGAATTGCAATTTTGAGGTTTCCTAGAAGTGGGATTGCATGTGTTGCAGGAGGTGCAGTCTTGAGCCACAAGCTTTGCTTTAGGTGCAATTGCATGCGTTGCCAGAGGTGCGGTACATGCTCTCATAAACTAGACACAGATGGAGCAGTCTGAAACAAAAGGGTTGTCAGCATCAGAGAGAGCAATCTCACCCTCCTGCCTTTTAAACCACTAAGGCATAGAGACAGTCTGAAATCCCTAGGCAAAGCTTGTCTCCTTTGCAGTTATTTGAACAGTGGTCAAAAGTGTGATTACAGTTGTTTGATGAGCAATCATTAGTGAGGGTGCAAGCCAGTGTGAAGAGGCAAGCTTTGCCAAACTGACGGAGGCTACGAGCGCAGTGGTAGCATATGCCTGGCTAAGGCTACATACAGACATCAGCTACAAAAAGCGCCCAAGGCTACGTACAGTGGCTGCAAACAGTGGCAAAATGATCACACTTACCCGGCCAAAGCTACAAGCAAGAAGATCACACTTGTCTGGCCAAGGCTATCGGACGGAAAGGGCAAGGAAGGAATCTGTGTTTTTTTTCCTCTGCCGTGACTGCCCCTGACAGAGGGAAAAGGACATGACAGGAAGAAGGGAGGAAGAATCCTTGTAGGCACTGTGGCACTCACTCCTGCAGTGTACACTGAAGGAGGCAGAGACACTACGTCTAATTCGTATGCTCCTGACATGTATGATCACAGAGTGGCAGGCTATTTGAAACACTGGAAACTCTGTAAAATCCTTGTAGTTTAACATCCTTACCGCAGCTGCTGCCACTGAATCAGCCCGAACTTACAAAATGATGCAAAAAAAAACATTGCTTACCTGTGTGTGTGTGCTTATGTGTCCTCCATGATGATAGGAGTCGTGTCATAATTCGATGGACTGCATGCCTGATCACAGCTTCTGTTCAACTCCTCAAACCTACTTATATGCATTCAAGACCACTGCTTTTATACAACCAGGACTACAAAGTTACTTGATCGCATTGTTTGAATGCCTTTAGGACTACAACAACCGCTTGGCCCAGGCTGAGAGCAACATGAGTGCAATGGTAGACCAGAGCAAGATCCAAGCAAAGGTGCGAACACGAGTGCAAGCTACCTTTATGTGGACACCTCCTTCTGTCTACACACGGTGTGTTGTGCGCATTCCTGTCCATTCTTTGCGCTTGTTGTTCATTTGCTCCCTGTCTCTGATGATCTGCTGGCCTTCCTACACAATATTGTGCTGCCCCTTAAAAAAATGTACAATATGTATGTATGTATGAATGTATGAATTTGTAAATTGCTGCTCCCACATGATGATTTTGTTCCCTTGACATGGTAACAAAATGATCTGTACTTACCACGAATGTGTGATATGCAGGAGGGCATTGCTGCTGTGTCAGGAAAAGTCGATGAGCTGGTGGGCAGGACAGCTGCTGCTGAAGCACAGGTGGAGCAGGTCAACGCAACAGTGGCCAAGCAGGTGAGTCATTTGGGCGAACCTGTGCTGCAAGGATGACAATCCTGGACAGAACTGTTGTTGTTGTTGAGCCAAACGAACCAATGCGAGCATAGCAAAACAGGTGATAAGTGCATACAACCTGCCACATACAAGCCAATGCAAGCATGGCAAGGCAGGTGAGCTGTAGACGTAACTGTGCCCTGGGCGTGAAGATCTAGCTAGGCATGAAGGTCCTACACATAAAAAATTATTATTAGAAAACTCTTCAGGGCACAGAAATGCACTGGGCATGAAGGCCAGGCACAAAATTGTATCTTCAGGGCACGAAGGGTGGACCGGACCCATTCGGCGGTCTGTTATCAAGCCACTGCGGTGCGGACAAGTTGCTGCTGTGCGCCAGTGGCTACTGCTACTTCACAAGTAGCAGCAGAGGCTGCTGAATGCAGATGAAAGGCTCAAGAAATCCATGCCTTCCCTCCAAATATCCCTGGGCGCAATTGCTGTTTTCATGATTGAAGGCTGAGGAGCCCAAGGCCACTGATGAGCTGCTGAAGGGCTGCACATTTTGCCTGCCACCAAACTCTGAGAACATCTCCACAACCATTGTGCAGGCCGAGGAACTCAAGGCCACAAATGATCAGCTGGAGGGCCTCATTGAGGAGTTCTCTAACTCTCTGGAGGGCATCCAAGAGACTGTAGGCGAATTGGAGAAAAGGTGAGTGCAAGGAGGACATTGATGTTTATCAAAGCAAGCTGGAGCACAGGTAGCCTACAAGTTAGGCAAGAAGGAAGGCATGTAAGCATGCCCTCACCTGGGCATGTCGTGACAACAGTGGGTCTGCCAGGGTTTTGTTGCAGGCTTGAGCACTGGAGTCAAGCGGTTTTTTGGAAGGACATCAAGCATCCTGGGATGGGCTCGCTCTGCTCTGAGCTGCAGATGCATTGCAAAAGCACTACAGTTTTCCAGTATCTTTTCATCATGTTGGTCAGCTAGGATTCAGCAGCAAAGGGCTGGGATTTGCAGGCAGATCTTAATGCACATTTTGCTTACAAGCTCATCAAAGCATGTATTAGACACGGAAGGAACCTCAAAGCCTGTTGAACGACCACAAGTTTTCTTTTTAGTCTGCTTGTGTAGGGACCTCAGCGCTTTGGACCAATATGTGTGCCCTTCACCTCAATTGATGCAGGGAGCAAAAGCAGCTGTGGCCCTCTACCCTCAAATGATTGCCTTGCTCAGTGTGCTGTACAAGCCTAAGCATGCTGAGAAGGAATCCACTGCTCTGCTCGAGCAAGCATGCAAGGGACTCCAGCCTTGTTTTCAACAGATCGCTGGACTCCCCTCAGCCCTCAATGTCACATTTCAAGGAGGGGCCGTTCTCACTGTCCTCGCATCTGAGCTCCCGCATTGCTGACAACCCAGATGGTTGGCTCAAAACCACAGAGCAGCAGCTGGCGACCAGCAAAGGTTCTGCGTGAAAGGGCTGCGTTCACCCAACTCGTGTCTGTACTCCCACAGGGCTGACGGCGCGGATGGCCGGCTCAAGACCACAGAGCAGCAGCTGGCAGCCAGCGAGGCGGGCCTCAAAGATGTGCAGCAGCAGATTGCGCTGGTGACGGGCGACAACAAGTCTCAGGAAGCCCTGGATGATGTCAAGGTGTGTTGATATGGGATGGCTGTGTGTGTGTGTCTTGTTGTCGCAATGGGCAGCAGTAAATGTGGTGTTGTGAAGAGGCCCAGGGTGTTGTCAAGGGGGTTTATAAAGGTTATAAACACCTGCAGCCCAGAACTCTGGCTGATCGGCTGCTGGTGAAATCTACTCAGCCAGCATTAGAAATTGGAGCCAACTCTGACAAAATAGGCCCAAAATGGCGACAAGGTGTATTGAAACGACGACATTGACTAGACCCGCAACATGGCTGATGTGACCCTCATCCAGCTGTCTAGACCTTCAACATGGCTGACTAGACCCCTGAACTTGAGTACTTTTGTTGCTGCAAGGGGCAGCAGCCAGACGTGGTATTCAAAACAGGCTCTCTCTCTCTCTCTCTCTCTCTCTCTCTCTCTCTCTCTCTCTCTCTCTCTCTCTCTCTCTCTCTCTCTCTCTCTCTCTCTCTCTCTCTCTCTCTCTCTCTCTCTCTCTCTCTCTGCCTCCTTCTGTTTCTGTATCTTTCTCTGATACAGAAACAGAAGGAGGCAGAGAGAGAGAGAGAGAGAGAGAGGGGGGGGGATGTATATGAAAGATGTTTATAGGTGCAAGCACCTGCTGTTGTCTGGGCAGGCTGTTTTACTATGTAAGGCAAGTGCTTAAGGAACAGGCTTAAGTGGAGTGCATGGTGCAAGAGCTGCGTAAGCTTGCCAACCTGGAAAAAAGATGAGACCATGCACCAACTCAAATCACTATCCATACTCCGCTTGTCTCGCTGCTACACTTTTTACCACACAATCAAAAGATGTTGCTTTGCACCCACAATCCTCACCCTGCTTTTCCTGCTGTTACTCCTTGGCGCACAATGGCAAGTCAAGAGTGAAGACTTGCATTAACTCGACTTGCCTTGCTATACCTTCTGCTACAAGTGCTGCTACAAATGTACATGCAAAGGCAAGTCAAGAATGAGCCATGCACTCACTCAACTTGCCCCGCTGTACTAGCTGCTACAAGTGCTGCTACAAATGTACATGCGGAGGCAAGTCAAGAAGAATTCAACCCAAACCGCTGTACTTGCTGCTACTTCTGTGTTCTGCAGAGGCAAGTCAAGGAAGCGCGAGCCCACGCAGAGTCCCAGGTGCAGGAGGTGCGGGAGCAGCTCGCTTCACGGACGGAGTCGTCCTTGCAGGATATGCAGACCAAGATGCGGGCAGAGCTTGCGGAGAAGATCCAGAAGCTTAAGAAGGAGCTTGAAAAGGAGGTGGGACAGGACCTGTTGACGCAGAAGGTGGAGGAAGCTAACAACTTGCTCACGGAGGACGTAAATCGGGAGTGGACGCGGTACACAAAGGAGCTGGAAGTGGTGAGTGCAACAGGATTGGTGAATCGGGAGTGGACATGGTATTCAAAGGAGCTTGGTGGGGATTGCAAAAGACTGTGCAATATTCCTCATGGCTGAAGATGTATGTCTCTGCAGAGGGTTCAGATGGCCAGTCCAATACTCACTGAACTGCGTACTGTAGTCTGCTCCTTCTGCTCCTCTGAGTGGAGCTCGAAGGGTGAATCTCCGGTCGCAGATGCATTGGCTTTTAAAGCTAAGCATGTTTCAGAAAAAGGATGGGAACCAATTTGGATGCTGGTGCATTGAAGAATTGGAAGAGTTGTGTTGAGGGCTATAGGAGAGGAGCTACCAAGAGGGCGGACATTTTTTCTTACAGGCTGTGTAATATGCTGGGGCTGTATGCTGCATTCCACCCAGCAGTCAGGAGGGCACCAGGCATCCACGGTGCTCTCTTGATTGCATGCTCATCAGCACTGCATCTTGTCACACATAGGGTTTGATAAAAAAAAAAAGGGTTGAGCATTTGCCAGTAGCCTGGCAAAATTGCTGACTGGTCACGAGCCACTCACGGGCCTCTTTGGCCTTCTTTACAACTACTTTTGACAATGCTCAACCCTCCTTACCCAACCCTTGTCACAAGGGATGCATATAAGGTTACCTGGAGATACTTAAAATATTATATATGCTGTACGATCTCTGTTATAAATAGCAGAATGCCCATCGGGGCAACAAATTTCACCATTTAATCTGGTGCAAAGGAATGGGTACAAGTGTGTAATGCCCGCTTGCACATTACCAGGCAGCTGCTGCAAGCAATTTCTGTCTGCCATGGACAGCTGAAAGTTGCGCAGGCTGTCAGCCTTGGTGGTCTGAAAGATGTGCAGCTGTGTGGGCTTGGCTGTGTGAGCGTGCTCCTCAAACATGCAGCTGCATCGTCCATGCTGGGGTTACACTCCCCCAAGTTCAGCTCACTTTGCATCTTGCTGACAGCAGCGGCTTCAAACATGCAGCTGCATCGTCCATGCTGGGGTTACACTCCCCCAAGTTCAGCTCACTTTGCATCTTGCTGACAGCAGCGGCTTCAAACATGCAGCTGCATCGTCCATGCTGGGGTTACACTCCCCCAAGTTCAGCTCACTTTGCATCTTGCTGACAGCAGCGGCTATATACATGTTGTCCTCGCCCTCGGGATGGGTTGACAGCAGCTGCTACACATGTTCTCCTGAGTTGGACTTTCCTTGCATCGCTTGCACTCCAGTGTACACAGGCCCTGACACTCAGACATAGCCTTGAAAATCCTCTCCCGCTTTTGGGTGCACGTGCCTTGAGCCTCTTGAGAGTTTAGGCAGCTCTGCTATGGTCTATCAGGGAGGGCTGCCTGTCCCCCCTTGTCTAACCTTATTTTGGTTGGCTTTCCCTTCCATGACATCTGCCATAGCTCCAAACAACTTGTAAACACACTAGAAAGGGCAACTATGGATGCACAAGGGTTTGGCTGCCCCCCTTTCCATGACGTCTGCCACAGCTCTAAATAATCTGTAAACACAATCACAAGGGCGTACATGGATGCACAAGGGTTTGGCTTCCGCTTCCATGACGTCTGCCACAGCTCCGAAAAATCGGTTAATGCACTTCCAAGGGCATCCATGGATGCACAAGGGACAAAAGGGCGATCCCCATGTTTGGCACTTAAAGGTATATATTTATTGGGAGATTGATTAAATGGCTGATCAAATAGCCTTTTGTATGGGTAGGTGAGAGGCTGATCAATAGACTTATTGGGCAGCCTTTGTGTGTACTGATCACTGATAAAAGAGCCTTTGTATGGGCTGTCTGGCTTGACCATGCAGGCTCGTCGGCAGAATGAAGCTGTGCTGCAGAGGAAGATCGCCGAAGTCTTGACGGAGGCATTGCACCGGTCCTTGGACGAGGGTCTGGTAGGTCCTTCAACCTTAGGGTTCGATTCTTGGGGTGCGATGCTTAAAAGGCCTGACTTGTCCTTTTATTTTTAGGTGCAATTTTGAGGGCGTGGTCAGTCCTCAATTCCTAAGTGCGCAGCTAATCCGTGTTTTAGATGCACAGGGGCGCACACCAGTACCTGGACAAGGGCCTGGTAGGTCCTGCTTTGAGTGCAGACATGCACACACACAAAAATACCATTGATTTACCTGAGTGTTGTGTCCTTGGACGAGGGCCCCGGTCTAGTCTGTCCCTTTTAGGTGTTGGGTCGTTTCTTCATGCATGCTGGTTGGATTCCAGCGCAGATTTCTACTTTCAGCTGCACAGGGGCACAGGGGTTCGGGTGCACAGGGGCACAGGGGAACAGGGGCACAACCAAACAGCAGCGCTTCTTGAGGCTTGCTTCCTTTACAACAAATCAAAATCTGAACCATGCGCGTGTTTTTGAGTGACTTTGGTGGTGGGCTCTTGAAGGGTACACAGGTGGATGCACGTGCGTGAGTATACTTGTGGCGTGTCGATTTCTGGGCTCCACTCAAGCAGGAAAGGTAAACAAGTAGCTATTTTCCTTACCTGGGAGCTGGATATTATCTGGTTTGGATGTGCAGGAAGGCGTGCAGGTGATGCACATGCTGCGGAGCAGCATACATGGAAGTCTGTTTGAAACTATGTAGGGAAGCACATGCTGTTAGGTGGAATCCAAGAAAGGACCAATGCACCAGGCCATTGTCAGGGCCCGACAGAGGCAAAAGAGGAGTTCTACTGAGGACGTTGCTGCTTTTCGGTCACACAATCTTCACATGTTTTGTCCAATAGAAGGGAGCTGTTTTTGCAACTATTTCATGTGCGCTGTTCTTGGTTCTGGTGAAAAGGAAAGGTTGGAAGACTGTGCTTCCCAAAAGGCCATGTGCTTTATGAAAGGCTCCCTGAATTTACAAGCTAGCAAGATTGGTTCTGAAGATCCTTGTACTAGATGTGCGTGCCTTTGTGAACTCATGCTTATGTGACAGCACTCCACAATACTTATCAAAAATAATTTCCCTCTCCCTATGTGCGCAGAACCGCATCACAGTCAAAGTAAAAGACTATGTAGACGCTCGGGTTTCCTCGTTCAAGAGATGAGCAATTGCAGGGCTTGTGGAGCTGGGCAACATTTACGCTGCTGAGGCCTTTCCCAAATGCACGCAGCCTGTTCCTTGAGCATGTAATCCTTCCTTTGACTGTGTCTGGTTGACCTTGCTGTATGACATAATGAAGGAACTGGCAATGACCATAATTGTATGCTGTGATTCCATTTCAATACCACAATTTGCTGTAAATTTACAGGTTGTCAAGAAGTTGGACGTTCAGTATTTCTTCAGCTGACATGTTTCACCATTCAGTTAGTTTTGCTCTAGGTTCTTTACAGGTAGAGCAGGCTCAACAATTGTACTCCTGCAATCTCTGTGATTTACATATTGTAGCTTTTTCATCGTGTCATTCATTGGATAAAATTGCTTTGCGAGGCATGGAGTTGTCCATTGCATGTTTCACCTTTTGGTTCCACTGTTTCTTTCCTGATGTTCGCAGCTGATAGTCGCTCTTTCTGCATTTTCATCAATCCTCGTTATCTTGTGAGCACATCATGTGCTTCATGCGGGCCAGCTTGTTGCATGCATCCAGCATGCAGGAAAAAAAGCTGCACTAGGGACTGCTTACCTCATAATTTCCTGTTGCCACACCATATCTGCGCTCATGGACATGATGTCCAGGATGTAATAAACTTGCAGAAATTTGAGCTGTTTGGGGTGCCTCATAGTTGGTATACTGTTGACGCTGAATTCCTCCATCAGCTTATTTGGGCCTTTGGTCTCATTATGGTCTGTGTGCTTGCTTCATATACGTTGATCAAGAAAATTGACCTGAAGCCTTCATCCCGATAGTGCAAAACCTAAACTTACATGGGTTTACATTGGTAACCTACAGCCCGAACCTCTAGCTGATCGGTTGCTGGTGAAACGTTATCACCAGCTTTCACAAGGGAAATAACAAGTAAACAAGACAAGTTTCTACAAGTGTGTGTGTGCCTAACAAAAGAAAAAGAATAAAGAAAAAGCTACGTAGGTAGAGAAAACTCTCCCTACATCAATTAAGGAAAGAGAGACACACTGGCTCAAAGAGCCGTGAGTCTCCCCCACCAGAAGATGAGAGGGAAATTAATGTGGATTGGGTGGGTTCCTGGCAGCACGCTGCTCCAGGGCACCAGTGTTGTGATGAGTGTTTTTATTTTCAATGGCACGTCTGCCAGTGGTAGAGGTAATTTTGTGCACATATTGTACAGAATGGGCATGGAGTTTTCTTGCGAGTGTTTCAGATCTCTGTGAGCCAATCCCTAGTTTTTTGAATTGATCAAGGGTATGTGCAGTGTGAATGGTCCCGCCCACACCCAGGAGGAAAGGAAAGGAAAGGGTTACATAGCTGTACCTGCCTACGAGGGCAGCTTAGCTGAAGCATAAAGAGATGCCTGCAACCAAACCAGACCTGAGTTTGAAAATAAAAGAAAAGTCTGAAGTCTACAACTGTTTTTGCGGTGCTAAAAAACAGAGATATAGGAAGCGTAGGAGTTGCTCAAACTGTTTCTCGAATAACCATGCCACATTCATGTACAGCCCCATGCTCGCCAGGATAGCAATGAGGTACGTGTTCAGCAACCAGAGGATTGACAGACATGTGTGTAGCTCCAACAAAGCATACATGTGCGCACACCCAAACTCAGTATGTTCAGCCCCACAGCAACAAGAAACACCCTGTGTAACCCCATGACTGGCAGCAAACATCAACCATGTTTAGCTTCCAAAATGCTGTACTGTGTGTGGCCCCACACCTTTCTGGACTGCATGTTGTATAGCCCCAATACCCCTCACACCAACTGTTCAGCTCCACATACTTCCAATTGAAGCACATGTTCAGCGCCAGGATGAGAAAGAAAGGCATCTGTGGCCCCAACACTGGCCTCGCGCACAAGTCAAACCAAGTGTGTCTGGCCTCAAAGCACAGGAAACTGGTAGTGTGCAGCCCCATGACAGGCAGACCAAAGCCAGCCATGTCTAGCTCCCACAAACAGAGTGCAATGGATGACCCCACACCAGTTTGACCCGTGTTTGTTGTATAGCTCCAACATGACTATCACCACCACTGTTTAGCCCCACATACTTCCAAAGACGCATCCAGTTCACATGTGTAGCACCATGAATCCTACGTATCACAAGCCAAGACACGAGTCCGTGGGCACTATGTTTGACCAAACGATGTGCTCACTGTTGGGCATCTTGGGCCTTCATTGCTTGGCGCATGTGCTTCTTCTCTTTGTCTTTTATACGCTTCAACTGGCGCGGGGTCGGGGCGGGCTCGGGGAGGGGGCCTTCGTACTGTAGCCATGCGAACATGAGAGTTGTGTACAGGCACTGTGAGGCAAAATCCAGACGCAACGGGTGCCTTTCACGCAGAAATGCGACAATCCACTCCTTATCAAGCGCAATCTTGTGTTGCTGCCAACTCTCCTTGTCAAGCCTCTGCAGTAGCCGGGGGCTCTCCTGGGCATTGCTCGTCATCCCATCCGTGGGCATGCTGCTGGACATAACGCCGGCAACTGGTCCACCTTCAAGCTGCGTGTGCGCAAGCACACCTTTCCGCCTGGCAGGGGCTCGGCGACATACTCAGAGTGTCAAGACACTGGCGAAGCCCTGCCAGACGGTGCAGTGGAATCTATCCCATGCTAATTATACATTCGTTTTCATAAAAAAAAAGAACTCCCACACCCAGGAGGATTGGGTGGATAGTAATCTCTGCACCTTGGAGTTGTTTGCACAGTTCGCTGTGTTGTTGTTGTGAGGCTTCAAGAAGTTCTAGCTGGGCAATATGCCTCGTATCTTCACAGTATTTTTATTTATATCAAGTGGATATGGCGGGCTGGAGTTGTGCTTCTCCCCATACTGCGCAATACTCTGTGTGAGGGTGGAATAGGTGGCCTGTTTGGGTTAGTGGGGTGAGGAGTGACCAAGGGAAGGGAAGGGAAGGGTTACATAGCTCAACAGGCTGTACCTGCCTGCGGGGGCAGCTTAGCTGAAGCAAAACGTGCCTGAAGCAAAACGTGACCAAGATCGCATCAGGGCGGCTGGAGTTGCATCTGGTTTGAATAGGTATCATGGGTTTGATGAGGTAGGAAGGCACAGCACGATTAGAGATTTGCACAGGGACTTGCAGGTCGTGCTGGGCCAAACGGTGCCTAACGCCCACTGGAGAATATTAGGGACATGAGCAAGAAAAAGTCCAGCCGAACATGAATGATGATGCAGAAGTGTTGATAAGGGAAGGGAAGGGAAGGGTTACATAGCAGTATCTGCCTGCGGGGGCAGCTTAGCTGGAGCAAAAGGTGCCTGTTATCTAACCAGTCCAATCTAAAAACAATATTAGCTAGAAGCTCAGTCGCAGCATTTCAGGCATGCAGACACGAACTTGGCTAATTCTAGGACATCAGCCTGTCTCATGAACTTGAAGTCTCTAAGGCGTGATGCACTGCTTGGGGGTGCAGAGCTAAAAAGGTGCTAAAAAGTGTTGATAAGGACCTGGTAAAGCACCTGTAGCAAACCCGGAGAGCGCTCAGCAGAGCAACCTGGATAAGGCAGCAATTGTCCAAAAAACACCACGACCATCCGGAAAAAGGCCTGGAAAATTGTTTCAGCCAATCGTCCACCAACCAGGAAAAAGCATGAGGCCCATAGAAATAAGCACAGCCTAAACCTAGTCACATTCCTCATGACATCTTTATCCAGACCCTTGAATAGATATGATGGGGTACAAAAGGGAGTGTGTTAAATTCAATGGTTTTCCGCACCAACGATGGTAAGTCACTGCTTTCCTGTTCACCTCTCGGGGACTGAGGGCATCCGCTTCCCTCCAAACCTTCTGCCGTGTGCACCTCAAATCCCCAACAAAATCCTGCATGGGAATCTTGGAAGCCCTCAGCATTTTCTGTTTGAACACCTCCTCATTGCGCATGCCATTAAATGACTTAGACGCACGTGCAGACCAACAGGACTCACCTCTATCAGCTAGGTGCAAATCTGCTTTCAGCACTTGACATAATTTCTCACTGTTTGAATCAAGCATGCTGTTAAAAAGCTTGACAGTAGCCCTAAACCGACAAAACTGCAAATGCTCTTGGCCACACCCTCTCAGTACTGGATGCAAAATATGTATAGATAAATAGATATATATGATTATATATGATTTGGATGCTAGTGACATTGCTTTTTGTTAGTCCCAAGTTGATAAGAAGTTTAATGGTGTAGTCATTATATATATTGCCTGCCACACCAAGTAAGATGAAGTGCAATGCCATACTGTTGTTCGTGTTTGGGTTTATTGAGCTGTGATTTTTGAGCCTGATTATAGTGCTGGCATGCTGGGCAGTTGCAGCTTCCAGAGTGGGAAAGGGGTTGGTATCAGGACAGAATTTAAATATAGCAAGATGAATGCCCCTGTATTGAGGAGGTATCTTATTAGAATCAATGTGGGTGGCCCCCGGGGTGGCCTGGGAAAGAGCGCACAAAGACATCATGAGGGCAGCTTTGTTGCCAGGCAGAGGAGCCAGCACCATTAGGGAAAATCCAGTCAGGAATAGCTTGGGAGTCACTAACTTGGAGCCAGCTTAGGGAAATGCCAAAAACAGAGCTAATGGGGACCTAGAGGGTCTCCAGCCATGCTCCTGGACACCCGGACTCTCCTTCTTGTGCTCTCCGCCATGTCACGCCCAGCAGACACGTTCCCAGAAGGACCCTGAAAAGAAGAGCATGCTCAACAATTCTCTGATTTCCATTAACGAGTCAGGTGTTAAAATAAAGTCTACGCTAGCCAGAAGGCCGTGTGCATTAAGGAAAGGCTCCCTAACTAGCAAGCTAGCAGGGGACTCGCCAAAGGGCCCTCACACCTAAACTAGACACAGCTAGCTTAGGAGAAAGCCAGAAACAGAGCTAATGGGGATCTGGAGGGTTGTTCGCTATGTTTCTGGACGCCCAGACTCTCCTTCTCCCGCTCTCCACTGGCACTGCCACGCGCCCAGCAACCCCACCCCCAGAAGTCCCCTGAAAATGAAGTGCACACCTAGTGTTAACGATAGGCGCTAATCTTTGGATGGCATGTATCAGGCTGTGTCTGCCCCAGACATTCCCTGCATGCTGCAGCCAAGCCAGCACCGTTCAGCAAGACCAAGAGCAGCTTAGCAGCAACATGAAGACAAGCAAAGTCAGTATACTCGCACCTCCAGGCAACAGCTCAAGTGAACCCGTCCTTTGTTGCATGGAAATTGGCAACCCTGGACGTTAAGCATTTCATGTATTACCTGCTTCTGGAACAGTAAATGTGCAGTGACAGTGACTCAGCATGACAACACATCTTAAGAGTTGAAACTTCACTTTGGCAGAAGCATGCACCTGAATGTGATAGGCGTGACCAAAAAGGATTCCGAGATGAAAACACGTTTGTTCTACTCCTCCTCCTCCACAAACTTTTCTGGACAAGTTAGGTGCTGTGTATTTTTCTCAGGATGTTCGAGTGCGTCGTTTTTTGTGGGGACAGATCAATGAGAATTGTCATTTTGTTGCCAAGTTACGGATGTGTTTTGCGTGGCTGGCACAGTCCAGCAGGCCAAGCAGCCAAACTGCCTGGCTGAAGGTCAAATTCATCACACCTTTACCTAACCTCTGTTGTTGCAGGGTGCACCTGAAAAGGGTATTTGTGTGGAAGCTCACAAAAGTGTTGTATTTTCCTTTCCTGTCTCGAAAGTGTTTCTGATTGATTTTGGGCAGTTAGAGAGTTTGTTTAAGGTTGGTGTCTGAGCAGATTTGTCAGGCTGAGGAAGTGACGCAGCCATAACAGTGTCTTAACATCCCATGACCAGAAGAAGATCTGGTCACTTTCTCAGCCTGACAGCAGGTGGAAAAACGCCAGATAAAGTCCAAAATAGCTTGGAGCACTTTTGTCTTAGGGCACACAGCCCCTCATTCCTACACATGAAGAGAATGTGGGCCTCATCTTGAATTTGCCCGCATGAGCATCAATCACACACAGGAGAAATCCCATCCTCCCAAGAAGCAGTTTCCACAGTCGAAGTGTGAGCTCTCGACCTGAGTCTACTAACATTCTGCATGACATGCTGAGGCAAATCCAGATGTAAATACCCCTGGCAGCCGAATAGGCTTGCGCACGGTGTCTGAGCAGAACTAGAGCCAATGAGGTGGTAATATATCTCTTTCTTAAATCATATGTTCCAAGGACTCCTTGATTGACTGACTTGGAGTCAGTCGAGTTAACTCAGAGTCTCTTTAAGGGGTAGAACTATGATGCCATCTGGGCAATTGAGTTGTGTACTGGAGGGCAAACTTGCTTTTTGTGTGTGTTCTCTGATTGTGCAAGCTGCAAGCGATAGGGCAGTTGGCATGACATCCGTGGCCAAGTGTGCTTTTGTGCGTGCTAGGAAGCAGAAAGGGCCTTTGAGCCCTGTCTGGTTTTATTAAGAGTGTCAAATAAAGCATAAGATGTTTATCGAGGCAGTGAAGCGCGGTGAAGCAAAGCATTGTCAGGATATGGCGTTTAGAGAAGGAAAATATTAATGCTGTGGCGTACATCACTCAACAGATTCACTGGGGCACCCAGGGCTGAGCAAACAGAATCTCTTGTGCACGTTCCAGAGAGTCGGCGCGACCCTCACCAACTCAAGTTTTTGTGGCTTCTTACTCTGGCTAGACCGCGCTGCGCGCACTAATGCTGGACACACACACTTAACTGGGGGTTACTGCTGTTCTCCTCCTCCTAGGGCTTGGGGCTTTCTAGCCTGACATGGTCCACGGGCTCAGTGGATTATTGCTGCTACTCTAGCTTCTTACAAGATGGCTAATGGGAAACAACAAGAGTAAGGATGGCGCTATTACGAGTGCAAAACAATATTCTCTAAACGCAGCCACAGCTGCTCAATCCCAGGTATAAATATCAACCGTCCAACTAACTCAACTAACTTGCAGCACACTCTCTTTGCAGCAGATTCTCGTCGTGACAGCATGCATGCCAATTTCTGAGGAAGGAATGCAGAAGGTGCAATCGTGCGACAAAGCGCTGTTATAAGAGGCAGCAGTGTGCTGTTTTCCTGGATAGATTGTTTAAGAAGGCCCCTCAAGTCCATGCCATGTTACGGAAGAGGCAGACCTCACACGTAACTCCAGTCACAACAACAGCATGGAACCAGCACTTGCAAAGCCACTTGCTAGTACAACCAACAGTTGCACCGCAAGAAGGAGGACATTGTTTTTCAACAAAAACTGCTAGATTTACTTGCTTGTCAGAAAGAAATATGGCTGTGCCTTTAGGTAGAAACCACGCCCCCAGAGGTGCTCTTGAGACAAGGTGCTGAGTTTGGGTGGGTTCCTCAACTTGACTGCCTGGAGACCCCTAGTACAACAGATTTGGAAGGAATGATTGTGTCCCACATCAAGAAGTTAAATGCGGGCACTTCATCTGGATTAGACAGTATTCCTATACCTTCCTTAAACATGCCTATTTGCCCATTGAGCGCGGTCGGGATGTGGATTATGTTAACGTGCTGGTGCCTCTAATAAACACGCATGTTTTTTTTCTGAGTAAAGCTAGGATCCCTGCTTGTTGGAAGGTGGCGAAACTGAGCCCCCTTCACAAAAAGGGAGCTATGTCAAATCCTGGGAACTACAGGATGATTGCTGTCAGTGGGGTAATGTACCGCATTTATGCCAACGTGCTGAAAGACTTGGTGACGGATTGGTGTACCCAGAAAAATAAGGTCCCAGGCACACAATCTGGTTTTTACACCAATAAGAGCACTCTGCATCCACTCTTCATCTTGAGGCACTTAAAGACATGCTGCAAAAAAGCTCAAGCCACGGCAATCACCTAGGCTGCATGCTGCCTTCATGACTTCTCTCAAGCATACGACACTGCCCTGTTTGCAATTGTGGAACCATCTGCAACGCATTGCCATGACTGCACTACTTCTCCAGGCCATTAAGGAAATGTACCAGGATAATGAATACTATTAACAGAGCACACGCGCGTCCAACAAATGGAGTTAAGCAAGGTTGTCCTCTGTCCCCTCTCCTGTTTCCTCTATACATAAATGACATGGGCAGTGATATCAGTGAAGGTATAAGAGGTGCTGTGACAGGGGATGGAGTGAATGGTGTTTCATACATGCTATATGCAGACGACTTGAATTTGAAAGAAAGAAAGAAAGAAAGAAAGAAAGACTACGCTTGCCAAGTCCGGCCGCGTGCATTAAGGAAAGGTCACCTGTCCTGAAAGGCAGGGCCCCACCACACAGACCAAAAGAAAGAGCAAGCACAGAAGTCTACTCCAGCAAGTTGGCCACTACCATGGGACCTACGACACGACTGTCAGGCAGGCCCTGTCCAGCAAGCTTAAGACCCACCCCTAAGCCCCTTGAATTTAACTACCGATGACCCAGGTGAAATGCAAGTTATGCTGAATGGATTACGGGCTTATGCGATGAGAAAGGGGCTGACTGTCATTACATCAAAGTCAGAGGTCATGCATGTTCATAGTAGGTCGTGTTCTTCTCTGCCTACTTTCATGTGTGGAGACGTGGCTCTTCCCCAAAAAGAACAGGTTAAATACCTCGGTATGCTTGTGGACAAGCACATGAATTTGAAGGTGCCTGAGGAGCATGCAGTGCGGCCTTACATGGCTGCCCAGCAAAGGATTAAGGAGTTTGTGCATGAACATGATCTAAGGAATAGGCCACATGCTCTGATTTGGTTCTCTAAGGTGTTTGGCATTCCGGCTGGGATGTACGCATGCCAAGTGTGGGGTACAGAGTACTTACGAGAAGGCAGTGAGTTCAAAAGCCAATTACAAAAAAGTCAATTATGCTCTTTAAGGCGTTTTCTAGGTGCGAAGAGTACTGCCACGAACTGGCCAGTATTGAGAGAGTGTGGTCAAGAGCCCTTACAGTTCTATTGGTTTAGGGCTACTGTTTAATTTTTCAACAAAATGCTTGTTTCTAACAGTGAAACACTACGCCAAGTGCTGAAGGCAGGTTTACACCTTGCAGGTAGGGGTCAGTCCTGTTGGTCTGCACTTGCGTCTAAGTCATTTAGTGGCATGCGCAATGAGGATGTGTTTAAACATAAAATGCTGAGTGTTTCCAAGATTCCCATGCAGGATTTTGTAGGGAATTTGAGGTACAGACAGCAGAAGGTATGGAAGGAAGCGGATGCCCTATGTCCCCGAGAGGTGAACAGAAAAGCAGTGACTTACCATCATTGGTGCGGAAAACCATTGAATTTAACACACTCCCTTTTGTACCCCATCATATCTATTCAATTATCTGGATAAAGATGTCATGAGGAATGTGAGTAGTGGTTTAGGCTTCGTGCCCATTGCTTGAAGGTCGAATCCTGTAAATGGTTCGGTGGTCCAAATATTTGTGGTAAGTGTGGACGTGCTGGAGTCCAGGACGAGAAATATGCTCTTTTCTATTGCAAGTGCTTTGAGTTGTGTGAGCTGTGCAGAAAATGCAAGGACCTGTTCATTGATCTTTTTTAACCAATACATACCTTTGCCCAGCTTCCAAACACTGATTTTATTCCTTTCTTGGCGAGCTTTTACATCCTGACTGATTTTGAGGTCATTGCTTTTCTAAATCAGGACTCGTACAGATTTTCAAAGTTTTCGTCAGGATTGGTTTCAATTTTTGATGCTGGATGACAATGTTTCACCAGGAGCCGATCTGTCAGATTCTCGGGCTATAGGCCAACCCCTTGTAACCCTTGTACTGGAGGGCTGTCCAGATGGGAGCACCCAGTGGGAAAGCTTTGGGCGATCCCACCTCTAGAAAAGATTGTCATGCAAGATCAGCGTCATTCACGTCTTATTGTTTCACATAGACATCTCACTGAGTTCTGGAGAATGTTGGGCTTAACGTCTAGAGTCGCCTAAAGCCATGCTTTTGCCCAGCTTCCACACAATGATTTTATTCCTTTCTTGGCGAGCTTTCACTTTTTGACCGATTTCGAGGTCAATGCTTTTCTAAATCAAGACTCGCACAGATTTACAGATTTTTTGTCTGAACTGGTTTCGTTTTTGATGCTGGATGAGAATGTTTCACCAGCAGCCGATCAGCCAGATTCTCAGGCTGTAGGCCAACCCCCCTTGTAACCCTAAAGCCATGCGCCAAAGGACAAGTTCACTCAAAGCTGATGGATTGAGATGCGAGTGTACTGAGCTCTGCCCTCTTCCCTTCTCTCTCTTGCAATGCTAGTTCAATGCTTCCTTCTGCTTGCTCTGTTTTGATGCTCAAACACACACGGTACGTACACTGGTTGCCAGCTGCCTTCCGCCAACAAGGTCCCTCCCCAAGGACTGCCTGTTTACGCTGTGATCTTCTCTACCCCGGGCACTTTACAAAAGGGTTTTGAGCACGTCTCTGATCAAATCCAGAAACGGAGAGAGTTCTCTAAAACAAGGCACAATGCAGCCTTCTAGCAATAATAACCTACAACCGAATAACTAACCCAAATAACCATGATTTGACGTGACAAGATCTGGTTTGGTTGCAGGCATCTCTTTTTATGCTTCAGATAAGCTGCCCTCGTAGGCAGGTACAGCTATGTTACCCTTTCCTTTCCTTTCTAGGAAAGAGAGTCTTTTCGAATGCATGCACCTACGCCATGGGCCACGGCGACAATGTTGGTCTAGGTGTTATCCAGGTAGATAACACCTACCTTGTCATTTACCACAGTTGAAAAGCGCTTGATGATGGCGACGGTTCATGTTGTTTTTATCATGTGGGGTTACAAGGCTTACAAGATTATGTGGGGTCAGTGAACCTGGAAAGAGTGTAGGAAGTGCTGTCAGGTGCAACACAGAGGGGGCAATGAGCAGGTCCAGGTCCTTGAGGCGCATTCTTGGAGTAAAGAACAGTACTACAAATTGGCCGGTGTTGAGAGAGTGTGGCCAGGAGCCTCTGCAGTTCTTCTGGTTCCGTGCCTCCATCAAGTTTTTTAATAGCATGCTTGACTCCAATAGTGAAGTCTTGCGTCGTGTGCTGAGGGCTGATTTAAGTCTGGCTTCTTTTGATTCCTCTTGCTGGGCTGCTGAAGTCTCTAATGCTTTTGGTGGGATGCGGAATGGTGATTCGTTCAAACAGAACATGCTGAGAGCTGAGAAAATCCCCATGCAAGAGTTCATTGGTGATTTGCGATACAGACAGCAGAAAGTGTGGAGAGGGGCCGATGTTTTTTGTCCTCGTGCAGTTAACAAGAAGGTAGTGACGTACCATAAGTGGTGTGGGAATTCTGAGAGTGGTCCCAGAGGTGCTCCTTTTTGTATCCCCTCGTATCTGTTCAAGGATTTGGACAAGCATGTTTTGAGAAACATTAGCAGATTTAGATTGCGTGCTCATCACTTGAGAGTGGAGTCTGGTAAATGGCTTGGGGGTTCAAGTATCTGTGATAAGTGTGAGTGTGGGGAAGTCCAGGATGAAAAACATGTGCTTTTCTTTTGCAAATGTACTGAGGTGCGCGAGCTACGCACGAGATACAAGGACCTTTTTGAGGAGATGTTTAAGACTTTGCGTGTGTTTGCTCCGCCTTCAAACGCTGACTTTATTCCATTCTTGGCTTGCCATCATACTATCACTGATTCTGAAATCAATGCTTTCATAAACCAAGACTCATACAGACTTCTTAGATTTGTGTCAGACTTGGTCTCAATTTTTGATACTGGTTGAGCTTGTTTCACCAGCTGCCATCAGCCAGAGTCTCGGGCTGTAGGCCACCATTGTAAACCCTTGTAAACCCTTGCAGGTCCAGGTTGGCTGTGAAAGCATTTGGCATGCTTTTCCTGTTAAGGGTGTCCGTTCGGCATTCAAACACATTCATTTGCTCTTTCAGGGTTTAAAGTCTTCACATTTGCGCTTCTGTGTGCTCTCTTCGAAGGGATTATGCACAGCTATTTTCTGACTTCCCCTCGTCTTATAGAATTTTTCTGGACGATTCAGGCACTTTCTACTATTCTCAAGCTAGCTCTGAGGATGCTATTCATTTCTTGCAGAAGCAAACAAATGACACTTATCGTTTTATTTCCGATCTCATGGATATTTTTTGTGCAGTTGGAACAGTTGAGCAGACCGAGCAGCCAAACTACCTGGCTGAAGGTCAAACCCCATTGTAACTCTTGTAACTCTAAAGTCTTCACAAGCCAAAAGGTATTGGTGACTTGCAGGTTTGCAATCGGTCCGTGGTTGAATACTCTGGATATTCTGCCCTACTTGTGGTCATCGTGATTTTTTTCTTTATTTGAAATTCGTGAGTTTGGAAGAGCCCAAAGCACTTCTGCACCTCAGCCGTTTTTTTTTTTTATGATGTAGCAAGCAAGCCAGCAAAAGAAAGGATGTCCCGCTGAGCAGCCTGACTCGCACTGAGGCTGAAAATTAAGGAGTATGGTACAAGTGCTTCACTCAATCAAGCTTCTGCAACAACAGTTGCTCAACAAAACCTAGCCTTCTCACACCGTGGGTGACGCAGTGATGACATGTTCACGTATTTGACACCTCCAGTTATGCTTTGCATCACAGCATCCAATCCGTCTGCGTGTGATGTCTGGGAGCACCACCCCTCAACAGTCATCAACTTATTTTACAGCATGGCATTACGACACTAGCCCCTGCACAACAGCGCCACAAGACACGCAGGCTCCTACCCATCACAAGCTCCTTTGTCAGGCACAAAGTAATTGGTGTCTGTTTTGTGCATGTAGCTACAAACCACATTGCATGGCATCTCAGCTTGCAACCTTGCCATGTCGCTGCTGCACCCTCTGCACAGATGGGCATCTGCACATCCCAATTACTGCTTGTCATCCCCGTCGTCTGGCTGCTTTGCTTGCAGCACAGAAAGCATACACTACAATCACTGCAGCATGTGTTAGTGTTTGCCCCATATCTTACACAGCCGTCATCCATGACGCATGCCACATAAAGTACATGCTGCACCCTTCGTGCTCACTGCAGCGTGTTAGTCTTCGCCCCAATTTCCATACAGCTGCCATCCTTGCTGCATGTCACATAAAATACATGCCTCACCCTTCATGCTCACTGCGGCGTGTTAGCCTTCACCCTACCTTTCAAACAGCTGACTGCATGTCACATAAAGTACATGCCGCATCCTTCACGCTTACTGCGGCGTGTTAGTCTTCGCCCCAATTTCCATACAGCTGCCGTCCTTGCTGCATGTCACATAAAGTACATGCGCCCCTGCACACACGGGCAAATACACACACTCGCACGAATGCTCACATGCGAACCTCATACACACTCGCACGCATGCATGCTCACACTCAAACATACACACATTTTTGCTGCAGCTCGCTATCCTCCTTGCCACCCTGCCGTGTCCACTTTAGCTCTACTTGGGGGAAGCTTCCCTTGTGTATCACCTCTGGCACAGAGCACCCTCCATGTCCATTGTGGCATGCCCTCATTGCACCTTCACTGTGGCAAAGTTGCATGCCCTCATCGCACCTTCCATGCTTATGTACCCTCCACCCACGCTTACGAACCCTCCACACTCACTGCGGCGTGTCCTCATCCCTGTTGCACTCATACCATAGGATACAATATGAAACCCACTCTGTCACCTATGGCAACAGAGCACCCTCCATGCCCCACTGTGTTGCGTCCTCATCCCTGCCGTGCCCTCCTTGAGACACCAAACCAAACCCATGTTGCCACTTTTGGCACAGAGCAACCACCACAATCACTGCATCGTGTTGCCATCCTTGCCGCGCTGCCGCTCCTCCTGCTCTTGAGCCTTGACAGCCTCCCGCTCCTCCACCAGAGCCGTGCGCTCATTCCACGCGTTGAAACCCAGCACGGCACACAGTAACCCATACAGGGCGTCACGCCGCAGGTCTGGGTCACCCAAGGAAATGTCTGAGAAAGCAGGGGAACACACAGGCGGATTGATTTCTGTGCATGGACTTCATCAACTCTACTTATGAACACAGAACAGTTGTAACCTTGCCCATGAACTCGGCCCTCCTTATAGTCAACATGATGTGAAGTACACAGACAGCAAACCAAAAAAAAGCATTTGCCTCATGCACGCAACGCACCTTTGCCTATGACCAAAGCCAGCACAATTGCGAGATACATAAACAATGTAAGGCAAGCCGGGCTGCGTAGCTTCTGCCATACAAATGTAAAGCCCATTGCATGCATGCAGCACACCTTCGCCTATGACCCAAGCCAGCACAATTGCAAGATACATAAACAATGTAAGGCAAGCCGGGCTGCGTAGCTTCTGCCATACAAATGTGAAGTCCATTGCATGCATGCAGCATACCTTCGCCTATGACCCAAGCCAGCACAATTGTGAGGTAGGTGAACAGTGCCAAACGAGCTGGGCTGCGCAGCTCCTGCCTAGCTGGCTGCTTGATGTTCTCCATTGTAGCACGCCGCTGCTCATCAGCCTGGGAAGGGGGCATGATGTTCGTCATGGGAGCCATGTTGGAAGCTGTGCTTGTGTAGGACTTCTTCATTTATCATGGCGGATCGACTGTGCCATGCTCTCATCAACTCTCCTGCAGCAGCATCCATGTTTGGCTGACCTCTTTTCTTGCCCATGTCCCTCTCGTTCTCCAGAGGTTGTTACAGGCACGAGCATCTCGGTAGAAACTCCTGCCTTGTTTCATCGATGTTTGCCTTGCTAATGCTGGTTGAGCATCATCTTCCAGCGACTGACTAGCCAGAGATTTGGGCTGAAGGATAATGTAGCCAACCAGTCAGTGGAAGAAAAGTAAGCCATACTTCTGGGGTTCTGCCATGGGGCAACCCCCTTTCTTGAAGCTCATGGCATTCAAACCTCACAGCATCACGTCACAGTACAGAAGGCACCCCGTGAAAGCCACCACACTTCATCCTACGGCACCATGGCTTTCATGTCCAAAATTGCATTACCAGCATCATCATCCTCCCCCACTCCTTTTTCTCATTCTGCTTCCTCACACCAAAAACAGTCTGCATGTGGTACAGTGGGCTATAAGGGCACGAGGTCCTGGGTCGAATTGGACCTACGGCACTGAATGAGAACGCTAAGCATGGTTTCCTTTATGCATGGGCAGGAGGTCCTGGGCTTGAATCCAACCTGAGGCACTCAGCGAGGATGCTTGCATCCTGTCCTTCAGGCACGCGCTTAGGGATGCCCTCAAAAGCAAGTACAGCTATGTCACCATTTCTCTTCCTTTGACAGTGACTTGAGGTCACTTGGCGGCCGTTCCTTGATGCATGCGGCATTGTGGCAAGCGCGGCTCTCTTCTCTTTTCCCCGCCTGCACTCCTACAATAGCACAGGTGCTGCTCTTCACCTGGCTTGGCACGCAGCCCCGACCTTGACAGTCTTGTGTTCCAGCTATCGTGTTCAATGTGTTCACAGCAACCTATAATGTGTTGGTTACAGAATGTTGCGTCGCAGAGTGAATTACCTTCCACTCCGGGATGCGGTCAGCCACACTGGGAGCATAGGACTGAAAGCACAGCCGTGAAGAAGCCCTGAACGCAGATACCCTGTAGGCACAGCCGTGCCAAAAACAGACCAGGATGCCTGATAGGTAGGGTCGGTTACAGCGGGTTAAGCGGGTCAAGCACTCAGCTACAGAGGCTCAAAAAAGGCTCTTTGTGCCTCTTCGACCCCTCCAGAGCCTCTTTTTGACAAACACTCACACCTCTTCACTCTGCCCTACTGGCAGGGGACAGCTTGGGTAACCCTTGCTGCTGCCCCAGAATTTTTGAGCCAGCAGAAGGGTTTCGGGATGAAGTGGCCTCGCAAGCGTCCCTTGTCTGTAAACCAGGCAGCTAGCGCGCCCCCCCTCTCTCCATTTCTCCTTTCCAGACCTTCACCTCACACAGGCTGGATGTCAGGTAATTTGAAATAAAGGGCTGTAATACAAGCAACACACGCACACATCCATGATGTCCACCTCATGGCCGTTTTGCCGCTTACAAGTTTAAGCATCTTGACAGGGGATTGGGCAGCTTCACCTCCTTGGAACACCTTAGGAAGCTAAGCTACCCACCCTCCTTGTTCCAAGGTGCTTGAATAAGGAGCACCTGGAGCTGCATGCAGCCTTGACCTCTGATTCAGCCCTTGCTTTCCAACTGACTATCGTGGCTCCGACTTGGGGCACTTGTCCAAGTCCAGTGCGCTCTTCACCTGTGGGTCTGGTCGCTTGTTGCCCCCTTGCAGCTGCTCTTCTTCATCTTTCACGCTGTACAGGTTCTTGAAAAACAGCCCCCGGCTGCGGTCCTCCGCGTTGCGTCTCTCAAACGCTGCCAGCTCACGCCGGTCAGCCTGCAACAGTATCTGTAGAACGGGAGCACTAAATGCATGATTCTCACTGCACCATGCTGTTACGCTGCAGCTGGGCATGTGGTGCACACCAGCCTCAACAGCATGGGTATATGAAGCAGTGATGTGCAGTGACTTAGAGCAGTAAAGCAGTGGTGTGGGCATGCGGAGTGCATCATTCTCAATGTGGGCTCTGCTGGGAGCAAAGCTTCATTTTATCTTCCCATTGGTCCATCTTGAAGGCTTGGTGAGTTCAACATGCCCTCTGAAGACTCCTTGCTTCTTTTATTCTATGACCAATCCAGCTGCCAGCCACAGAAGTCAGGCATCAAAGTTGGGCTTGTGCATAAGCCAAGAACTCATCGGTTGAGCACAGGTTACCATTTTTCAGGGGCTATGCAAAAGGCACACTTCCTAGATGCCCCTCATTTGTTGTACAGAAACAATGAGACACGTTCTGGGAAGCTTCCTCTCAAACCTGGGGCATTGCTCCAGACATGTTTGAATTGCCCAACATCCACAATCATTCCATGCATGTGCTTCCAACGCAACTTGCGCACGCGCGTGCACACACACACACACACACACGCACACGCACACACACTCACTCAAACACACACATGATGTGATGGCCCCTCACTCGCACCTGCAGCTCGTCCCGTATTCTCTGGACATCTTCGTCGAGCTGCCTGAACTCTTCCAGCATGTCAGCCTGTCATACATGCGAGGCGAAAAAATGGGTACCTGCAACACTCCTAATAGAGCAACAAAAATCATGCATTGCCCTTGCTGCCTGAACTCTTCCAGCATGTCAGCTGTCAGATACGTGGGGCAAAAAATGAGTCCCTGCAACACTCCATAGAGCAACAACAGTCATGCTAGCCCTTGCTGCCTGAACTGCTTTGAGCTGTCAGCTTCAGCTTTTACTCGGCCTGGCAAGGATAAATATGGTGTGTGTGTGTGTATGTGTGTGTGTGTGTGTGTGTGTGCGCGCACTGCACTTCATGGATGCATGAACGCTTTATCACACAGCTCCAGGCTTGCAACCCTGCACCTGTGTGCCTAAGCATGTAGGGACAAGCCACTGATCTGCGATCTTGCACACTCCTCGGTTCTCAGTAAAGTCCAGTGCATACCAGTGATGAGCTGCCCGCAAGGTTCATGCGCGCCTTGTCCAGGGCTAGCTGCCTGTCCAGCTCGTCTGTCAGCTGCAAATAGGTTATGAGCAGACAGGCAATGCGTTGGAGAATATCAATGTGGAAGCCAATCAAAGCCGATCTTGCACGAATGGACATGCATGCACCAGCACATGCGTTTGCACCATTTGCATCAGTGTTGCTCTCACTGCATCTGTGTGCCTGGACACTGAACCACAGAAAGAGTTTGCTTCTTCTCCATTTGTCTCCAAGTTGCCATGAGAGCAGCTGTCTAGATTTGCTCACATCATCCCCGATCTTCCTTAGGCTCTCCTTCCGCTCCTCCAGGTCCTTCAGCATGTCTTCTTTGACCTTAGCCTTGGCAATGCCGATATGTATCTGGTCCACCAAGCGGTCTTGCAATTCCAAGTCACCCTGTTGTGTGTGAGGCGGAGCGCGTAGACACACAGCAAGAGCATGTAGGTATATGTAGTAGAGGCTGGAGGGCCAGTGCGGCCAGGGCACCTATAGGAGGATAGATGAAAGGATGGGCAGGGATGTACTGACCCCCACCTCGCTGTTTCCTCTTGGCCCTCCCCCATTGCCCCCTGCAGCTCTCCTGCAACACAGCTGACTGCGCCGGTGAGTCCGGCTTCTGGATTTTGCCCCGCCTCCTTGGTTGATTTGGCTCCGAGATGACTGATGGATACACGAGCCCGAGACGACTGGCCACGGTTGGCCCGATGGCACTCCTAAGCTGCTGCTAATCATTTTACTACTTTATTGTGCTTCAATGTTCGTTTACAGGGATACGATGAACGCTTTGAGGGTGCTTTGAGTTGAGTTTATGCACATACAATGTCTGAGCATTTGAGTTTATTCATACATTGATCAAGTTTGGTTGAAAAGTATCTAGACAATGCTGGGTCGTGTTTTGTCTACGCGCACTGGGATGGCCTCCTCTTCCTCCAGGGCCCTCGTAAGCAATGGCCCGGCACGAGCCACGCTGGTGGGATTCAGGTATGTGTGGGGATGGTGAAAGCATAGAAATGCCATTAGAGGCACAGCGGAAGATATGCGAGGGTATTGCAGAGCACTCACAACCACCACAAATTGTGTTGGAACGGCCAATGTGTTGTTGCTGGGCTCCAGCCTTGATATGTTCAAGTTACAGCAGGATCTGTGGTGGAAGGTTGTTCCGGCATGGCATCCATGTTTGTGGTGTGCGTGTGCACGTGCGTGCGTGCGAGCGAGCGTGTGTGTGTGTGTGTGTGTGTGTGTGTGTGTGTGTGTGTGTGTGTGTGTGTGTGTGTGTGTGTGTGTGTGTGTGTGTGTGTGTGTGTGTGTGTGTGCGCGTGTGTGTGTGTCACAACTGGGAGCGGCAGATACTGGCTTCTGGCTACTTATCAAAAGTGTTTCAGATTTGTGGATAGCTATTTGTGAGCTTCCAGGCTGGCTCTTTGTCCTGCTTGTAAACAGAATTCACCAAACCCTTAGTTATTATCTTATGATTAATGATCCTTTATTTGCCCTCCACAGCATTGCCTCAGCCTTGTCCTTTTCATTTTCACTGATGCACAAATGCAGGCACACTAGGCCTCACTGCCATTTCATGAAACCTTTCTCCCTCAAAATGGTGCCTGAGGTAGACATCACTCTCTCCTGTCACCAATTCACCATCACAGGCACAGCAAGCACCAGCAGCCTCGCTTCCTGAGCCAGCTCCCTCACGCGGCTTCTCCCGAAGCCCCTGCCAACCCCTCTACCTCAACCTCCCCTGCCACAGCCTCTGAGCCTGCGGCCCAGCAACCTGCACCTGCCAAGGACGACGTGTCTGGACCCATGCTCGAGCCCAGTGCTGCCAACACCCCATGGGTGAGTGAGACATCAAGCCAATCAAGTCTTAGACAACCGTAAAACGCTTGGGCCCAGGCTTGAGCCCAGTGTTGCACACCCCATGGGTACGTGCGGCAATTGCCTAAGAGCATCCTTCTCGATAGGCTATTCCTGAGGCGTAGGCCACCAGCTCCCTTGGTACTGCTAACCAACATGACCCGAACTTCTTGCTGGTTTGCCCAGCACAGTACTGCCACTTCTTTTGATTTTTTTTCAAGTCTTGAAGGTGGCCGATCCTCTGGGCGGCAGATCCTCAGGGTGGCTAACTCCTTCTCCTCAGCATGCGTCTTCAGGGCACTGGAACCCTCTACATGCACATGTTACATGCTGATGAACATGTTACATGAACAGAGGGACGGCTCCCTCTGCCACAGCTGCTTTCTGATCAATGAGTGTGCTGACAATGCCAATGATCCCCCCCCACCCCCCCCCATACACAACGTCTGTGCGCACAGGCCCGTGCGCTCGTGCCTGTTGCTGCCACTGCTGCTGCGGTTGGGAGCACAGCTTTCATGCCCGGCAAGCTCGTGGCCTTTCTGCACATCACCTCCTTTGCGCTGTGGCTAGGAAGCAACATCTGGTGAGCTGCAGACAGCCTCGTTTGCTTGGCACGTGCCTGGAAGCACGAAGCTTCAAACAAGAGCAAAGTGAGAACTCGCATTAATTGGCATATCCACTACCGCGCCTTTTTCCAAGAGCAAGGTTGCAGAGGGAGGCAGGCATTGAGTAGATGCTGCTTGGCTGTCGTCGCGTTAACTCTGAAACTCGGTAGCCAAGTCAGCATATCTTTGAATGCGTCCTGGGTGCGGACGCACACACACCCTACACACACAGACGCACACACCAGCACCGTTACAAGTTGTCTTTCTATTCGGGGCAATCTATGATGATGCAGGAACACTTTCTTTGTCGGGCTGACAATGTTCAAGAACATGCCCCGACAGATGTTTGGCAGGGTGCAGAGCGTCCTCTTCCCCAAGTGAGTCCTCTCTGTGTTCACAATGAACAACTTGTGATTGTCGCATAGCCCATCCATTGTCATCAACTGCTCAATTGGTCAAAAAGAGAGGGGCGCGCGTTTGCACATACACATGCACACGCGCGCACATGCACACATACACACACACACAGACGCACATACACACGCGCGCACACACACGCGCATACATGCACATACATGCATGCACATGAGCATGGGTGCTTGAGCGAATCCACCCCTACCCACACTTTGCAGCAGCATCCGCCGCTGAGCTCGCTGTTGCAACACCCTAAATCCACCCCTTTCAGTGGAACGTTTGTGCACCACCCATGCGCGAAGGATGATAGGTTGCACAACAAACATGCACCGCAGCTATTGAATGCATAAACATGTGGTCCTTCACGCATTTTAGTTCATTTAGCTCATTTTGCGTGAACAACAAAGGGTAAAGCTGCCCTGCTGGGCTAGCTGCTGCTGCCCTTGGCTCTTCACACACGAATTGATGCATGAGCGCACGGCACTGCAGATATCTTGCACTGACGACCGGCTGCAACGCCGCACTGTTGGTCTACAATCAAGATTTGCATGCATGCATGCCACTGCAGATATTTTGCACTGACAACCGGCTGCAACGCCGTGCTGTTGGGCTCCCTGCTGCTGCCCCTGGCCTCTAGCAATGCCACCCTCTCGCCCGCCACCACAAGCGCAGCGGCCGTGCTGGGTGTGGGACTGCTATGCTCTGCAGGCAACTTCCTGCTGATTGAGCCCAAGGCCACCTCGCTCATGTTCCAGAGGTGTGCGTTGCTTCTCTCATGGTTGGATATTCGTTGCCACCATGAGCACAGATGCCACACTATGCGTGCGACTGCTGTGCTCTGCTGCCGTCTTCCTGCTATCCAGCCCAAGGCCAAGACTCTTCCGTTTCATAGATGTAATGCAGCTTCCTGCGTAGAAGGATGCATGGAAGGTTGGAGTCTTGGGTAACGGTGCCAGAGCCCATTACCATCATGATGGTTTTAAAGAGGTTCTGCCCTGGTTGCATCTTAGATGTCCACAGGTATGACGTTGGGTTCGGAGACAAAACTTGGTTGGATATGTCATGTCCCGAGTTTCCATTGACGTGAATGCCTGCTCTTGCCCAATTGGATCCCCATCACCATCCCTTCTCTCGCAACAGGACAGGATGTTGTGAAGCAGGGTTTGCTGTTTAACAAGCATGCCTACAATCTCATGTAAGCCTTTTTCAATCACATTCATCATGATTTTTGCATGTCTACCTGTGTGACTGCACTGAAGCTTCTTGACGTGCCCCACTCCCAAGAGCTGTGAGCAGGTTATTACATTTCTTTGCTAATTCCAGGTACGACATTGAGAACAAGCCAAACAAGACCGAGGACGACAAGAACCAGATCCAGGTCTTGTACAAGCAGGTGCGGGGTGAAGAAAAAGGCATTTTGCCTGCTGCTGCGCCCCTGACATCATTCCAGTGCCCTCCATTTAGTATCTTTTTTTTTCCCGTTTAATAATTACATTACTGCATGTAAATGCCGCATGCGCTCAGGCCAATACCTCACTGCCTCTGCTGAAGCGTATCTGACTTTTGCAGGAATGCATGTCTTTGCACCCCCAACCTTGTTCAGTGTTCAGGAAGGCAATGAGTCAGGCATTCTCGATTGCATTTCACTCCTGAATCAGCACTCCTTTGCTCATCGCAATTGGCCTTTTGTGCTTTGCACAGCATCAGATGGGCTCATGTACTATGGTGCCCCCTCTATTATGCTGTGCTGAGACAAGCACGGTTGCAGCTCATGCACCCTGCTTGTGCCCTGTTCTTACCCACACATTGCTTGCCTATATTGCACATTCGGCTGCAGTTTGGCAAGTGGCACGGCATCTCCAGTTTGCTCAACCTCATCATCACTGGCACCGCTGTGAGCCATGGATGGTGAGTGGACCCAAATCACCTGAACAAAAATTATAGATTACAAACACAATTGAATCAATTCATTAGCACTGCTGGAAGCCATTGTTGCTGTGTGAAGGTATGTGGCTTTTCCATTGTTTCCTGCGAGGTTGATTGATGACACCAACACCTGACAAGCATGGCCACAAAGGAATGATCACGACAAGGCATGCCCATGAGCATGATGAATTGTATTACAATAGATCTTCTGGAGGCTGCAGGAATCTTGATGGGTAGCAAATCAGAACAAACCCAACACTGAGTCCACTGGAGCTTTAGCATAAGTGCACTAAGAGATGAAATTGCATTTTTCTGCAGTGTTCCTCATCGCTTCCCCCCTCCCCTTTCTTTTTATTTTAGTTGTTTATTTTCAGGAAAGGTCTAGATTGCAAGGTGAAGCAAGGCTACAAGTTTTCAGCCCAGAGAGCTGTTTCTGGCAAGGTGAAATGGAAGAGTGTTACCTGCGTAAAGATGCAAGTATGCATGCAGCCCCCTTCGAAACAGCCATTAAACACATGAGGAATGCAATGCCTTGATGCATAAGGTGCCTCAGCCCTCTATCAAATTCCAGGTAACATCCATTGCATCCATTCCCAGTAGGCCATCTGTGGAAGCAAGCTTGGGTTTCGGCATCAGCTGTCGTTGCTGCTATGGTAAATCCTGGTACTAAAGAGGCTTTTCGAAGATTGGGGTGCCCCCTTCTCACGCGTCCAGTCTTGGGGATGTCTAAAAAAAAGTTACGCTTTTGGTGCAGGTGTGACACATGCATCCAGATGTAGCTGGTATGCATGATAAGGGATTCTTTTTCATAACAAGCACAGCATGCCAATTTTGTCACCTGTCATCATCCTGCAGGTATCTTGCTGGTGCTTTGACCCTGTGAGGGGAAGTAGGGCCTCCTTGTGGTCTTGCAGAAGCTCATCATGCTCGACAGGATTGAGCTCCATATTTTGTAAGAGGCGATGCCGGCTGTACAAAAAATGCATGTAAACTTATTTTTTTTGGGCTCGTGCCATTTACTCAGACAGGCCTTATGCCATGTATTCATGAATGTAAGCACTGCGACTCAGGTGCTTGCCCTGACATTTGATCATCCCTCTGACCGTGTTTGTCACACGTAGATTTTTATGTCCATGATGGCATGTTTTTTTAGATCTTTATTTTTCTGTTATGCTTTTTGTGTCAGGATGGAATCAAAATCTGTGTAATGACTTTTAAGGTCATATTCGGCTGGCTGCTAGTGCGGAAATGTAGCACAGGGAAGGTCACATTACTTTGTTTGCCTACAAGGGCACCTGAGTGGAAACACCGAGCCCAGTGTCCAGACCTGGCCCTAACATCATAAGTCATAGAACTTCGACTTGGAAAAAAGCAACATATCATGTTTGTTGTGGTCTGGTGCTAGATTTAGATTTAGAGTTAGATTTACACGGGGGGGACCTTCAGCCAGACTGATCGGCTGATCGGCCTGTGACTGGTCCTCGCCAGCCAACAGAATATCCATGTGAAAAAGCTTGGTCCAACTAGAGCACAATAAGAGGACGGAGGTTCATCTACAGAAGAAAGACAACTGCAATTTCAGAGCCATGCAACAAGCAAGTTGGTGCTTGATGAAACAGCTCGAGGTAGAATTTATATTTTTTAGATTTTTACACAGGGGGACCTTCAGCCAGACTGTTCGGCTGATCGGCCTGTGACTGGTCCTCGCCAGCCAACATAATGTCCATAAGCTCAGAAACAAACGAAAAAAGCTTGTTGTTGTGTTGCAAGAGGAAGCTCGAGGTAGATCATGCTCAAAGGTCTCTAAATTGTTGGCTCAATAAATGAACATTTGATGAGCGGTGTACTGCGGTATATGGTTCATAGAAAAGAAAAAAGAAAAGAAAAAAGTAAAAACTACGTAGGCAGAGAAAACTCTCCCTACATTAACTAAGGAAAGAGAGACACATTGGCTCAAAGAGCTGTGAGTCTCCCTCACCAGAAGATGAGAGGGGAGTTAATGTGGATCAGGTAGGTTTCTGGCAGCGCGCTGCTCCAGGGCACCAGTGTTGTGATGAGTGTTTTTTTTATTTTCAATGGCACGTCTGGTAGAGGTAATTTTGTGCACATATTGTACAGAATGGGCATGGAGTTTCCTTGTAAGTGTTTCAGATCTCTGTGAGTCAATCCCTAATTTCTTAAATTGATCAAGGGTATGGGCAGTGTAGATAGTCCCACCCACACCCAGGAGGATTGGGTGGATAGTAATCTCTGCACCTTGGAATTGTTTGTACAGTTCACTGTGTTGTTGTTGTGAGGCTTCTTGCTGGGCACTAGGCCTCTAGGTGGGCACTAGTGGTTGGGGTATCTGTGACACGGATGCTTCGGCCTGTAAGTGGATATCTACAGTGGGTTTTGGAGCGGGGTTGTGTTGGGGGCACTTGTCATATAGTTTGTGTGAAGTTGGTCAGAGGGACAGTACCTGGGCCGGCTGGGTTAAGAGATGTATGGTGCTGAAGTGTGATTCAACAACTTGATGACAACTCGTTTGAAATTCGCTATCGTGGTTGTTGTTGATTTGGCGGTACACAGGGAGGGTGTGAGCTGCAGTATTTTTGTTCCGGAGAATGTTGTGTATGACGTCCGGAGTTAATTCCACGATAGGAGATAGGTTTACTAAGGCTGCTAGTCTGTCAAGAGCTGTTTCACGTTTTGTGTTAATGTTTAGTCTTTAGTTGGACCGAGTAGTAGTTGGACCGAATAATTAATATAGCATGAGGTAGGTTATGCCCAAAGGCTTCTAAGTTGGTGAATTAGACAAATGCTCGGAACATGTGATGAACAATGTACTGCTGCGTATGGTTTGTAAACATTCATTTCAAATATGCCCATGCAATGTCAACTCTTCTGAAGGCACACTAGCTAGCTTGGATATTATAAACTGTAGGATCCCCTTGGATAACCCAAGTGGAACTAAGGGTTGCAAGGGTTACAAGGGAAAAAAGGCCTCAGTCAAGACGTTTGACTACTAAGTGGAACTCAGAAAATTGGAGGTCCAATCCCGATAACAAGCAGGCCCAAGGACTTCTCCCCCAAAAGTCCCATACCTGCTGAGAGGGCCCCACGTCGCTTTAATTGCCTGCGCCATCTAGAGTGCTCAAGCTCGGCGGTAGTGGTACGAGCTTGTCCTTTCCTCTCAGCTCTTCCCCTGTCCTGCCCTGGTGCTGCTGCACACGCTGCTGCTCTTGCTGCTGGGGGAGGATGGTGTTGGTGCTGAGGTGTGGAGGCTGGTGTGCTCTGACTGTAGCTGCTTCTCCCTCCCTGTTCTTCATTGACCTGGTTATGAGGCGTTTACGACCCAGGGTGCTGTTGCTGGAGCTGCCATTGTGATTGGGCATGCTGGAGAAGGGGTTCGGGCTGTTCTTTTCTGCTCTTTTGGAGTGGCTGGTACCGTTCAACAGAAGTTCCTGCGCCAAAGTGCATACTTTGTGGTACTTTTGGTACCGTTGGTGCATGTGCTGTAGGCACTGCTGCTGCCGCTTCTGTTGGTGTAGGGGCTGAGGGGCACCATACTTACGGCAAGGCACAGAAATGGACAACCAGTAGCACAGAGGTGAATTCTGAACGTTTTGCGGAACCTTCTTGGGGTGAAGTCCACAACACCATCTTGGAGCATTTAACGAGAAAGTGGCATTGAACCTTTTCAGTACAACTGGTTTCATGCCACTATGTGTTTCTACAACTCGCTTACCAAGTGCAACAGTCTCCTTCTCAAGAAGGTTCTCCACGCAGACATCAGCCTTAGCTCCAGAACTGACTCTTGCTGGACATCACACATCTTGTCTGCGCTGGATGGTCTGGCACACTCAGATCTGATGAAACGTCAAATTATGACTTGTGACCCTGTGAACCTCAGTCAATTTGTGGTGGACCTGAGATCTAGACACCTTGGCTACTGGAATCAATTCACAGCCCCTGATCCCAGAGTAAACAATAGTAAACGGCTGACTTATCATCAATGGTGCGCACTTCCTGTCAGAAATGCACATGCCATCCACCGTCCTTATACAATGCCTAAACATATGTACTTGGATCTTCCTCATCACGTTCTTCGCAACACTGCCAGATCCAGGCTGCGGGTATACACTCTTTGAGTTGAACAGGCTTTTTGGTCCAATAGTAATTCTCCGGTCTGTGATGTCTGTGATTCCGATGACATACTAGATGAAAAGCATGTGCTGTTGAGATGTTCCAATCACCAGGTCTGCTCTCTCTGTCAAAAGTATGCCTCACTTTTTGAGCGCAACTTCTTTAATCTGCATTTTCATGTCTCCCACAGGATGCCCTGTCTAGGTACCATTCACCATGTGAATTCCCAGGATATCAACATTTTTTCTAAACCAGGATAACAACAAACTTCCTTTTCCTTCATGACATCATGTGCATTTATGAACAGGCTAGCAGTCAAACGTCTTGACTGAGGCCTTTTTTCCCTTGTAACCCTTGTAGGGGCTGGGGCTGCTGCTGCTGCTGCTGCTGCTGCTGCTGCTGCTGCTGGAGGGATTGGCCTTGTTGCTGCCGATGCTGATAGCATGGGGGAATAATGGGGCCGGCCTTGCTGCTGCTGCTGCTGCAGCGGAGGAGGCTTGCAGAGAAGCTGGACTGCAGAATCATCTGTCACCATGATGGTGACAGCCCAAGTCTTGGTTCACAGAACACCATTCATGAAGGGCAAGCTAGGAAAAAAGGAAAGGAGGAAAGTGTTCCATAGCTGTACCTGCCTATCATAGTATGTGGGCAGCTTAGCTGAAGCAAAGGCAGTTACAGGTAAACAAACCAGACCGATCTGGAGGACAAATGCAAAAAACATAAAACTGTTATAATTCCTCACACAGCCAACACAGCCAGGTCCTGGAGCTGGGTGCTCTCAGTACCGCTCCAGATCTCCATGGGCACCTTCTGTTTTGTAGCTTCAGCTGGTGGGGGAGACAAAGGCTCTTCTGAGCCAATGTGTCTCCTTTTCCTGTACTTTCTGTTACTAACAGGGTAGTACCCTTGTAACCCTTGTCTCCTTTTCCTGAATTGATGTAGGGATACTTTCTTCAATTATAGTCGCTACACCTATAAGTCACCTAGGTTATGCCTTAGGTGGCTTAGGTGACTCATAGTTTTAGGGCTTAGGGTTAGGTTAGGTTAGGGTTAGGTTAGGGTTAGGGTAGGGTAAGGGTTTGGGTTAGGGGGCTAGGGGCCAAAACTATGAGCCACCTAAGCTGCCTAGGGCATAACCTAGGTGACGTATAGCTATAGCGACTAATTCTCAAAGGCATCAGCCTGGTTTTCATGAACTCTCTGACGGAAACAGATGCTGGAACCGAGCGTAAATTTGTCAGATCCCTTTATTCTCAGCGTTTAGAGGCATACCTTGTAAAGTGGGTTGTTTTCAATGTAGCTATCTTAGGCTTTAAGGAAAGCACTAGCACGAGACTTGTATGGCTCTCCATCTGGTTAGGATTTTTTTCGAATTGAGTCTTATTCATTCTTCAATTATTATCACAGCTCAATACTTAAAAGCGTCGCCAGCTTGAGCTATTGAGTAGCGCACACCTGCAAGTTGACGACAACAACTTATCAAATTTTTACTGCATTCATTTCCATTTCCAATCCAGAGAGAAAACATCTCCTCCTCGGTCTGCTTTTCATCCTGAAGACGGGTGTCTCTGCGGCCATGCTCCAGCCCAGCAATGCCAATAGTGCTTGGGTGCGTGGCATTTGGATTAATGATGTATGACACATGTCCAGCCAAGTTCCTGCTCTGTGTGCGGAAAATATCACAGCACAATGCCTGAACATGAGGCATGGCTGTCACGGGTACTGACAGACACCTGCAATGTTCCCCACCATTGCACAGGCTCGTTTGCTGGTACCCCTCATTTCTACTACTGCTGCCATATCTAGTACAACCTTTCTACCTAGCAGACTCATCTCATTCCTGCACATCATAGCGTTTGCGGTTTGGCTTGGCTCCAATGTGTGGTGGGTAGAGGAAGATTTTTCCGCCCATTTGGTCACGGCAACCAGACTCCAATATGCTTTCCTATGACCAGACACATTGCATTGCTCCTTGTTCCGGTGGTTTAACTCGCCTCGAGATGCAAGGACACGATATGGTGTCCTCTGTGGGTGCTGCTTCCCCCGACTAAGAGTCTGAGGATGGGAATCAGGCGTGGAGTGGATAAACCCGTTCATTTCTGAGTTAGTGCTGAGGAATCCAAAATACATATTTTGGATTCTTGCAAATTCTGAATCTCTGACAGAACACTGCCTGCCCTGGTTTTGGGTCGTGTGTCTCTGCTCAGAATTGTGTACTCTGAAGGTTTTCAGTGTTTTTAACCGAATTGATAAACTAACCAGCATATCTTTGTCACAGGAAACTCATAATGTGAGTATCAATCGAGCTTATAAGACCGCGTGAACTTGGAAGGCAGGACTGCATAACTGTTTTGAAGCGAATATGCCTGTGCCGCATAGTTGTCCTATATATAACCTTTCTTTACTCTTGTTTGTTATTGTAAGGAAACAAATGGGAGCAGGAAGTGTTTGTGCTCCCGAAATTCAAAGGGAACACAGTAAAAATTCTGTATGCCTGACACCCTTCAAGGTATACACTGATGCCTGATGCTATCAGTGACAGGATGTATCTCACGCAAAGCAGAGTGTCAGATCTGATTGACAATACCACTCCTTCATTCCCAAACAGGCACACACTCTTTGCAGCTCTGACTATGTTCAAGAACCTGCCACGGCAGACCTTTGGGATGCTCCAAAGCAAGCTCTTCCCCAAGTAGGTCACGTGTGTACACCAGAGGTCACGCATGTATTCCAGAGGTCACGCACGTGTGTACACCAGAGGTCATGTATGTACTTCGGGGGTGCCCTGCATCAATCACTGCCGTGTTCGGATCTTCCAGCCTTGTGGCGATCTTTCATTCAAATGTACTGCATGCTCCTCATGCTGCCCTTATCCGACTGCATCTTGAGCAGCTGTGCGGATGCTGGAAAGTATAGGATTTATAAAAACTTGATGACAGCAGAAGATCTGCTATGCGCTTTGTATATGCGCGAGCATGTGCGAGCCTGAATCCTTGGTTGCATGAGCACGAGCAATCCTGGATTCTAGATTGCATGGGCATGTGCGGGCCTGGATTCTTGAGAGCATGAGCATGTGTACTCGTAGGCTTTTGATTGCTTGAACAGGTGCAAGCCTGGATCCTTGAGCTCCCTCTTCATCAATTTGCATACTTGGTGCTACTTTTCCATGTGTGAAGCAGCAAAACCCCTAAGCATGGTGAGAGCCATCTGCCTATGTTTACATTGCAGGCGGCCCATCCTCTATTGCTGCTTGCATACGTAGCAGCTTATGCTCACTCCCCAAGGTCCTGACACACGCAGCCCTGGAGCTACTTCACCACCAGCTGCGACGCTGGGCTGCTGGGCTTGGCTGCTACCGCCCTGGCCTCTTAACAGAGAACTGTATGCATCCTTGCTTGCTCCTGCAGGTACTTCGCACTCACCACCAGCTGCAACGCTGTGCTGTTGGGCTCCATCCTCATCCCTGCGCTTCATGCAAACCCTGGTGCACAGCTGCCTGCCCCAGTGCTGCACACCACGATTGTACTGGGCGCTGCGCTGCTGTGCTCAGCAGCCAACATGTTTTACGTAGGACCAGTGTCTACAAACCTCATGATTGAAAGGTGGGTGACTGCATGTTTGACATAGGACCAATATCTACACCAATCATGATTTTGAAAGGTGGGCGACTGTAAACACTGGAACAAATGTTCCTTTCATTGTAGTCTAAGGATGACGCTGCACAAATGGACAAATCAGAGCCTTTCTTTCTCTCGTAATGTATGAGAAAGAGAGAGCGGCGCATTTGGCAGATTGCTGGAGCTGAAACCAAGCCCCCAAAGCAGGGCCGTTTTCAGTCCTGCCCTAAAGCATAAAACAAGTGTGGAAATTTTTGACTAATCATTTACAAGCAGACATTGCTTTCCATGGGCTTTGAAGAACCAGAAGGCCTGCAGGATCTGCATGGAAATGCCCTCTATCGCTGCTAGCAGCAGTCGCTATTGACATCTTCATCAGCAGGAACTTCTTCTTTGCACCATGAACCTATGCCCTCAAGAGGCCATGACTTCTTACTTCGCCATCAGCCACACTCCTCAGTAACTGAGTGTGCTCTTGGAGACTCCTTCAGGGCGTTTTCCGTTGCTCATGAGGAGAAGCTTGAAGCTCAGGTCTCCTGCATTGTTTATTTTACCTGCTAAGTCCTGCATTATTTATTGTACCAGCTTTGCCTGCCAGACCCCCTTCACACTGCCCTCTGCCCTGCGCCTTTCTCTCGAGCGGCATTCTTGACATTCATGGCATGTGTGCTGCTCGCTTTGCGTGTGTCTTTCTCATGAGCGGCACTCTTGACATGAAAGCATGGCATGAGTGCTGCATGACATGAAAGCATGGCATGAGTGCCGCTTGCTGTGTGTGTCACGTGCCCAGGTATGCCATAGACAACAAGGAGCAGAAGACCGAGGATGATTCCAAGAAAGTACAGTCGTTGTACAAGCAGGTCAGATGCTTACTGTTCATTCCTGAGGTGTCACTCGTTTGTATAGAAGATGCTCACTTTTCATTCCTGAGGTGCCACTCGTTTGTATGGGAGATGCTCACTTTTCATTCCTGAGGTGTCACTCGTTTGTATGGAAGGCTCAGGAATACCTGGCTGGTACCCTAATGCAGCTGTTCTTCAGAGCATACTCAGCTATTAATAGCAAGGATCACCAAGAGCAGGCAGAACCCTTTCTGTCCTCATTAGTGTCCTCACCACTTTAAGAAACAAACATTTCCCATGTATAAACTAAGCTAGCTGTGTCTATTTAGGTTTGAGGGCCCTTTGGTGAGATCCAAGCTTTGCAAGCTTGCTAGTTAGGAAACCTTTTCTCAATGCTTGTGGCCTCTTGTTGGCTAGACTATTATTTTTCATGTTTGGACATGCCCCCCCCCTCTACAACCAGTGTGTGTATCATGGTGAGCTTGCACATCCACACGACTCCTCACTTTGCTGATTCAGGTCCAATCCAACCATTTTCAACTCATTTTCATCAAGATCCCCTGCAAGTTTCTCCTGTCTCCTTTCTTCATTGCAGTTCAGCAAGTATCACGGTGTCTCAAGTCTGCTGAATCTGATAATCACGGGAGTTGCATTTTACCATGGCTGGTGAGTCTCAGCGACTGCTGGTTGGTTGCACAGATGGCAGTTGTCCTCTGTTTTAGTGTTGTCCAATTTGCTTCATGCTTGAGAGCAAATGGTATCCGTAAGCCTGAAAAAGTTTTGTTTCATAAAAGAAGGAAATAAAGATTCACGAGGCAGAAAAAGCACTCCCTTTATTTTTGAGGAAGTTGGCATTTAGTGCCAAAGCATATTGCATCCCCTGCAACAAGAGAAAAAGGAAAGTAAGTTATCAAGGAACAGCAGTCTTAAGCAGTTCCCCATGCCTGAGCTTGGTGCTGAGGGTTATTGCATGTGTCCTCAAGAGCGCTTTCACTTTAGTGTTTTGTTTTCTCTTAAGACTTGAAAGTAGTCTTTGCATGTGGGTCTTGTGCAAATTTATTTGTTTCCAGGCCACTTAGAAGGTTGAAACACATACCTTTCACCTTTCCTGCAGGTTTCTAGCCAGTGCCCTCTCCCTTCAAGTCATTTAAGAGTGTTCAAGTGCCCATCTAATACAAGACTCCAACTGCCCCCACTCCACCCCTTCCCATGATATTGATTGGACAAATCCATCCATTGGCACACCAATGTGCTGTCGGTTTCAATTTCCCCTCAACAGCCTCTTATATATCGTACATTCTCCATTTGCACCTGAGTTTTTGAGCAAAATTTGCATTGCTTTAAAAAGTCCTGAACTGACCATAATTGGCGTTTGCTCTCGTGACAACTTTTATTAAAGGATTTAAAACTGAAACATCAGTGTATATCCGATGCCACTTTCTTTTTCTAGAAAAGGATAAAGGACAAATGATTTTTAAAAAGGATAGGGAACACAGACACTTTTGAAATAAAAGAAAAAGACAGCACTGCATTGCATTGATAAGGTTCCTGATTAGCAAGCTTACAAGGGTCACGATGGGTTTCATTGATAGAAAAGGAAAAGGCTATGCAAGCCAAAGCCATTTTAAAGAAAACACCAAAAGCTACGTAGGCAGATGAAACTCTCCCTTCAAGGCATCAAAACAGATATGATAAATTGCCCAAAAATAGGTTACAGGAAAAAGAAGGCCTCCAGTCAAAACGGCTGACTGCTGGCCTGCTCATAAAAAAGTAATAATTCATGTAGAAAAGGAAAAAAGCTTGTTATTGCTTTGATTTAAGAAGAAGAGATATGATAAGACTGTACACGGTGAATGCCAGGTACTTAGGGAGCCACGCTATTGGAGGAGTGAGATAAAGAGAGGGGAGGACCAGAAAATAAGGAAGCATATTGAAGCCGAAGAGAACAAACATGGGGATGAGTGCATTTGAAAAGAACTTCAAGTTGTTGTTCATCCTGCACATCATCTTGGGCATCACATAGATCACAGGCAGGGTGAGCAGCAGCATCCCATGTGGCCTGCTCGACTTTCAAGGTATGGACACGATGGCGAAATTGAGCCACATTGCGGACAATGTGTTAAATCCAAGTAGAAATATTTGGGCAGAATACAAGGAGAATATGTAACGTGTACAGGTTTGGTTGGTAAAGCACAACAGTGATGATGAGTAAATGTTTTGCCCCCAAACTAAACGGGACTGGATTCTGTTTCATACGCTTATGAACTGTGATGGAGGGGACTCACGGCTCCTCTGAGCCAATGTGTCCCCTTTTCCTTAATTGATGTAGGGAGAGCTTCCTCTGCCTACGTAGTTTTTCTTTTTCTTTCTTTAGGGAAAGCAGTAGGAAAATCAACTACACTTTTGAGAAGAAAAGAAAAAAACATGTATGCAGTTTTCCAATCCAAATCTCCAGCTGCAAAGTTGCAGATTGGAAGTCCTGGGCCTACACAGACGGCAGCTGCCAGGCTCAGGACGGCAAGACAGATATAGGTGCAGACGTGTACCATCCTATGAGCGACTCAAAAAATACCAGGCTAGCCTCAAAGATAACAACTTGACTGATATGCGTATCCATAGCGCTGGCCCAGGTGGCAACCCCTTCTACAATATTGCTTGGCTGGCTCGGGAAGAGGCAAGACCGTTTTTAGACGTTTCAGACCCATCACAAATAATTAAAATCAGAAAATTTCAAAAAAATCGTCCTGCAATTCAAATATCACGTAACATTTTGGATCAGTAGGGTAAATTCACACTGAGGGCCACAACAGCCAACCGTGTGATGCAACCCCACCAACTGAATGTAAACCAGCGGCATGTGCACTTGATTGAAATCAAGTACTGTGAAGACACGAGACCTGGACAACATTTGGAGGCGGCACAGCGGCAGCATGCAGACCTCTGCAAACTCATTAATGCAAAAGATGTGACTCTCCACACCATCCTTTTGGGTGTTGGCGGGACCTGCTACACTGAGCACACCCTTAACCAGTTTAAACAACTGGGACTTGACCACCAACGCGCCAATAAACTTGCTCGCAAACTTCATGCCCATTCTGTCATGTATGCCAACAAGCTTGTTACCACTAGGCGTGCTATTGAAAACAAGAATACTTCTTGCAGCCTGGTTATGGAGCCGGTTGCTTCCAATAACCCTCCAGATCCCCATTAGAGTCTTCTTTTTGTAGCTTCGTGGTGGAGGGGACTCACGGCTCTTCTGAGCCAATGTGTCTCCTCTTCCTTAATTGATGTAGGGAGAGTTTCCTCTGCCTACGTAGTTTTTCTTTTTTTTCTTTTCTTTTCTTTCTACATAAATTTTTCGTAAAGATGCCCAAATATTACAAATACCGGTACATCAAAAATTCTTCAGATCAACCCCCCCTTTGTTGATGGTGGTACAGATCTACAGATCTGATTCATAGACCACATGTGTACACTGGTGGCACCGAGCAAGGAAAGAAAATCACAAGATTGGTAAACCCTGTCCAAAGGTTCCAGCATTAGTGATGAAGTTTCACATGAGATTTGGGGTGGCACACAGCGCCCTTCCTGTTCCAAAAGGACAAACTCCTAACTGTGGTGAGTTCAGTTAGGCCTGATGTGGGGATGTAACCTTTTCAGGAGGAAAACTTTTCAGGGCCACCGTGGGTGACTACGTGGGTCCAAATTATGCTACCTGTGCAGAGGCCACCATAAATGCTCAAAACTTTGGTGCATACTCACAAGGACCTCGCTCCTAAAAACAGGTGTCCAAGAGTGTCAGTGGTGCTGGTCCCGGGGAGCATTTGTAACTCCTGCTGAACTGCTCACCACTTGGACGTCCTGACTGTGAATCTGGAGCCAAGTGCCGCTCGAAAAACCTCCAGGTTTTTGAAAACATTTTACGCTTTTTTATTCTGCTGTAATCGTCACGCAAGTTAATCAATGAATATTACTTTTGCTTTAGGAGCGCGAGTGAGCGAAATCATCCACCTGGTATTCGGATAATACAGTTTATTGTTTATAAAGCTCTTTGATGTGCTTCGTCTCAACTTTTTCTTTTCTCCCTAGGGTTATTGTGATTCTCGTGTTGCCGAAGCTGAATTGCATGCCTTTAAGTTGAGTAAGATATAACATAAGACGTAGATAGTTTGAAATTTTCAACATTTGTCTCAACTACTCGATCAAAACGGATGAATTGCATGTCTCTTTCGTATTCCTGCGCTGAACTCTTCTTAGTGTAATAATCATATTACATCCTGGCAGATGAAATAATGATTACTCATCACATGGATTACCCTGCCATCGACAGCTGGAGTTGACAGCTGGAGGTGGGGAAGGAGAAGAGGCCCAGAGAAGACCATGAAGCAGCCATCATCACAACATGAAAGCCAAAAAAGCTCTCTGCAGCCCAGCTGCTGTCCAAGCCCTGCATCAATGCTTGCCACACCCTTGCCAACACCCCTCAGCCAATGCAAACATGCTCCGTTTGCATTTGCGCAGCCCGGCTAGCCATGGGAGCGGCTGAGGAGGCAGAGGCACCAGCTCAGCCTACCAACCCTCCTGTGTTCATTGCTGGGCATGAGTGCCACTTCCCTCACCAACCGTACGGTGAGCTCCGATCAAATATATTAAAGGGTCACAAAGCCCTGTCTAGATGTGACATTGAAGAAGAACAAGCAAGCAAGGGAAAATCTTGTGTGCCCTATTGCGCAGATTTAATATGTGAGCCTCCTGTGGATTTTGATGTGTATCTAAAAGCTCAAGAGGAGAATGTCGTGACATGGATAACATGCATTATGTTAAGAGTGTGTCCCTTGTGTATTTGTGGGGTCTTTTTTATTTAAAAACCTGCAGACAAGCTCTATATACATTCCACACATACACAACTACATTTCCAAATGCATGCAAGCAAGAGATATCAACATAACATCATAGGTGGTGAGCATCTGGCAGGGATGCTCAAGAGTGCAAAGGCAGAGACATTTCTGAGCAGATTCGGACTCAGGGGCTTGAATGCCAGGCTTTTGCTATCCAACTGTCACTGTTCGAAGTCAAGCCCATGTCAGCGGAAAGGTAGCTTTTCTGGGGCATAAATCAGGCATGTAAACAGAATTGAAGTATGCGGGTTGTGTAAAATGTAAAATGCAGGAGCGGAGTTAGTGAGATGTGACAGGCAGGCAATGTACTGATGCATTTTAAAACTCAAGATAGCGTAATAAACCAGGCAAGGCAAGGCAAAGATCCCTGGACAACATTTTGACTTGAACTGTGAAAGGAATTGTTGCCCATAGCACAGACTCACTTCAGGGTCACAAAGCTGTACCTGCCTATAAGGGCAGCTTAGCTGAAGCACAAAGGTGCCTGCTAAGGCTCACCTCTGTCAAAAAAGCATTCAGAAGGCAATGTTTTTATGCCTGTAAAGGCTGGACATGAGGAATGGGGTTGATGCCATGTATCACCATGCCATCCGATCTTTCAGACGCATGGATGCGGCTTGTGCCCATAACAAGGCAGCAGCGGAAGTGGTGGTGGATGAAGTCACTATATAAGTTGACTGCAGGGGCCCCTCACTAACTGTTCACCCTGCACCTCAGTCCCAACACCTGCACCCAAAGCTCAGCCCCGGTCCCCCTCCCCCTCCCCCCCTTTGAATTGTGAACTGCAGGCGTCCAGCTGGCCTTCATGAGCAAGCTCATTGGTGCTCTAAACAACGGCCAGAACGCGCTGTTGGAGGCCCCCACCGGCTGCGGTGAGTGCTGGTGTGCATGGTGATGAGCTAAGTGGAGTGCAATCATGATATGCGATCATGTTGGAGGCCCCCACAGGAGGTGGTGAGTGCTGGAATGCAGCCATGCACGCAGGCTTGTTTTGATGATTGGCAGGAAACACAGCTGGAGCCCCGGACGGGTGCTAGGACTGTAGCTGTGTGTGTATGTGCTGTGCTTCTTTGGTATTGGCGTTTGAGGCCTCCATTGTTAGGGATGGGTGCATACCAGTGTTGCAGCAATAGCTGCCTGTTGTAAAATGAAGGGAGCATGGTTGGGGTTGGTCACAGGGGACACTTGATGGTGACAAAGACAAAAGTCAGGGGTGCCACCTTCTGCCTGCCCAACAAGAAAGAAAGGATTTCGCCAGTTTAAAGCCTGCGTGCATTAAGAAAAGGTCCACTATCTACAACTGCCCTACCCAACAGGACTGCTGGTACTCAATTGCTCAGGTCTCCTCTCGCTTGTGGCCAACCAACATTATGTTTTCTTTCGCGCTTAATCAACAGCGACTCCTGATTTACTTGCGCCACTCCTTGCGTTCCCTCTCACTTGTGGTCACCAGCAGTTGCTGGTGCTCTCTGACACCTGCCTCCCAAAGAGACCTTGGCATGTCGTTCGTTTCCAATGCCTGAGGAAATCGCTTGGGATCTGAATGAGCCTGGCTTGCTGCGTAAAGGATCAAGATTGGAATGCAGATCCCCATGCCAAGCCTGTGTTCCTATTCCTCAGCTAACCTAAGCTAGCAGCGGTGTTGAGCTCAAGGGTGAGATGCATCATGCAAGGTTTGTCTGCGAGGTCTGCACCATTTGCAACCACAGAGGCCGTGCTCATCACAACTGGCCATGCGTAGTACACATTGTGGACCCCTGGAGCTCCCTTTCACGCACACAAAAATGCATGAGGGAGTCGCACCAGGGCCTGCGCTCACATTCTTTGTTTCACCGCGGCCAATCACCCCCATTGGGAATGAACGTGGGTCTATCCTTGGTGCCTTGTCCTACTTCTGGCCTCTACACAGGGAAGGTTTTGAGCTGATTTGGTGAGCGCCCTGGCCTGGCAGGAGTTTCCTATGAGTAAAAAAATGTATGTGCCTTTTCCTGCTGCCGGCCTCTACACAGGGAAGCCCTTGAGCTTGCCGGTGAGCACCCTGGCCTGGCACGGACTTTTTTTTTTCCTTTTGAAATACACACATGTGCATCCTACGAACTCACCACATCCACTGCTCTGGCCTCTCCACAGGAAAGACTTTTGAGCTTGCCGGTGAGCGCCCTGGCCTGGCATGGATTTTCCATCTGGAATGCAAACATGTGCATTTTCACAAACTTCTTACTTAAACTGCTTGTGGCCTGCATGCAGGGAAGACCTTGAGCTTGCTGGTGAGCGCCCTGGCCTGGCAGGAGAAGCGCAGAAAGGCGGCCATAGAGAAGTACATGGTGGAGAGCGATGCGTGGCACCGGCGGCAGGTGTGTGTCTTGCCTACCAGAAGAGAAGACTCTGCAGTGCAAACTGCAGAGCACACAGATGCACATACAGAAGCGCATGGTCTACACGGTGGAGAGCGATGCGTGGCACAGGCGGCATTGTGTGTGTCTTGCCTTACAGAAGAAAAGAAAGGTGTGCAGAGCATTTTTCAAAAGTACATACAGCAGGCATGCAGGCGTACATACCGAAACACACGGACCACATGGAGGAGAGTGTCGTGTAGCACATGCAGCAGGGGCGTGTTCTGTACAACTTTGCTTGTTTGCTTGCACTCCCGTTGCATCATGGCCTTGGCCTAAATCTTTCTGCTTTATGCAGTATGCAGTTTTTAGCGCAAGTGGCAGGCACGTATCCAACAGCCCTGCTTTTTGCTGTAGTGTGTTCATTTGCCGGATACCAACTGCCAAATGTGTGTTCATTTGCCGGGTATCAAAAGCCAAAGTGTGTTCATTTACCGGATGCCGAGCCAAAGTCTTTCTACTCTCTGCAACATGTGGTACAAGCTGCAAGTACGTCCAGCAAAGGTGATGTCTTACAAGTACATGCTACCTCTATCCCACTGGTCTGTTGAAAATATCTTTCCTCTCGCACATCAGCACGTCTGCCATCAGCACACCTGCCAGGCCAGGAACAAAGTCCATGAATAGAGATATTGATTTCAACACGAGGAATGGGCGTGATCTGGTCATTTTGATGCTAGTGCAACAGCTAGTTGGGCATGCTGGCCCTCACAAGGTTATTCCATCTCATGCTGATTCTGAGGACTGCATGCAACTGTCACTTCTGCTTGTGCTGCTTCATGTTGAGTGTTTGGATTGTTCCTATACAGAAGGCAACGTGTGAATGTTTGTCATAGTTCATATTGCTGTTGCCAAATGCTCCTGCATTGCTGGCGCAGATGACTGCAAGCAAACGTTTGTTGACTCAAACAATGCACCATGTTATGTATCACGTGCTTGTTGAAACATGGGAGCCTATAAGATTGGACTGGCTGCAGCACATGAGCTCCACGTGCTCAAGGAAGTCAAAAGCAGGCGAGCTTGTAAAAACACCCTGCATCAACCCAACCACATTTTGGCCGTGGTGGTGAAATGGTATGACAGTGTGCGCTCGTCCCTATGAGGAACATGTCTGTTGTCTTTCAAAAAGCGCACCAATGAACATGATGGTTGTCACATCACCAATCAACATGATGGTTGTCACATCACCAATCAACACGGTGGTTGTCACATCACCAATCAACATGATGGTTGTCAGGCAAGCCGACGTGCAGCGGCCCAAGCCGCAGCTCAAGCCAATCAACCCCCACCTCCGCCTCCACCAACAGCAGCAGGTGCAGCAGGTGTAGCAGGCACGGGCCCTGGCTTTGCAGACCCTGTGTACGACCCCTTTCACAGCAGCCATGCGGCGGGCAGCCATGCAAGCGGCGGCAGCGTCACACTCAATGGGGGCTGTGGGGGTGCCTGCTGTGCTTATGGAGGCCAGGGAGGCGTCACGTATCCACTGGGCGGTGTGGCCGGCGGCCACGTCAGCTACAACAACCAGCAGCAGGGCAGTGTTGCAGGGGCGGTGGGGGCGCAGGGCCTGCCAGCACCGGGGTCATCGTCATCACCATCATCATCATCAACAGCAGCAGCAGCAGCAGCAGTGGCAGCAGCAGCTGTTCCTGTAGCAGGGGCTGAACCCGGAGCAGCGCCTGTCGCTGCCGGGAGCTCAGGGTCGACAGGGGCGGGGGTGAAGCCGTTTGCAGCCTTTCTTTTCAACAAGGGCCAACCAGGTGGCCCCAAGTCTGGGGGGAGCAGCGCGGGTGCGGGTGGCGGGCCAGTGAAACAAGAGCAGTGCTCGCCACAGGGGGGTGCACACAGTGTCGTGCTAGGTGCTGGGCTGGGAGCAGGGCTGGCGGCTCCACCCCATCATCATTTCCAGCAGCAGCAGCAGCAGCAGCAGCAGCAGCAGCAGCAGCAGCACGTCCAGCCTGGGATCATGATTAAGCCAGACCCTGATGCTGAGCCCAGGAGCACCAACCCTGCAGGCATGGCCGCAGCGAGTGGGGTCGTGATCAAGCCAGATCCTGATGCCGTGCCCGGGAGTACCATCCCTGCAAGCATGGCTGCTGCAACTCGGACCGTGACCAAGCCGGACCCTGATGCAGCCCCCCGGAGCGCCATTTCCCCAGTGGGTATGGCCACGGCAAATGGTGCAGTAGACCCTCAATACATGCTTGCGCCAACAGGAGCTGCAGGCGCCGGCTCACTGCCTGGGGGAATGGTGCTGCAGGAGGGGCAGCAGGCAATGGGACTGGAGGTGCTGCAAGGTGTGAAGCAAGGAAAGGGGGAGGGGGAGCGGGAGCGGGAGCAAATGAATGCGATAGCGGCAGAGGCACACCAGGCTGGGGCCTCCTTGGGAGGAGGCTCCACAGTGAGAACCACAACTCCAGGTACAGCATATGCAGGTGTACCACCACCCTCAGCAGCAGCAGCAGCAGCAGGCGGTGTTCTTCCAGCAGGCATGGCAACGGACGGCATGGATAATCTTGGAGGCAGCATAGTAGCAACAGGGGAGGAAGCCATGATGGCGCCACCTGCTGGGGTAGGCCCTCACGCGGATGCTGTGAATGCGGTGGGGCATGCTGGGGTAGGGCCCCGTGTGAATCCTGCGAATGGGGCAGG